>OZ026527.1:11311576-11911576 GCA_964019695.1 Loripinus fragilis
CAGGGTTCGTCATCTGTTGTCATTGTCCATCCACACTTCAATCTTTAATCTACGCCCTTACAGGCTGAACTTTGCACTCAGGTTTTCTTCTCCAAAGGTAAGATTTAGCTCTTTGGTATTTTTCTTTCTCGTAGTTTTAAACCAAATTTAAACTGTTATATTTAAAAAAAATCTAAAATAAATCATTGGAAAAAAACTATTGAGATGCAACTTTCTGGTCCTTTGTTTCTTTGAATTTCTCTGTCCTCTCAATGTAGCACCCAACTTCTTCACAAATCAACTCCCTCCAGTTGGGAAACTCCTACGGACTGTCATACCCTAGTAAGGTGTAGATATTAGGTGCGCTAAATTCCAAGCTGTTCTCTCATCTTTTTAAACAGTATTATGGAAGGGTTTCTGGTTTGAGCTTACCGCCAGCGGTGTCACTGTGTTGTGTCCTTGAGCAAGACACTTTATTGGCTGCTTAGTACTGTTTCAACCTAGGAAGACCTATCACAGCATGACTGAAAAATTGTTGACTGGCACATAAAGAATCAAACCTTACAAATAACTAGTTGGCCAATCAAAGTGTTGAGCCTGAACGAACAAAAGTGTGGGTACATGTAACGCCCCTTTCAACAGATTATCTGTCATATATTTCAACAAAGGATAAAGGCATTGCCATTCAGTAATGCAACCAAAAGCTGACTTGCAAATATTGCGTTGAAATTTTCACATTATGTACATAATCATTTATTTTAGACAAACAGTCCTGTGTGAGTCTTGTTTTAACTTTTTCAGACACTTAACCTTGCTGTGGACCACTGCTCTGAACAGCCTCACTTTAAGCAGTCATTTATTCCAGTAGAGGATGAAGTTTATGACATGCCTAAATTCACTCAGGATGAATACCAGCAGCTTATAAAGATATTAACAAGAGGTACGATAAATATTCTAAAATTTCAAACACTTAACTTGATTTTTTTTTTTCACATTGATTTTTGCTGATAACTTTTTTTATCAATTTTAGCAAACTGTGTTCGAGATTAAAGTTGTAGAGAAAAATTAGCACCAATTTCTCCATTAGGCCTGAAACAAGATTTTTGTGTACAAAGATTGCAAAAAATTGAAGTTCTTTATTGACAGGTAAATTTCGTAGGGGCGTGACAGCAAGTGGTCTCAAAAGAAAATTCACAAGTGGTACATATTGTTATTCAGCCGCTGTGCATATCACCATCCTGCTGTTTGCATACCCAGAATATACTGTGCATATGCAGAATCTACTTTGGGCATGATCATTTGTAGGTAAGAAGCTGGGATTTCGCATGACATGCCATTTGACTTATACACAAGCTCTAAACTGAATGCTTTCGAGATGACCCCACTAGTTTAACGCACGAGCAAATCAGGCGCGAATTCCAATAGATTTGAACAAGCCATCCATTGCCTTAGTTAGTGAATTAAGGTGTTGCAATGTAACTTTTTGACTCTAGTCCATTTGTGCTGTGCTTAAAATTTTCAAAGACTGCATCTATGTGCAGAGTTAACTGCAATATCTTGGATTTTAGAAACTGTTTTTAAGAAGTTGGCACTAATTTTTCTCTACAACTTTCATTGCGAAAGTAGTTTGCTATAATCAAAAATAAAAAAGTTATCACCGAAAATCAATGTGAAAAACATAAAAAATCAAGTTTAGTTACCTGCTTAAAAGGCCAAGACAAACAGTGCAGACCCAGATTAGGGTCTTCCCTGTTTGCTTTTCTAACAAGCTTTTTCTGAATTCCTGCCCTGATAACCCACATTTTATTTGAGGACAGAAAGGGTAAAATGTTCGAAAATTAAAAAAAAATACTGAAATACTCTAGATTGTACATGTAGATTGAGCTCTTCCATAAGAATGGTACATATTTTTACGTGTGACGTGTTACAGTCCTTCTGTTTGAAGCTTAGTTGGTAGAGCGTCAGATTTGGGACCAACAGGTTTTGGGTTCAAATCACATAAAACTGTGTTTTGGGAGCTTAGTTGGTAGAGCATCAGATTTGTGACCAACAGGTTTTGGGTTCAAGTCACATAAAATTGGGTTTTGGGGGCAAAAGCTTTCTACAGTGCACTTTAAAATATGCAGCTGATGTAAAAAGCAGACAGCATTTTCAGAAAAAAATATTGGCAGGATAAGGTATAATCTTTTATGTTTTTTCCTGTCTTGTGTTTGCTATGAGTTTGTGCGCGTCTGTTTATATGCGCCTTGTGCTCACCTGCTCTTGGCTCTTGTTTGTGGTGTGTAACTGTGAGTTTGTCACTTTCCCATTGGTATCCTGGGTCAGGTGTGGTACTTGATTGTATCGATTCCTGATATTTGCACCCCTACTTACTTTAATCTTTTATTTTTGTTCCAATGTTGTGTAACTTAAACATATTCATGATTCATCCCACATATGGAAACATAGGTTTAGATAAACAAAAAAATCAGCCTTAAAGTGCAAATATTTTCTTATCCATCATTTTTAGCATATGTTTTGGGTGCTCAAAAAAACGTTCTCATGGAGAGGGTTCTTTTGAGTACCCACAACATATATTTTTGGTTGAGATATAAGAAAATTATTTTTCTGGTACACACTCTTAACTAAAGGCCTGGGAAATTTCTTTTAATTAACCCGTTTAACCCATTGAAGCCAAATGGAATTTTCCACTCTTATCAATTGAACCAGTGAGTCCTTCTCTGTTTTAAGGGTTGTTGGGTGGGATTTTTTTTTCACTTTTATTCAAATTTTGATAAAACATTCTGTAAGCAAACAGTTGAGACCCTGATCAGACATTCTGCAGCATCTGATCTGGGTCTACACTGTTTGCCTTGGTATGTCCCACAAAAAGGATGTTAGGCTTATATGGGTTAAATACAGAACATTTTAGTCTGAAAACATTATTTCTAGTTGTATCTGGATTGTTTTTAATCAATGGATAGTTGAACCAACTTTTGATATTGTTCTAAGCATTTGAGTACAGCTGCAAATCTTTTATGTCTTAAGTCTTTGCCTACTAGTGTCGTCTGCTGAAAACCTTTGCAAACATTTTGCACCCAGATCAGGCCCGACAAAATGTTGGGCCTGATCTGGATCCAAACTGTTTGACACTCTGATGGTATTGCTGAAATATTTTTTTTTAAAGTTTATTTTGAAAAAAATCAGCAAACAACAAAAAATATGCATAATTTATGTCCAAGTAGCCAAAGAGTTAGATATATTATAACAGTGCCATGCTTTCTTGATATTCTAAGGGTACCTACTGTTAGTACTCCTCATTGATATGGTTGTTAGCCGCTCACTAAACATATTGGTTGCAAAAAAAACAGAAAAGATGAACAATGTAACCCTCCAATTTCCCAAATTGAGTTCACCTGCATACATTTAGTTGTACATTTCTTTAACAGAGGACTACAAGGATTTGGTGACAGACACTTTGATGAACCCCAAGTCTCCTGTTTCTGTAGCAAGAAAGGGTTACTGTGCTGCATCATGGTCCCCTAAGGGAGGGGATGACCTTGACAGGTATACACTACCATGTTAACAATTAGTCTAGACAAAGATCAGATTAAAATTTATTCAAAGCAAAGTTAGGCTTAATTTTGGTAGGAATTTAAAATGTTAATTCTTGTCCTGCTGAACCACGAATCCTCTATAATAGGGAGCGCAGTGGCTCAGTGGTAGAGTGCTTGACTCGAGACCGAGGGGCCGCGGATTCGAGCCTCACCGGCGTCACTGCGTTGTGGTCCTTGAGCAAGACGCATTTATCCTAGCTTAGTACTGGTTCAACCCAGGAAGACCGTCCCTGCTTAACTGAAAGATTGTTGATGGGACGTAAAATCAAATTAAAAAAAATACCTTCTTTAAAAACTGTGTAGATTAAGATCAGCTGGCTTCTGATTAAGTCATCTGATAAGGATCATCACTTTTATCCATGCAGTCACAGAATAGCATGTATTAATTTAAATCATGCAATTGAACTGGTTGGGAAAAAAAGGTGAATGTATTGTAAAACCTGTGTAAAATAGTCACTCTCAAAAAGACTGAAAATTGGTTTTCAAGACCAATTATCGCTCAATGCAGGTCAAAAGTATTGCAGAATGCTCCAAAGGGAGCATTCTGCAATACTTTTGACCTTCATTTAGCTGCTATTTGTCATTAAATTAAGCTCTTTGTTTTGTCGGTTTTTGAGTGGCTGTTTTACACAGGTTTTACTGTACCATATTAATTTATTCAGCAGCACAACGGGTTAAAATATTTATGGTAAATAGGGTAATAGAATCTCAATATTGGGTCATGTAAGGCCAGAATTTTTTAATTAGTTGATTTGCGGCAAAAAAATGTTCAGATTGAGGGTCGGGGGATGAACAAAAATAAAAAAACTATGAAAATGACCATTTACTGGTCATTTTCAGAGCTTTTTTTTTTTTTTTTACTTTTTTCTTTCTTTTTTTTCAATATCTCCTGAAAAACAGTAAAACTTGTAAGGTAAACCAACAGTCTGTATTAAATCTTTAAATATTTCATCATTTTCCTAAAAATCTGGACAGGACAATCACTTTTAACAGTGTCACTCTCAAAAGTACACAGACAGCCTCAAAAAATTTTTTTTTTTTTCAACTAAACACATTATATTTAGAGTGGGCGGATAAAATAAACAAATATTTTTTGAAATAATTTTTTTTCTACTTTCCGGAAAATTACAGTAGGAGGGTTTGTAAATCAACTTATAAAAAAATTCTGGCCTTAGCAGCTTCAGTCGGAGTATTGCAACTTGATATGGGTCATTTAATTCTCTCACATGGATAATGTTATCCTTTAACCCTTTATGTTCTAATGGATTCTTCCTTCTAGTTTGTTTGAATAAACTTGGGTTTCCCTTAGACAATGATACGTTACATCCTGTCTCAATCCATATCCGGATGATCGGGACAATCTATGCACTCAGTAAATACACAGGTAATTCCTTTGTATTTTCACGATAACTTTAAACTACTGAAAAGTCTGTGTTGGAATTTTCAGCATTTATTTAAAATGGTACATGTATGATTTTCTTTTGATAAAAAAAAGTGTTTATTTTATAAAATGTATCATTGAATAAAAATTCATGCTTTTGAACCCGTTTTAATTAGCGCCTGGCATTTTGTTCACTAGAGTCCAGCAGAGCTCTTCAGCGTGAAATTATTTTGTTTGTTTTGATTCTTTACATCCTTGTCAACAATTTTTCAGTCATATTGGGATTAGCCTTCCTGGGTTGAACCAGTACTAAGCAGAGGATAACTTTAGTGTCTTGCTGTAGGACACAACACAGTGTCTCCTGTGAGGCTTGAACCCGCAACCCCTCAATCTCAAGTCAAGCACTCTACCACTGAGCCACTGCACTCCTCACAATGTGAAGTTACATAAAGCCTCAAAATACCTTCATAGCTGAACAAGAGAATGGTCCATTGTATATATTGAGGGGTCACAGAGTATAATAAAATTGTTTTGCCCTACCCAGAGTGGCACACAGTTTTTGTCTATTGGCTATGACATGGTATCTTATGGATAAAACAACAACATGTGATTTCAAAGTAGGTACAGTAACTGTTCTAAAATTTGGGACACTAGTTACCTGCCAAAAGGGCCTAGACAAACAGTGCAGACCCAGATCTGACTGCTTCTGAAGAAACAGTCTGATCAGGGTCTTCTCTGTTTGCTATTCTGATAAACATTTTATGAATTCCAGCCCTGGTAACCAACATTTTATTTGAGAAGCGAAAGAGATAAGGGTTTGAAATTTTGGAACCTTTACCAAAACAATGGTTGAGGGGGCTCATAATCTTACAGCTGAGTAGGGAAGGCTCAGATCAGCATAGCCAGTCTCACAGGAGCAATCAGTGTGCCCGATGCTGTAAACCACTCAATATTTGTGGCATCCAAATTTGGCGATTTTAAAAGACTGAGATATTGGCGTAGTTTCTCAATTTAATGACCTTTAAAGTTATTATCTATTCTCAGAGGGGCTACTTTTAAAGGAAATAGTATGCTCCCTATGGGTATTTCTCAACCAAAACATATGTTGTAGGTATTATTAAAAGTGGCTGAACTTACTGATCAGATAAAGTGGTGGACATACTAACAGGCCTTCAGATTTATGGTGGGCCCAGATTATTGTCCCATGATATCAAAATATGACCCATCACTTTCCAAGGCAGTGGGCCCAGTGTACCCATCATGTGAAAAATTTCACTTTAATAAAAAATACTCATCTTACAGCGAGTCTACGAACTCCACAAAACAGAAAGTGCATACTAAGGTAGTCAATACAGTAAAACATGTATTAAGCAACCACTCAAAGAGTACAAAACAAAGATCTTAATAAAAATGTTAGCTTAATGAAGGTCAAAAGGATTGCAGAATGCTCCCTTTGGAGCATTCTGCAATACTTATGACCTGCATTAAGCAATAATTGGTCTTCTTTTTTGAGTGGCCGCTTAAGACAGGTTTTACTGTATAATCAGCAGTCAATATACAGATATGCATACACGTGTCTGTGTCAGTGTGTAGATAAAGTATACTACCCAAATGTCAACAGTTTACTGTGGTTAGTTTGATGAACTTGGGCCCATCATTTCAAAAAATGACCCACCATGTTTTGCACCTTGGGGTCACTTCGGACAACAAATCTTGAAAAAAATCTGAAGCCCTGTACTTAAGCTGATTTAGTTAGGGGATTAAATCTGGTCTGAGGCTGCAAACTTCCTATTTTAAAGATTTTTTTTACTCACACTGAGAATGTCTTAATGGGTAAATTTTGGTGTTGGATGGGCTTAGCTAAAATTAATACTATTTTTTTGTTGCAGATGTGTCTTGGCTGCGTTGAGTCATGATTTTCGACTTTGCTTGTTTTCCCAAAAATCATCAGCTTTTGACTGGTACAAGGCAAGTAAAAATTTAAAGTAGCTTTAATTTTAAGTGCTTTCTAAGATTTGCATCAAACAGTTTTCTTTTTAGAACCAAATCAGACTTGATATTTCTTGTGAATTGTCTGCAGCTGATTTGCACTTTAAATGTGAAGTGCAAGTTTTGTTTTACCTCAACACTATCTCCACATCGCAGGGAGCATCTGAGAGATTCAGTTTATCAGCTATAACATACATGAAGTTTCTAAGCTTATAATTAGAGGATAACCATATTCAATGTTTTCATTCAGGAGGTATATCCTAGGATATATTTAAGTCGGAAATTTAGTTCTACAGCAACCTGTGAGCCGATCCATAAAACATGATTTCTGACCATATATCTGATGATATACCTCCCCAAATGAACATTTTGAATAAGATCATCCCCATTTTAATGTACTTCTGTGCTTGTTTACCCTATCGGAGCATTGCAAGCCGCCTAAAGCAGCATGTCATCCAAGAAATGTGACATTATTAATGATGTCAAACTATTTCCGATAGTACTTTAGCAAATTTCTAACGTTATCCAATCTGATGTCGCGTTACATTACAAGTGCATAAATTTACAGACTGAATTCAAGGTTTGTATGAAGACAACAGAGAATTTTTTGGTCAATATTATTACACATTTTAATTTATTCAGGCTTCGGGATTTAGAGTATGTTTTTCTCATTAAATTTTCTCATTTCTCAAGCAAAACTTAAGTTGTGGGTACTCAAAAGACCATCTCAATGAGACGGTTCTTTTGAGCACCCAAAGTACATGTTTTAGCTGATGGGCAAAAAAAATAACAATATCTTGCTTAACTGGAGCTATGTGTTATTTGAGCTAGTGCATGACAAACTACAACCAGCGATGAATCAGATCAGCCTTGGCATCCAACCCAGGGGGCATCCACCCCCAGGTGGGTACTCTCATTTTTTCTTCATCTACCGTTCACCCTAAAAAATATCAGGAATTTCAACCACCCCAAAAAATATTTGAAATTTTAGCAACCCCAAAAAATATCCCCCATTCTGTACAAAGAAACCTGCGTTGAACTAAGTTGATCTTAAGAAAAGACCCTAAAACGCATAGAAATGACCCCTAAATATAGTCCAATTTTGTGATGACTACAAAAAATATCAGCAAAATCTTCATACCCCCAAAAATACAGTAAGCCACTTTAGTTACGCACCACTTTTTCAGGGTCCACATTTTTTTAGCTCATCAGAGCGGAAGGCTTAGGGTGAGCTTATAGTATGGGACTCGAGCCGGCGTCCGTCCGTGCTACTGATATGGATTTGGGGGCCTTTTTAGTCGTCTGGAGATAGACAAGGGGCCATTTCTTAACAAGGGGCCATGGCCCTCTGTAAGTTGCATAAAATGATTCAGGGGACCTCAGGGGAGGTAATAAAATAAACTTCTAAAAAAGGGCTATTTTATGTCTATGTTGATGGACGTCCAAACTGGAAATGGCCCGTAGTAATTTGTCAGTCTGATATTAATGGGCCAATTCGGAGCTAAATTGGCCCGTTATTTTGGACACTTGGCCCCTTTTTAATGGCCCTTTATAGACTGGCCCGATATTCAATATTGGGCGTACGTCCGTGCGTCCGTCCGTCTGTGTGTCCGTCCGTGCGTGCGTCCACACTTTCAAACATGAATATCTCTGAGACCAGGTGGCTAATCATAATCAAATTTCATCAGGAGCATCATTGGGGTGGGGGATTGGCTGCATTAGGTTTTGGGCCTGATCGGATTAGAACTTTGGTTTCCATGTTAACAGATAGCTCCCATAGGGTTATAATGGGGAAAAGCTTGTGACCACTCTAGCTCCTTCATTTTTGATTGGTTCTTCTTTATTCTTGCAGGTAACGAGGACAACCATAAAATCTTGGATGGGTTTGAAATTTGGCGGTATCAGACGAAGGACTTATGAGTTAGCTGCCCTTGAGCATTTGGAAAAATCCCCATAGACTTATAATGGGAAAAACGTTGTGACCACTCTAGTACCTTCATTTTCCAATGGATCCTCTTCATTCTTGCAGGTAACAAGGCCAACCATAAAAGCTTGGATGGGTTTGAATTTCAGCAAGATTCCATCGTTGACTTCGGAGTTAGCTGCCCTTGAGCGTCTGAAAAATCAATGAATAATGTTGTGACCACTCTAGCCCCTTCAGTTTTGATTGGATCTTCTTCATTCTTGCAGGCATCAAGGACACCTATAAAATCTGGCATGGGTTCGAATTTTGGCAGGATCCGATCAGAGACTTACGAGTTACCTGCCCTTGAGCATCTGAAAAAATCCCCATAGACTTATAAATGGAGAAATGTTGTGACCTCTCTAGTGCTTTCAATTTTGAATGGATCTTCTTCATACTTGCAGATAAGAAGGACAACTATAAAAGCAAAATAATTTTGAATTTCGTCAAGATATCATCATTGACTTCGGAGTTAGCTGCTCTTGAGGGTCTGAAAAATCAATGAATAATGTTGTGACCACTCTAGACCCTTCAGTTTTGATTGGATCTTCTTCATTCTTGCAGGCAACAAGGACACCCATGATATCTCGAATGGGTTTGAAATTTGGCAGGATCCCATCAGGGACTTGTGAGTTACCTGCCCTTGAGTGTCTGAAAAAATCCCCATAGACTTATAAATGGAGAAATGTTGTGACCTCTCTAGTGCTTTCAATTTTGAATGGATCTTCTTCATATTTGCAGATAAGAAGGACAACTATAAAAGCCTAAATATTTTTGAATTTCCTCAAGATGCCATGGCCTATGATGGAGTAAGCTGCCCTTGAGCATCTTAAAAATTGATTGATAATGTTGTGACCACTCTAGCACCTTTATTTTTGATTGGATCATCTTCATTTTTGCAGGTAACAAAGACAACCATAAAATCTCGGTTGGGTTGGAAATTTGGCCAGATCAGACCTTTGACTTTGGGGTTAATTACCTTTGAGTGTCTGGGAAAATCCCCATAGACTTATAATGGGAGATCTGTTGTGACCACTCTAGTGCTTTCAATTTTGATTTGGTCCTTTTCATACTTGCAGATAAGAAGGGCAACTATAAAAGGTTGAATGAGTTTGTATTTCTTCAAGATCCCATCACCTTTTATGGAGTTAGCTACCCTTGAGTATCTTAAAAATTAATGGATAATTTTGTGACCACTCTAGCACCTTCATTTTTGATTGGATCTTCCTTATTCTTGCAGGTAACAAAGTCACCTATAAAAGCTTAGATGGGTTCCAAATTCAGCCAGATCAGACCTTGGACTGTGGAGTTAGCTGCCCTTGAGCGTCTTAAAAAATCCCCATATACTTATAATGGGAGAAATGTTGTGACCACTCTAGTGCTTTCATTTTTGAATAGATCATATTCATTCTTGCAGATAAGAAGGACAGCAATAAAAGCTTGAATGAGTTTGAATTTCGTCAAGGTCCCAACACCTATTATGGAGTTAGCTGCACTTGAGTAATTTAAAAGTTGATGGATAATGTTGTGACCACTCTAGCACCTTCATTTATAAATGGATCTTACTCATTCTTACAGGTAACAAGGACACCTATAAAAGTTTGAATGAGTTTGATTTTCGGCCACATCCAACCACCAGCTACAGAGTTAGCTTCCCTTGAGCGTCTAAAATATAGCGGTATAATGTTGTGACTACTCTAACGCCTTCATTTTTCATTTGATTTATTCATCTATGTAGGTTACCAGGACATACATAAAAGTATGGATGAGTTTGAATTTCGGTCAGATCCCATCACTGACTACAGAGTTAGCTTCCCTAGAGTGTCTGAAAAGTATACTTTCACCAGGTTTGATCTGTAATTTTTATTCAGATCTTTTTAATACTTGCAAATAACTAGAACTGGCATAATATCTAATGTTTTTGAATTAATTTCTTGTCACTGTTTCAAGTTCAGAGTTTCTTGCCTTTGAGCATCATAAATTATGGTGTCTCCAAACATTATGCTGGCTCCATGGTGAGCGATCATTGCCTAATGGGCTACTTGTTTTACAAAAGTGCTAGAATCGATCATTCTCTATGATAATTTACTTATTGACATTTTATCTGTTTGATGACATCGAAAAAATATCAGAATCACTCATGCAAAGCATTCTGACAAAAAATGCACGTGCAACATGAGCATCTATATTTCTATTTGTGTTTTGCGCTAGGCATTATCGATGGTGATCGTTGTGACGGAAAAACACCAAAAACAATTATTTTATTCAACTAAAACCCCTTTGTTTGGTCGTTGAATTTAGTAACACTGTTCCTTTTTGAAGAAATGCTCGTTTTGACGTCAAATTAACGTCAGTTACAATAATCAAACAGGTTTTCCTTCGCAAATTGTTTTGTTATGAGTCACTTGTTGACATGTAAGTATCAAAACCCTAATACATCTTACCATTGACACGTCTTATAGCATTGGTAGCAGTGACGTCAATACCATGTCGCCAATAAATCCATTATTTTTTTATGAAAATAAACGGGGGATATATGGTTGTTTAAAATGAAATTACAAAATAAGTGTTTTGATAACTAGTTTACTCAGAATCATACACAATTTTAACTTACTTTTAAAACAGTCCTAAAACCAACTATTTTGAAACCTATGCCAGCTGAGAGCCAAAAAGAGTAAAACATTTCAAACATGACGAAGTTAACAAACACATTCCAGTCTTAGATATTGCCAAGAAAAAATTGGCTGTCATCTCTGGCATAGCAGAAATTCCACTCTGAAAAAAGTGCCTTGTGATCTGACTTTCATTCGAAATAATGCAATGTAAAATGGTGTTTTGAGGGTAGTGCCCTTCAGGATCCATTTTCACATTCATTTCTGATCTGATCATAATGAAATTTCAATGGGTAATGCAAATATAGATGCGCTTTACGCTGGTATTCTCAGAATAAATATATGGTATTTCTTTTCGGTGTAATTATACATATTGTAAGTGGTGCCTAACTAAAGTGGCTCACTGTAATCATTTTTCTGAAAACCCCCAAAAATATTGAAATTCAAAATTTTGAATCCCCAAAATTGACCCGAGCCTACGTATGTATGAAAATATCAGATTACCCCCCCCCCCCCTGGACCCAGTCTCATCAACATTTTCAGTATTTATATGAAGACAGTTTGGGATTTTGACTACCATTTAAACTCGATTTTTGATGTTTTTCACATTGATTTTCGGCGATAACTTTGTTCTTATTAATTTTTATCATACCGTGTTTGCGATGAAAGTCGTAGAGAAAAATTAGCGCCAATTTCTCCAAAAGGTCCCAAGTTTGTGGCGCAAACAGATTTTTGTGCACAATAGATGAAGAATTTGCAAAACATTGAATTCAGCCAAAATTTCAAAGTCGTTTATTGACAGATAAATTTCGTATAGGCGTGACAAAAAGGGTTCATCTCAAAAGAATATTCACGAGGGGTATATACTGTTATTCAATGGCTGTGTATAGTTAAATCTTGCTGTATGCACACTAAGAATGTACCGCGCATATTCAAAATCTACTTAAAGCATGTCCATCTGTAAGAACAGAAGCTGGGATTTCGCATGACATGCCATTTTTCTCTTATGCACGTGCTCCTAAACGGACAGCTTCGAGATGATCCCAATAGCTTAACGCACGAGCGAATCAGGCACGATTACCAATATATTTGAACAAGCCATCCATCGCCTTAGTAAGTGAATCGGGGCGGTGCAATGCAACTTTTTGACTGACAGGTTTGACTTAGTTTATTTGCGCTTTACTTAAAATGCTCAAAGAGTGCATCTATGCGCAGAGTTAACTGCATCATTTTGGACGTTAGAACCGTTTTGAGAACTTGGCGCTAATTTTTCTCTACAACTTTCATCGCGAATACGATTTGATAAAATTAATAAGAAAAAAGTTATCGCCGAAAATCAATGTGAAAAACATAAAAAATCGAGTTTAGTGTACATCATAAAATCTGATCAGACTGAGTTGATGCCCAATAGACTTCGAGCTAAAAAAGGTCCTGCTCCCCCCCCCCCCCCCCCCCCCCCCCCCCCCCGCCCATAGGGAATTTCGCAGACATATCCTATCTTGAAGGAAATTTCAAGCCGCATTTTTTAAGAGATGTTTGCACTCTGCGCTCCGGGGCGTTAGTCTCTGACAGCCTGTTACATATGTTACTGTAACAAACTAAGGAAAAAATCAAAATGAAAGTTTGAGCTACAGAAAAAAGACATTAAACCATCTAATTATTCAAATTTCTTATGTAGTTTGCAAGCTGGATGCCTAAGCTACACAAAAGCAGTATTTTTTAACAAAATTACAGCCTTCAATGGTGTTATATGCGTTACATAGATTAAATTTCCCTTTGAAAGTTGAAATCGTGACTAACATCATTCATTTTACAGACGATTTCTGCATTTTTACAAGTTTTTTTAATCTTAGTTTACTAAAATACTTATTTGACTAATAGAAAAAAACAAAGTTTGCTTTTCTATCTCAAATACATTGTTTTATATTAGCTATTAAACAACCCTACCCCCAATTTTAAGTATCCAATTTTGGTATCTATTATTGAAGAAAAATATATGAAAATATTTGACGCTCGTGGAAATCTTACATTTTTGGCACTGTCTTGCTAATGCAATAAAGAATCATACATTTGCAAGTTTGACATCAGGATCAGAGCACTTATTAAAGTATGTAACGTATGTTACATAGCATAATGAATGAGCTAGGAAATTTTCTTGGAAGTAAGAGATGATATTTCAGAAAAATACCGTTTTTCACATGTTTTCCTATTAATCTCTAGCCTCTGGTGCCTTAGTCTTAGTCATTACAGTCATTGCTGATAACAAGCCCTTTGAATTGTGTTACCTATGTTATATATAACCTTTTTAATCACATATTTCCTAATGTCTATAATATTAAAATATATAGACATATAGGTAGAAAATAATAGTTCTCATTTAAATGACACTTTTCAATAAATATTCCTATTAAATAAAATTATTCAAAAACAATCTTTATTCAAGTCACCCTCACAATGTCTTTCATTGTGTCTGCTTCTATTGCAAAATCATCACCCATCTCATCACAACCAGTAGAATCATGACATTGTATTAGGACTGCAAACTGAGTACAACCCTGTTCCTCTCCATCCCTTTGGGAATTGTGCAGACATATTCTACCTTAAAGAACAATTCAAGCTGCATCAAATAAGAGATGTTTGCACTCTATTAACTAGGGGGTTAGCCTGTAATGGTATGATACGTATGTTACCATATCAATTTAAGAATTAAATGAATTGACAGTCTGAGAAACAGAAAGAAGACATAAAACTATCTATTTATTTAAATCATTCATGTAGTTTGCATGCTGAATACCTTTGATACATAAGAAAAGATTTTTTAACAAATATATAGCTTCCTATGGTGTTATATGTGTTACATTAATTAAGATTACTTTTTAAAACTGGTAATTGTGACAAACATCGCTTATAAGCGTTTCGTGTGATCCTCCTCTTTAGCCATCAAAAGACTTAATTTTCTTTGTATGTGTGGCCAGTGCCAGCATCAAACAACTTGACTCAGCCAAACTTGAATCCTTAACATTCTTCAAAAGCAGAAACAGCATGTCAGTGTCATGGGATCAAACACCTGATTAAATATGGGTTTAATGCCATTTCACATATATGCATACAATGGAGTATGACTCTGGTATATATCTCTTCCATTGAAGTGGCAAGAGCAATCTAACTGCAGCTGCCTCTGCATCCGTGCTAGTCAAATGATAACTTTGCTCTGATTTTGCAAAATCTATGTCTCTACCGTGTACCTCTAAGAATACTTTAAGATTTCTGACATTGGTCAAACAGAAATTTGATAGGCTGCTTTTTTGCATCATTTGCCATGGAACCTATCCAGTCTTTTGATGCTTAAGTCCTCAGGTCTTAGATCAATAGTATTTTGCTGCGCCCAAAGAACTTTATAAGTTTTCCTTAGTTACATAGTTGACTCTTGATGGTTTTGGCAGACCGTCTGAAACAATTTCTGTTACACCTTGAAAGTTATCTGGTATAAGAGAAAGAATATGAAGTTGGACATTGCCATCAATTATGTTTGCAGTTGGTTGTTTTTTTTATGTCAGTACATTGAAGCATGTCTTAAAATAATGTAAAATCTATGATTTCTCAGTTTTTGCAGCCATATCATTAGCTGTTGCATTCAAAAGAAGGAAAGTGGACTATAGGTAGAATGGAATAACCAGTAGTTCTATATTATGCTCTATTGAAGATTTATACAGAGTAAACAAGTTGATAAGGTGCCTCATGTATTGATCCATTGAAAACACTGAAATTGAAAACACTTGCCTCTGACTGTGTAATCAAAAAGGATGTCACGACAATGCCCTTGCTCATTTATTATGACGAGTTATATATGTTACATCCTTTAATAAGCGCTCTTATCTTAGAAACTTAGTGAATCATTGAATTGAAAGGGTCTAATTTGCGCTCTGTTCATCCTGCATTTCATTGCTTTACCTGCTGTTATACATCTAGTTCGTTTATCTGAAGGGAAAGAGTTACCTCGGTTTCAGCACTTCAGAAGTACTAAGTCTTCAATAAGTTTTTGAATGCTTGGGGAAAGATAATAAGTGCAGAGACATTATTAGATGAAAATATGTGGGTTTGCATGTATGGAAAGGCTACATTTATAAAAGTTAACCAGCTAAGATATGATTCTTTATCACAAAAATATCAAGGTACATCAGTCCAGGTACTCATTGGTCTGGCATAGTTTTCCTCCTTGTACAGCTTATGTCTTTCTCTTATTTGCAGAGTATCACTTGAAACATATACTCAAAGAGCCAACTATTAGGAATTCATATCAGTTTTCGAATGTTCCAAGCCATAAATGGCAAAATTGGAAAGTTGATAATGGCTCATCAATTTTGAGTGGACTGGTGGTAAAATTGAATAACAGTAAATAATTGAAATATTGTGTGATGATTCTACTAGTTGCAAGGAGGCGTGTGATAATAATGATTACAACAGAAGCGGACAACGACAAACGTTTAACATGAGTGCTAAATCGACGAGAAATAGTTTGGACCATTTCATTTATTGTATTTCTTGTAAAAATGTAAAACTATCTTTTCTATTTGTGGCTCTATATTCAGAATTATATGCATAGTATTAGGAAATGTGTCCAAAAGGTCATTGATAACATCTGTAACACCAGTTCATGGGCTTGATAATCAGAAATGAATATAATTTCTAGTGTTTTGGCACCAAAGACTTATAAGAACACATTAAGTGTCCTGATCTTTAACTTAATGACATCTTGTAGATATATGAGCAAGACAGACTAAGAAAATGAAAAATATCCACACGCTGTAATCGCTTTCATGTGTTTTACTTAAACAGTAATAACAAAATTCACTTCTCTGTAAAACTGGGAGTAGGGCTGTGTATTAGCTCCTATAAGACAATATATTTAAGATAGAAAAGCAAGCTTGGTTTTTCCTATTCATCAATTGAGTATATGTTTGCAAAACCTAATAAAACAGTTGGAACCAAGTCATAGTAGTTGTTTAACTACATGACGATAGCCACGATAATAGCTTTTAAATTATAATTAGGTTCATGTAACGCACATAACACCACAGTTAGCCGTATTAATGTTAAACAGCTTCCATATGTAGTAAAGACATCCAGTATAAAGACTATAAGAATGTCAATTTATTAGATAATTTTAATGTCTTCTTTTGGTAGCTCAAACATTCAAATTTCTTATTCTCAAATTGATATAGTAACATATGTAACAAGCTGTTACAGGCTAACACCCCGACTTACAGAGTGCAAACATTTCTTATTAAATGCACCTTGAATGATTACATAAGATGTAATTTGTCTGCAGAATTCCAAAGGGGATTAGGATGGAGCAGGCCCTTACTCAGCTTGATGTCAAAATACTGTTTGATAATTTTACTTATCACGCTAACATATGGACCGCTCTCTGATCTTTAAAACTTGATTACAACTAGCAGATCTATAAGTCTTTATCATAGGAGCCAGTTTAAAACCCCTAAACAATGTAAGATATCCAACAGCTGCGAGTTTTTTCACAATTTTAGCTCAAACTTTCAAACTACATTTCCTTTATTTGATATAGTAACGCATGTAACACGCTGTTTGAGACTAACGCCCCAACATAGAGAGTGCAAACATCCCTTATTCGATGCAGCTTGAGTTGTACTATAAGAAGGAATTTGTCTGCAAAATTCCCTCGAGGAGATTAAAACATTTTTAGGCATATCTTACGTAAAGACAATGAGCTTGCCCATTTATTACATCAGGTAACATATGTTACAACCTCTGATATTAAAAATTTTGCAACAAACTTGCAGATTTGTGAGTCTTTTCATATAAGCAAATAAATCGCAAACAATGAAACACATTCATCAACTGCAAATATTTTTTAACTATTTTTACTTTAGTTTTAATACCAAACATTTCACCTTAAAACTGGGTAGGGGTAGGGTTGTTTAATTGCTTATTTCAGAAAAAATATTTAAGCTAGGGAAACAGACTTTAATTTTTCTGTTAGCCAATTGCATAAGCTAGTCAGACTTGGTTAAAAACATTTGGCAAAACACACAGAGAGATTGTGAATGTAAATGATGTTAGCCACACTTGCAAATTTTAATGGGTTATCTGATTTATGTAACGCATATGACACCTTAGGAAGCTGCAATTTTGTTCAAATGGCTGTCATACGTAGTTAAGATATCCAGTATGCAGACTATATGAATGATTTTTAAAAATAAATATTTTAATGTCTTTAATTTGTAGCCCAAACTATCAATTTACTTTTTCTTAGTTTGATTATGTAACGTATGTTACAGGCTCTTACAGACTAACGCCCCGGAGCACAGAGTGCAAACATCTCTTAAAAGACTCGGCTTTCAATTTTCTACAAGATAGGATATGTCTGCAAAATTCCCTAGGGGGTGGGGGGGAGCAAACCCATTCTCAGCCATCCGTCTACAAGCTGCTGAATATTTGAGAGTATATCGTAAAACTCTGATCAGACTGAGTTGATGTCCAAGCTGCTGAGTATTTGAGAGTATATTGTAAACTCTGATCAGACTGAGTTGATGCCCAAGCTGCTGAGCATTTGAGAGTATATTGTAAACTCTGATCAGACTGAGTTGATGCCCAAGCTGCTGAGTATTTGAGAGTATATCATAAACTCTGATCAGACTGAGTTGATGCCCAAGCTGCTGAGTATTTGATAGTGCATCATAAACTCTGATCAGATTGGGTTGATGCCCAAGCACCTGAGTATTTGAGAGTACATCTTAAACTCTGATCAGACTGGATTGATGCGCAAGCTACTGTGTAATTGAAAGTAGACTCGGATCAGACTGAGTTGATTCCCAAGCTTTTGAGTATTTGAGAGTACATTTTAAACTCTGATCAGACTGGATTGATGCGCAAGCTACTGAGTAATTGAAAGTAAACTCTGATCAGTATTGGTTGATTCCCAAACTTCTGGGTATTTGAGAGACTACAGAGGCTTACTAGAAAATTGAGAATTGGTTTGTAGCAAATTGAAAATTGGCTTGTATCAAGTTTAGATATGATAACAAATATAACAAAGGCACTGATCAGACTGCGCTGATGCACAGGCTGGTCTGTGCCTTTGTTGTTCGCAAACCTTGAATCAGGTTTCCTCATGTCAAGGCCAAAATAGTAAACATGACATTTAGTTCACTCACACACTAAAGAAAGGAAAATCTCTTTGCTAAAATGTATGCTTTTTTATGATGCCAAGTGCTTTGTGTTTTTGTAGTTATGTGACTTATCAGAAATGTACTGGAACACTAACCGTTACTATGTCGACCGAATAGTAACATACAAGAAATTCAAGGACCATTGTCATGAACAAGCTGTAGTAGGTATGTAGGAGATGATTTACACTTTTTCCATGCTAGCCCACATTTGTCGTCTGCTGATAAACTTCGCAAACAGTTTTGACCCAGATCAGGATCAACAGAATGTCAAACAGTTTTGGATCCAGATCAGGACCAACAGAATGTTGGTCCTGATCTGGATCCAAAACTGTTTGACACTCTGATAGTATTCTTGAGAATTTTAAAAAAAAAGTTGCTTTTGAAAAAAAGTCAGCAGAAGACAACAAAATCACCAAAAATTACCCAGCATGCAAAGAGTTAACTCTTTCTTGATTGATGGACTCTTCCATCCACTTTGGTACAATATTGTTAGGGTTGTCTATTATATATTTTAGTAAGTTATGCAATAATTCTCCATTTTCATTTTATTTCTGTTTTCTGAGAATGTAAATTGTGCAGATCCTGATAAGTTGCTTCGTTTTTAACGTTGTAAATTGTGCATGACTTGTCTAGGTCTACACTGTTTGCAAGCTAATCATGAATGTGCTTGCAGTCAAGAAATCGTGAAGGAGAAACCTGGTTATAGTTGCTACAGTGTTTCAAAAGGAGATCCTTTTTCTAAAGCCAGAAGCCAGCTGATCTGGGTCTACACTGTTTTCAATAGAGTTTAATTCTGGTTTAATACTGTTTTTATATTCAAATGCAGTGTTCGTGTTTACGCCTTAATATACAAATGCAGTGTTCGTGTTTACACTGAATAATATCTAAATACTTGGTAGGCAAAAAAGACAAGTAGCTTGCGTCCATGGAACGCAAGATCAAAAGCAGTCGACTTTCAACACATTTAAGCCAGCTCAATAGTGAAGAGAGTTAAAACCCTTGAATATCGGTCTTTTGTACTTTGCAATGCTTCAAAATCACAAAGAGACTGCTATAAATAGTATTGAGCTGTGGCTTTCTGAGATCCATTGTTCATAGCACGGTTGAAATCAGAACGAGGCTCAGCTATAAATAATGATTTATGGTTTTCCCAAAATTGATTTGCTGTGTAAAAAGGGCGTCTGCCTCGAGGAATCACACTAGAAACATTTAAATAAATTAATAATGCGTATTCTGAAGCCAATTATATCACAATTTGATGTTTTATCCGTTCAAAAATACATTCACAGACAGGTTCAGCGATTTTCAACAGGCACAAGTAAAATAATCCTGGTCTAGAACCTCAAGTAAAGACTTTTTAAAAGCTAAAAAGTTTAATAGTTAAAGACTCCATCACTATTAAATCGACATCATTCTTGCTTTTTTTAATTGATCGTCAATCACTTAGTGTAAACTGAAAATGTTTGAGATTAAAGTTAATTGCTAGTTTTTAGCTAATTTAACTTCTTTGTTTTTAACATTGCAAAAAATAGGTTGGGAAGCTTTCAGGGACTCAGTAAAATTTACATGGGACTCAACTTTGCCCTGGGTCCCAGGGACACAATAGAAATCAAGCCTAAATCTAACACTGAAATGTTTTATGTCTTATCCCTTAAAGTGCCAATCACTACAGAAGCAGACAACACATTTTGTGAGATTTTTCTTGATTTTCATGGAAAATAAGGCTTGACATTTCATGTGAATTTTCAAGTCTTATCTAGTTTCAGCCACATATTCGAAAATGTTTTCTGCTAATTTTTGGTGGCGCTATAAGTGTGAAATACTGTTGTTTATTTCAGCTATCTGTTGGAGTCCGGCTCTGTTTTCTGAAACCATAAAAAAAGAAGGGGAACTAATCTCACAGGCATACTCTATACTGGCCACTGCTAGTGAAACTGGTCATATTGTACTGTGGAAGATAAAGTTACCTCTTTATGGGGAGTAAGTATACATCAGACATACTCTATACTGACCACAGCTAGTGAAACTGGTCATATTGTACTACTGACGAGTCAGCATTTTATACCTTCAATGAAGATGGTTTCAATGTAGAAAAAAAATAATTCACAATTTTTTAACCACTGACGATGGTAAATAGTGCGAAGTGGTACATTTATATGCAAATGATGACAATCATGTGACTTAGTCCTGCCTTCAGGTCAATCCCACCTGTATCCTGTTATGACTCTCATCCCTGCATCGCATCAAGCGTGTTTCTGTATAACAGACTCAAAATTATGTTCATTGCAAGTGACACTACTGACCTCATTTTATCAGACAAAATTTACATTTGAATCATTTGAATAGAGAGCTTAGAAAAGGTTTGTTTATGTTTGCATGGGAGAAATTTCCTGAATTCCCCTGAACTATACAAGAACCAATAGGTCGAGTCTTATTTTCTACTAATATTTAGTTTAAACAATATTTTATTTTGAAAAAAACAAAATAAATAATACATTAATATATTATATACCTAGCATTAATTTCCTATTGTTTTGCAGTGAGATAATTTTAGTATCTTTGAGGAGTGAAATATTTCACTAGTGATGATATGAAAAAGTCATATCATCACTGCTCCATGTCGATATTTTTGTCGGAACTACTTATTTTCAATACACATATGCACAACACATTTAGGAGTAAAAATCAGACTCACCACCCTGCCTTCCTGCCTCCCGGTCTAGCTTAGAGGAATTTGGGGATTTTGAAGATTATACGGCATTCTACATAAAAATTGACAATGCTGATCCGATGTTATTATTAGACCTAGATCAGACACCAGCCAAATATTTACATCTGAGCCGTGTTGTTCTCCTGCATTCCTAGACCTGTTCCAGTTCTCTATCTCCACTCAAATAATCCTTTTCTCGTCACAAGTCCATCCCCATTATGCTTGACAAACACATTTCAATCAATTTCTCAAGCTATTGCTGATCCACTAGAGAAAGAAACGGACCAGCGAATGGCTAAAAAAAACGAGCAAAATGTTTTTCAGTTTCAGTTCCCCGCGACATTTCATTTCTGCAGGCTTTTAGAGTGCTTTCCCTTGGCTCCGTTGCAACATTACGTTGTAAGGGAAACAACCCAAATATAATATGTTAAATTATCGCAATGCAGTCACATTTCTTTAGCTTCTAATAATAATAAAAAAATAAGTCAGACTCCCGGGACTTGCGAGTATATAGGCCTACAGGTTGTTGTTGTCCGTCGTAGGCGTGGCTAAGTAATTATTACTACGCACCATTTTATCGTTAGGCAGTCGGGGGGGGGGGGGGGGGAGGGGTTGTTAAAAGACTTTTTCTTTCTTCGTTTTTTATTGAAACATCAGTGGAAGGTATATAATATACAGAATAGTAAAACTGTGTTTCTGTGATATGAAAATTATGTCAATCAGGAATGGTGGTGACTTGGTAAACAGCTCGTCCTGCGGACTCGTTGTTTACCGAGTCACCACCATTCCTTCGTGACATAATTTTCATATCACAGAAACACAGTTAACTATTCTCTATATACAAACACATGACAGAATCTGATAACAAGCATCACTGCTTAATGCAATCATCTCCTACTACTATTTGCGTACATGTGTGTAATGAAAAAAGAAGTTCCAGCAAAATCATATCATCAGGAGTGAGATATCAAAAACTGATATCATCACTAGTGAAATATTTCTCTCCTCAAGATACGAAAACTATCTCACTGCAAAACAATTGAAAATTAATGCCAGGTATATATTATAATATATTTGTTTATCACATGACATCACATCTTGGAGTTATTACACTTGTCTTATTGTATTATTTTTTTCACATGAATATAAAATGATACCCTATTGTAATTGCACTATTTCCAGGTCAGACTGCAGTGTCCTTCAAAAAGTTAAACCTAGCAGCTCATATCCTCTGTGTATGGCTTGGTCTCAGTCCACAGGTGAGTATTAGAGCCAGTCTATGAAGAAATAAACTCTGCATGCTGGGTAATTTTTTCATGCTTTTGCAGTGTTCAATCTAGTGGGGCCATTGGCCCCCTTTTTCATCAAATGGTCCCTTGGTAACGCTAGATTGGGCCATCTTTTACATTATATGAATTGGGAAATATTATGCCAAGTTTTATTTTCATCTGAAATCAAATGAAAATGACCCCCTTAAAATTTCCTAGATTGAACACTGGCTTTTGTTATCCCCTGCTGACTTTTTTTAAAATCATCTTTTTGCAAAAAAATCTTTCATGAACAAACCCTTTGGATCCAGATCAGGACCGAAATTTTGTTGGTCCTGATCTGGGTCCAAATTGTTTGCAAAGGTAATCAGCAGATGACAACTAGCAACTTAGCAAGAAAACATTAAGAGACTCAGACTTAGGGTTGAGTAACCAATGAAACTGAAAGCTGCTTGAGTGAGAACACATCTGAACTAAGGGTGAGGTTGGCGCACCTTTAAACCGGTTTAAGCCCTCCAGTAAGATATTTTTACGCACCGTTCGAAGGCGGTGCTTCTTTTGTGGATCCTTTATGTAATTTCTGTCTTGTTTTTGCTATGCTTTCGTGCATGTCTGTTTATTGATGCCTTGTGGTCACCTACTGGGAAAGGGTTGACCTCTTGGCTCTAGTTTTTGATTTGTCTAATTTTGAAGTTGTCACTTTCCCATTGGTATCCTGGCTCAGGTGTTGTGCTTGATTGTATCAATTCCTGATCTTTGCCCTCTTTCTTACTTGAGTAACCAGTGAAACTGAAAGCTGCTTGTACTTGCTGAAACACTAAAGATGCTTTTGTGGCACTAATTGGCTAGCTAGGGACTTCTGGTTTCTTCATATGGATATCGAAGGACGTAAGGTTGCAAGCATTTGTTGATATACCAACTAGGGACAATTTCACAGATAACTCTTTTATTATATAACTATAAAATAAAGAAAACAAAATTTGTCGCTAGCAAGGCAAGAATTCATTTTCTATAACAGAATTAGGAACATTTTGTAGATAAATTGTGAACAATGGTAAATAAGTAACATAGGAACCGGCTATCAGAACTGCCTCAGCCAATTCCACAAAATTCCGTGAAATCATGCCACGGATGTACATTGAGGATCTACTTTGATAACGCGGGTGATAACGTGACGCTGACATTATATAAAGTGACGCTGACATCACAGAAACCATGTTAACACGATACAAGTGTGATTGCAGCAAAACAAACTGCTTAAATGAAGTTTATGTTTTTCAATAAAATATCGCTTTAGGGATATTTTATTGAAAAAACATAAACTTCATTTATTCTGCTGATTAAACTTTTCAGATAATCAGAATAATCAATTTTAATTTAGCTGAACCTACATGCTACAGCACTAATTTGTCATACACCAGTTCCAGCTACCAAAATATAGCTTTTTGGTACATAGTACTACACGTGATGCTCCTTATATACACCTGAGCCATGATTTGATTCTCGAATTGTGACCGACTTTCGTTCCAAATGAGGAACCGAATGTCATATTTTGTGAACTTACCAGGGCTTTAATTTTTTTTTTTACAGTTAATGGACCGAAGTGACCCATGGAGCAAAAAATGGTGGGTCATTTTCTCAAATGATGGGCCAAAGCATATAAAACTTACCACAGTTGACATTTGTGTAGTATAATTCACCTACACACTGACACAGACGCTTGTATGCATATGTATATTGACTGCTGATTATACAGTAAAACCTGTCTTAAGTGGCCTCAACAAAAAGAAGACCAATTATCGCTTAATGCAGGTCAAAAGTATTGCAGAAAGGGGAGCATTCTGCAATCCTTTCGACGTGCATTAAGCTACCAAATGTTATTAAGATCTTTGTTTTGCCTTTTTTGAGTGGCTGCTTAAGACATATTTTACTGTATTGACTACCTACATGTACTTTCTGTTTTGTGAAGTTCGTAGACTAACTGTAAGATGAATATTTTTATCAAAGTGGGATTTTTACACAACTAAAAAGGATGGGTCCACTGGGCTCACTGCCTTGGAAAGTGATAGGCCATATTTTGAATCATGGAAGACATGACCTGGGCCCACCATAAATCTGAAGGCCTGGTTACACACCTTTAAATTTCAGGAATTCTTGCTATTGGATATTCTGATGGAACTATACATGCTGTAAAGATTGACATGAAAGATCCCGCCAAGGAGGTGACTTGTATCTCTGTTTATAATGAACCAGACTTGATGAGGACCTCATGTCTTAATGTAAAGACACATCCTGAGGTAATATACATTTGACTACCCATTTTCTAATTTTAGCTTTTTTTATTACCAGTATTGACAAAACATAAAAGTTGAGAGATGCCTGACGAGCAGTCTTTTTCAGTTATGCCGATTTTTGTATATCAATATTGGAGGCATGCTCAAGCAGGTGTAACACTGACTGTTTGGCAAGGCCATTCATACCTTTGATGATAGTGATTCCTAGTGTGGAATTAAAAAGTTCTTTTAAATAGAGAGCTATAATAAAAAGTGTTGGATAATAGAATTTGTCAAAAAGAAGTGAGGGAAAATCAGATTAAAGTCTTTGTTTACTGGGTAATTTTTCATGCTTTTTTGTCATCTGCTGATTTTTTTGTTTTAATTAAGAATTGAAAGTTATTTTTCTGCTTTTCACTGAGGTATGAAAAGTCGGGAAAGTTACATCTAATTTGCATGAAAACCATGCTAAAATTAGATGTAATTTAAGCATTTTATAACTCTGACAGTGAAAGCATAAATATAACTTCCAATTCTTATAATTACAGTCATGTCCCCTAACATTGCGCGGCCCCTAACATTGCGCACTAGCCCAAGTGACTATTTCAAATTTAATAAGATAAAATCTATTTTGATATTTAGTATCAGGCTGCTTTTGGAAAGAGAAAACTGCAAAACATTTTAACTTTTAGCTTTCACTGCTTAGCAGGGGTGGATTTCGGCAAAAACTTGCAAAAGTTGTTAAAAAATTTCAGACCTGAATTTCAAATGACCCAGACATCAAATTATTTATTTTGAATCAAGTTTATGTTAAAGTAAATTGTTGAGAACAACCTGGTGTAACTTTAACTGGTTTATTTTGTAAAAGCAATTCATTAAAGAGAAGTTGTTGAACATTTTGCAGAAAGTGCGCAATGTTAGGGGACTATTTTCATAATCCTAAAACAGGGGGGTTGTGCACTTCAAATCAAAGTTGCAAGAGGTTGGGAAAATATTTTTCATCTTGAACTCTATGTAAATAATAAATAATGATTACTTTATTTGGCTGTGCACACTTTTTTAATTTTGTTTCTTTCTTATTGTATCCAACGGAGGTTAAAAGGCTTAAGTGCGCAATGTTAGGGGCCTTCACCGTACGACTTCTTTCATTTTTTCTCCTACGAATTATTTTAATCATGTTTTGTTTAAAATTAGTTTCCAGTTAATAACATTTCGCCCATTTAGACTATGATGTGCACTATGACCCGTACATAGACGTCACGATGTTAAAAACACAAGATGGCGACGATATTGCATTAGACAGCCGATCGGCATGATAACTGTTAATTTAAGCATTGTAATTAAGTTAATCTTTGCTTTTCCACATGAAAGTATCTGTGTAAGTGTTAAGATAAGTGTAAGTTGTTGCCGACTGTCCATTTCTCTTCATAGAAGCATTGCACAGTATCACAAAAGAAGTTCTGCCGTGAATGTACCCGCCCCTCATGAATACGAAGCAGAATTCATTGAATAATGAAATACAGGTCAATACGATCAGATGACCTTTCTTGACCAATCTTATTAACGGATCTCAAAAAGTAATGGCAGTTGTAATTATAATCCACTTTTTCAAAAAAGTCTTTCATGAATACCATATCAAATTGTCAAGCAGTTTTAGATCCTGATCAGTTAGGCCCTATCTGGGTCCAAACTGTTTGCAAAAGTATCAGCAGAAGACTCTAGTAGGTAAAGAGTTAACCCTTAAAGTGCCACCTATAATTTGCAGCAGACAACAATTTCGAATTTTGCCGCCTTTTTGAAAATAACAAATAAGATATGATATTTCATGAGAATTGTCTGCTGGCAGCTATTCTCATGGAATATCATATCTTATTTTTTCGAAAATTAAGAAAGATGTTGCAAAATATCTCATCTGCTGCAGTCGTGATTGGCCCTTTAAGGGTTAAGAATTTAGTAAGTTCTTTGACTTTGCCATTTTTATAGGACTAGAAAAAAATAAAAAGCTGAAATTCAGCACTTTAGGGTCACTTTAGGGTAACACAAGTAGGATATTTTGTGTGGCTTGAAGTTTTGCCTATATTTTCCTGTGGTGTATTTTTAAAGCAAACACTTACTTTGCCTATATTAGTTGCAGCTTATACTTGAGCATATTTGGTTAACACAATTAAATCCTTAGTCATTTGCTACATAAAGTTGGCAGGGTCATAAGAAAATCTGTCTGGTAAGATTTAAACTAACCATCTCAGCTACAGAGACTGATTAGGAATAAGGTCCGAGGTTATAAAACTTTTTTTTTGATCAACTTATCATTTTATATAGGGCTTGAAAAAACAGCTGATATTCAGCACTTTAGGGTAACACAAGTAGGAAAGATGCATTAGTGCCCTATAAATATATATATATTTTTCAAATGAGCATCAAATTTTTCATGCTCAAAATGTTAAAATACCAACAATTGTTGGCATATTAACATTTATTAGCATGATAAATGCAAAAACCGAGAGTTTGAAAGTGAGAAAAGTCTTTATTTTTCAACATTTTCTGTTTTTATAAGCATTTGAAATTTTATGCTCAGTTGAGTTGAGCATGAAAAAAGTTTATAACCTCGGGGCCTGGAAACTTTTCCTTTGATTTGAATTAAATGACATTATATCAGACTATGCAAATGGGCAGGCTTTCTGCAAAAGTGTATGCTGGTCTATATGCTTTCTCTCAAGTTGCCTGGTGTTTCAGAATTCTAATTGAGACAACAGAGAATTTAAATGACAAATAATATCCTGACCCTAAGGTTATCAAACTTTTTACATGCTCAAGTGAACTGAGCATGAATTTCCAACTGCTTATAAAAACTAAAGTTCTGAAAAAAAATACTTTTTTGCATTCAAACTCTCAGATATTGTTTCATCATGCCCCTTAATGTTAAAAGGCCAACACTTTCATTTATGACCATGATAAATTTCATGCTCAGTTGAATGGAGCAGTAAAAAAGGTGCCTGATCAGATATGAATATGTACACTGAACAGTCATTGATGCAGCTAACCCTTAATGTGCCAATCGCAACAATAGTCGTCTGCTTTTCTCGTCTGCTGAAATGTTTAAAAAGCCTCTATGGCAAACAGTGTGGACCCAGATCAGACTGCTCCTATAGGAGCAGTCTGTTCTGGGTCCACGCTGTTTGCTTCTATACTTTATTCGTCAGTAAGGTTAGGCAGTTATTTGCAGCAGATAACTTCAGCACACGACATTTTCAGATGCATTTTTTATTTGGCACTTTAAGGGCTAATATGCTTTATTTCAGGTAGAAGGAGAAATAATTCTAGCAAATAAAGAGCAGTATATACTAGCTAGCACTTTATCAATTGAGTCAGAAGTCAAGGTGGTTTCAGAAACTTGTGTTGAAGGAGTCAATTCAATGCATGGGACAGGTTGGTACTACCAATTTCTAACAATCATTTTGTGAAAATTCAAATAATCCATAAATCAAGGTGGTGTTTGGTGAAAGTTTTCAGGATTAATCCTGAATTCAGGATTTTGAGGCTGACTTTCCATAGAAATACAGCCTCAAAATGCTGAATTCAAGAGATTATAATAATTTCCTTGATTAGTTTTCAGATTATCTAAACATAATCATTTTAACTTTAAATTATCCATTTTTGTAGCCATCGTGCAAGTTTTAGAATTTGAATTTTAAAAGTTCAGGATTTTGGAAATTTTGAACTTTCACCCATGAATATGTGTCAATGAAGAACTATCTACAATAAAGTACAGGTTTGTACTACAAATATATACTAGCTAACATTTTATCAGGTAATGCAGAGGTCAAAGTGATGTCAGCAACATGTATTGAAAAAGAAATATAATATACTTCATGGTTAAGGTTTTTCCGAATATAGAGTAGCCTTAAAATTTGTCAATTAATGCAGAAGACAAGGTGGTATAAAATATGTCTTGAAGGAGAAAATATACTACATGGGTATGGTTTTTAGAAAAAAAACCTACCCATGTAGTATATTTTCTCCTTGAAATTTCTCAATTAATCCATAAGTCAAGGTGGTGTCAGGACCATGAGTTGATGGAGAGATACATACTATGTGGGCCAATTCTCCAGATATAAGTTGCCTGATAAGAGAATGCATTTTTGGTAGGTTATTTGGTGGGGAGCATATAGCTGTTGGTTTGTTTGTGCAACCGTTTACTGTAAACCGCTTGATTATAGGGGCATCAAAATTTGGCGATTTCAAAATACTGACATATTGGCATAGATTAATTTTGGCAGTTTCTCAATTTAATGCCCTTTAAATTAATTTTCTATTCTCATAGGAGCTACTTTTGTTGATATTAGCCACTTTTAAGACGTGATTTCCTCTACGTTGAAACGTTCTTTACAGTTCAAAAGTTGTTTTTCAGGATACAGATACCAAATAACATCCTAAGGTGTGTGTCCATTTATTGGTTGTTCTGTAACTGATTTCGAAAAACAGTCTAATATTTTTTTATAATTTTTTGTTTTTACTACCAAAAGTGCCATATAAAAATGTTTTACAACGTTTATACTGGCTGCTTCGTTAGCAAGAAATCTCAACTTTTATACCTACAGGGCTCACACAGGCTTGAAAAGTACTTGAATATGATGGGTTTTCTTGAAAGTCATTGAAAATGAAATATGCCTTGAAAAGTACTGAATAATCTGACACTATAAGGCCTTAAGAGTGAGGTTGGCGCGGTGAAACCGGTTTAAGCCATCCAGTAAAATATTTACTGACCGTTCCAGGGCGGTGCTTCTTTGTGGATCTTCTGTCTTGTGTTTGTTATGCCTTTGTGGGCGTCTGTTCATTTGTTCCTTGTGGTCACCTGCTGGGAAAGGGCTGACCTCTTGGCTCTTGTTCGTGGTGTATAACTGTGAGTTTGTCACTTTCCCATTGGTATCCTGGGTTTGGTGTGGTACTTGATTTTATCGATTCCTGATCTTTGCACCCTTACTTACTTTGAAAAGAACTTGAATTTCACTATTTTCTGTAAGATTTATTCCTGTAAATGTAGACTAAAATTAGTATAAAATTGTTGTCCCTTTATTTGGGCATAATGTTGCACCAAATAAAGGGACAGCAATTTTATGCTAGTTTTCTGATACTTATTTATCGCTTCAATCAGTCCATCATTTATGAAGTTAGATTTTTATGTCTGATTCAGTATGTTTCATAAACTTGTAGTCCTTGAAAACTGTAGTATAGGTATTTAGAAGTCCTTGAAAAGTTCTTGAATTTTACTTAGCCTTGCCTGTACGAACCATGACCTACCTTTACAGCCTTGAAACTAAGTCAGCTTATAGACCGAATAATATTTGTTTGTTTGTATTGTCCCAGGCAACAGCTGTGGTCATGGCGTGAAGGTCAGTTCACCTAGCCGCCTTTTTTCCTGGGCAAGCTTTAACAAGCGGTTAACCAGTTCTTCGTGCACCTACTTTCTTTTTTAACTGACAACAACCCTTCTTGAATGATTCAGGGGAAGGGAGGAGAATGACCGTAGAAATTATCTCATGATCAATCTCCACGAAAGTATGGGATTCAGCTGGGATCAAACTACGGACCCCTGGATCTGCAGTCAGACACGCATCTGTAGCCAGACACGTTAACCACTGGGCTACACGGCCCGATGATGATTTAATAGATTCACTAGATTCACTTTTGATGAAATCTGAAAAATATATTTCTGGATACATTGTTTAAAGGAGAGGACAAGTTTCTATTATTTCTCAACCAAATACATATACTGGCAAAAAGTTCTAACCAGTCACCTACACATGGGTGAAAGTTTCAGGATTATTCCTATATTCAGGATTTTGAGGCTGACTTTCCATAGAAAGTCCGCCTAAAAATGCTGAATTAGAAGAATTATAATAGGTTTTCTTATTAATAAACAGTCTGCCTGATCCCAATTGGCCATTTAAACTTGAAATTGTGAATATTTATTGAGCATACTGCAAGTTTTAAGATTTGAGATTCAAAAGTTCAGGATTTTGGAAATTTAAAACTTTCACCCATGCCTACATTTTATTGATTTTCATTAAAACATAAAAGGATATGACTGAAATAGCCAGACGTGTCATTGACCCTGGATAGTAAAGACATTGACAAAATGTTCAACATAGCTTGCAGGATGCCCCTATGAATATTTGTACCCCTATTTTCAAAATTCTCATTTTGTCATAATTTGTGAGACGTGACTTTTTGAAATAACCAACTTTCACCAACAAAACGTTTTCATTTCTATAGCCAAACTCATTTGAGCTTGATTTTCTTTTTATATAACTAAGGAACTTTTTTGCTAAAGTGTAGCTTGCTCTGCAATTGTATGATTTTTTAGTTGTTTTTTTTATATTGTAGCTCATTTTGCAATTGTTTGATTTCAGGTTTTGCAGGTCAACTTGAGACAATTTTGATGTCATCAGCAGATGGTATAATACAACAGATAAACATAAATCTACAAGACACAAGTATGTAAACATACCTATAACTATATAGAGGCTCTTACATGAGTGCTCATATTTTATTGAATTTATGAAACAAGTTGAGATAAGAGGCGAGCCTTGCCAAGCATTTTATCTCTTTTTCGCAACAAGTTTAATAAATCAAATAAAACAAGAGCAGGAATGTTAGATTCTATTTATCATATGACATTGAATTATTTCGAAAGCTCATATCTGCCGTAAAAACATTATAATTATGTCATTATGCACACAACATTGTTATGGATGTCATAACGTTTCTTGAAAATCTGTTTACCACTAGTAGTTTTCGATTTTATTTCACTCATTATTTTGAATGATAGCAGAGAACCATCATCAGAAAAATCGGGTGTTATGAAAATGGCTGCGGAGTTGAAGTGAGGGAGAAAATGATAAGTAGGGAAAACTTTTACGAATATATAATTGTCAGAAACTACTCCTGATTTAGAAAATATGTCGCACAAATAGTCCTTGCATGGTCCTCTCACAAGAAAGCCTATTTTTTCTGATTGGTAAATTAGGCATGGCTACCACTGAGCAGAGATACAATTTTTTCCTTTACCATATAAGAAAACTTCAAAAATTCTTATTGTCTAAAACTACTGGCCAGATTTGAAAATATTCATTATACATCAGTACCTTTTAAAATTAGTAAATATATTTGCATATAAACCATACTAATTATCAAAACAAAACTATTAGTACTGATTTGGTAGCTTATTAAAATGCACCAGAAATTCTGAATAGTATTATGCAATGCAAAAAAATAGCTGTGCATACCGACTTTTATAACGTCTTCATCCGTAAACTCCCCAATTTTCCAGTCAGAGATTGACTGGAAGAAAGTTTGACACTATTGGGGGATTTTCACCATTTGTGGTTTGGTTTAGTTATGAGTTACTAAAAGAACACAGCCACTTGACTGGTTTTAAGCAGTTACTAAAACAATTGTACAATAATTGAATGATAGCAGAGAACCATCATCAGAAAAATCCGGCTTTACGAAAATAGCTGCCAAGTTGAAGTGAGGGAGAAAATGCTATTTTGAGACTGATTCATAAATGTGTCAGGACAGGATTCAAAATAGTATCCACAATTTTCAATTTCGAAATCCATTCTGAAAGTAGTTTCCATTCGGGAGTGAATGTGTCTGAAAAAAAAACCTATGTAAAATCATGGAAAGGTTTAACATTTACAAAAATACCAAATTGACAAAACCAAAATATGCAAATAACTATTTCTTAGAAATTTTGAATACCCAATTAAAATTTGCAATACCCAAATGAATGAAAAGGGACAGGGTAACCTACCCAATAGCTCAAAATTGATCAGTAAGGTACTGTTATACATTGTCCCGAATGGTCCCTCTAACAAGATTGTTCAAATTATTATGATTCATCTAAAATCTTGCCAGAAGAGAACTGGGTTAGTTTTTCCTTTACATATACTCTGGAATGTCATTACAGGTCAGTCCTATTAGTACTCGTTGCATTATAAGACCGGAATGCTTATAACGCCAATCTGCCATGGACCCCCAATTTTTTTTAAAGAGAAAATATATCATCTATTTAAATATATCTACAAACTAAAAATGTGTACCGCCAATACTTTACTTTTGAATTATGCAATAGATAGCTTATAGCTTATTTTCAGTGGCGCGTGATGACGCAGATTGATAACAAGTTTGAATCAACCAATCAGGCGAATCACATGATTTGATGACGCTATCGGTAAACAAATATGTCACATGTACCCAAAATGCTCAAATCAGACAGGTAAGTATTTGAAAAATGCTTCCCGGCTTAGACAATGCAAAACAAAGATTTTAGTTACAATTGGTAGCTTAATGAAGGTCGAAAGTATTGCAGAATGCTCCATACTTTTGAACTGCATTAAAAAATAATTGGTCTTGAAAACCAATTTTTGGTCATTTTAAGAGCGTCCGTTTTACACAATTTTTACTGTACAAAAACAACTCAGCTCACTCAAATACTGATATTAGTTATACACAACTACATTATCACAATCTTTTTCTCATCATCAACACAGGCTTAGGGAGCGCAGCGGCCCAGTGTTAGAGTGCTTGACTCGAGGCCGAGGGTCCGCGGGTTCCAGTCTCACCGGCGTCACTGGGTCCTTGAGCACGACACATTTATCCTAGCTTAGTACTGGTTCAATCCAGGAAGACCCGTTCCTGTTTAACTTCAAGATTGTTGATGGGACATAAAGAATCAAATCAAACAAACAAACAAACAAATCAACACAGGTTTAGATAAACGCAAATTTTCAGGGTAATGCTGTAAAAATATTCTTACCCATTACTTTTAGCATATGTTTTGGGTGTTCAAAAGAACCATCTCATTGAGACGGTTCTTATGAGTACCCACAACATATGTTTTGATTAAGAAATAAGAAAATAATTTTTCTGTTACTCACTCTTAACTAAAGTCCTGATCAATATATGATGATACAGGTTGCCCTAATATTGTATTGTAGATCTTCATCTAGAGACAGAGAAACTTGAGCTTGATATAGACAGCTTGATCGTACACAATTATACTGATGTCACATGGCTTTTTCATGGTATTGGAGTTTCCCCTAACAACATATTTGTGGCAATCACAGCAAGGTAACATACACAGAGCTAAGCAATGTCTATGTGTCATTCACAGCAAAGTAACATACACAGAGTTAAGCAATGTCTATGTGTCATTCACAGCAAAGTAACATACACAGAGTTTAGCAATGTCTATGTGTCATTCACAGCAAAGTAACATACACAGAGTTTAGCAATGTCTATGTGTCATTCACAGCAAAGTAACATACACAGTATAAAGCAATGTCTATGTGTCATTCACAGCAAAGTAACATACACAGTATATAGTAATGTCTATGTGTCATTCACAGCAAGGTAACATACACAGTATATAGTAATGTCTATGTGTCATTCACAGCAAGGTAACATACACAGTATATAGCAATGTCTATGTGTCATTCACAGCAAGGTAACATACACAGTATATAGCAATGTCTATGTGTCATTCACAGCAAGATAACTTACACAGTATATAGCAATGTCTATGTGTCATTCACAGCAAGATAACATACACAGTATATAGCAATGTCTATGTGTCATTCACAGCAAGGTAACATACACAGTATATGGCAATGTCTATGTGTCATTCACAGCAAGGTAACACACACAGTATATAGCAATGTCTATGTGTCAATCACAGCAAGGTAACATACACAGTATAAAGCAATGTCTATGTGTCAATCACAGCAAGGTAACATACACAGAGTTAAGCAATGTCTATGTGTCATTTACAGCAAAGTAACATACACAGTATAAAGCAATGTCTATGTGTCAATCACAGCAAGGTAACATACACAGAGTTAAGCAATGTCTATGTGTCATTCACAGCAAAGTAACATACACAGTATAAAGCAATGTCTATGTGTCATTCACAGCAAAGTAACATACACAGTATAAAGCAATATCTATGTGTCAATCACAGCAAGGTAACATACACAGAGTTAAGCAATGTCTATGTGTCAATCACAGCAAGGTAACATACACAGAGTTAAGCAATGTCTATGTGTCATTCACAGCAAAGTAACATACACAGAGTTTAGCAATGTCTATGTGTCATTCACAGCAAAGTAACATACACAGAGTTTAGCAATGTCTATGTGTCATTCACAGCAAGGTAACATACACAGTATAAAGCAATGTCTATGTGTCATTCACAGCAAGGTAACAAACACAGTATATAGCAATGTCTATGTGTCATTCACAGCAAGGTAACATACACAGTATATAGCAATGTCCATGTGTCATTCACAGCAAGATAACATACACAGTATATAGAAATTTCTATGTGTCATTCACAGCAAGGTAACATACACAGTATATGGCAATGTCTATGATGCATTCACAGCAAGGCTACTTACACAGTATAAAGCAATGTCTATGTGTCATTCACAGCAATATAACATACACAGTATATAGCAATGTCTATGTGTCATTCACAGCAAGGTTACTTACACAGTATATAGCAATGTCTATGTGTCATTCACAGCAAGATAACATACACAGTATATAGCAATGTCTATGCTCATTCATTGCAAGGTAACATACACAGTATAAAGCAATGTCTATGTGTCATTCACAGCAAGGTTACATACACAGTATATAGCAATGTCCATGTGTCATTCACAGCAAGGTAACATACACAGTATATAGCAATGTCCATGTGTCATTCACAGCAAGGTAACATACACAGTATATGGCAATGTCTATGATGCATTCACAGCAAGGTAACATACACTGTATATAGCAATGTCTTAGGTGCATTCACAACAAGGTATCATACACAGTATATAGCAATGTCTTTGTGTCATTCACAGCAAGGTAACATACACAGTATATAGCAATGTCTATGTGTCATTCACAGCAATGTAACATACACAGTATATAGCAATGTCTATGTGTCATTCACAGCAAGGTAACATACACAGTATATAGCAATGTCTATGATGCATTCACAGCAAGGTAACATACACAGTATATAGCAATGTCTATGTGTCATTCACAGCAAGGTAACATACACAGTATATAGCAATGTATTTGGTGTATCACAGCAAGATAACATACACAGTATAAAGCAATGACTATATGTCATTCACAGCAAGGTAACATACACAGTATATAGCAATGTCTATGATGCATTCACAGCAAGGTAACAAACACAGTTTATAGCAATGTCTATGTGTCATTTACAGCAAGGAAACAAACACAGTATATAGTAATGTCTATGATGCATTCACAGCAAGGTAACATACACAGTATATAGTAATGTCTATGTGTCAATCACAGCAAGGTAACAAACACAGTATATAGCAATGTCTATGTGTCATTCACAGCAAGGTAACATACACAGTATATAGCAATGTCTATGTGTCATTTACAGCAAGGTAACAAACACAGTATATAGCAATGTCTATGATGCATTCACAGCAAGGTAACATACACAGTATATAGCAATGTCTATGCTCATTCACAGCAAGGTAACATACACAGTATATAGCAATGTCTATGTGTCATTCACAGCAAGGTAACAAACACAGTATATAGCAATGTCTATGTGTCATTCACAGCAAGGTAACAAACACAGTATATAGCAATGTCTATGTGTCATTTACAGCAAGGTAACATACACAATATATAGCAATGTCTATGTGTCATTTACAGCAAGGTAACATACACAGTATATAGCAATGTCTATGTGTCATTCACAGCAAGGTAACATACACAGTATATAGCAATGTCTATGTGTCATTTACAGCAAGGTAACATACACAGTATATAGCAATGTCTATGCTCATTCACAGCAAGGTAACATACACATAATATAGTAATGTCTATGTGCCCTTCACAGCAAGGTAACATACACAGTATATAGCAATGTCTATGTGTCATTCACAGCAAGGTAACATACACAGTATATAGCAATGTCTATGTGTCATTTACAGCAAGGTAACATACACAGTATATAGCAATGTCTATGTGTCATTTACAGCAAGGTAACATACACAGTATATAGCAATGTCTATGTGTCATTCACAGCAAGGTAACATACACAGTATATAGCAATGTCTATGTGTCATTTACAGCAAGGTAACATACACAGTATATAGCAATGTCTATGTGTCATTTACAGCAAGGTAACATACACAGTATGTAGCAATGTCTATGTGTCATTTACAGCAAGGTAACATACACAGTATATAGCAATGTCTATGTGCCATTCAGAGCAAGGTAACATACACAGTATATAGCAATGTCTATGTGTCATTCACAGCAAGGTAACATACACAGTATATAGCAATGTCTATGTGTCATTCACAGCAAGGTAACATACACAGTATATGGCAATGTCTATGTGTCATTCACAGCAAGGTAACACACAAAGTATATAGCAATGTCTATGTGTCAATCACAGCAAGGTAACATACACAGTATAAAGCAATGTCTATGTGTCAATTACAGCAAGGTAACATACACAGTATAAAGCAATGTCTATGTGTCAATCACAGCAAGGTAACATACACAGAGTTAAGCAATGTCTATGTGTCATTTACAGCAAAGTAACATACACAGTATAAAGCAATGTCTATGTGTCAATCACAGCAAGGTAACATACACAGAGTTAAGCAATGTCTATGTGTCATTCACAGCAAAGTAACATACACAGTATAAAGCAATGTCTATGTGTCATTCACAGCAAAGTAACATACACAGTATAAAGCAATATCTATGTGTCAATCACAGCAAGGTAACATACACAGAGTTAAGCAATGTCTATGTGTCATTCACAGCAAAGTAACATACACAGAGTTTAGCAATGTCTATGTGTCATTCACAGCAAAGTAACATACACAGAGTTTAGCAATGTCTATGTGTCATTCACAGCAAGGTAACATACACAGTATAAAGCAATGTCTATGTGTCATTCACAGCAAGGTAACAAACACAGTATATAGCAATGTCTATGTGTCATTCACAGCAAGGTAACATACACAGTATATAGCAATGTCCATGTGTCATTCACAGCAAGATAACATACACAGTATATAGAAATGTCTATGTGTCATTCACAGCAAGGTAACATACACAGTATATGGCAATGTCTATGATGCATTCACAGCAAGGCTACTTACACAGTATAAAGCAATGTCTATGTGTCATTCACAGCAAGATAACATACACAGTATATAGCAATGTCTATGTGTCATTCACAGCAAGGTTACTTACACAGTATATAGCAATGTCTATGTGTCATTCACAGCAAGATAACATACACAGTATATAGCAATGTCTATGCTCATTCATTGCAAGGTAACATACACAGTATATAGCAATGTCTATGTGTCATTCACAGCAAGGTTACATACACAGTATATAGCAATGTCCATGTGTCATTCACAGCAAGGTAACATACACAGTATATAGCAATGTCTATGTGTCATTCACAGCAAGGTAACATACACAGTATATGGCAATGTCTATGATGCATTCACAGCAAGGTAACATACACTGTATATAGCAATGTCTTAGGTGCATTCACAACAAGGTATCATACACAGTATATAGCAATGTCTTTGTGTCATTCACAGCAAGGTAACATACACAGTATATAGCAATGTCTATGTGTCATTCACAGCAATGTAACATACACAGTATATAGCAATGTCTATGTGTCATTCACAGCAAGGTAACATACACAGTATATAGCAATGTCTATGATGCATTCACAGCAAGGTAACATACACAGTATATAGCAATGTCTATGTGTCATTCACAGCAAGGTAACATACACAGTATATAGCAATGTATTTGGTGTATCACAGCAAGATAACATACACAGTATAAAGCAATGACTATATGTCATTCACAGCAAGGTAACATACACAGTATATAGCAATGTCTATGTGTCAATCACAGCAAGGTAACATACACAGTATAAAGCAATGTCTATGTGTCAATTACAGCAAGGTAACATACACAGTATATAGCAATGTCTATGTGTCATTCACAGCACGGTAACATACACAGTATATAGCAATGTCCATGTGTCATTCACAGCAAGATAACATACACAGTATATAGAAATGTCTATGTGTCATTCACAGCAAGGTAACATACACAGTATATGGCAATGTCTATGATGCATTCACAGCAAGGCTACTTACACAGTATAAAGCAATGTCTATGTGTCATTCACAGCAAGATAACATACACAGTATATAGCAATGTCTATGTGTCATTCACAGCAAGGTTACTTACACAGTATATAGCAATGTCTATGTGTCATTCACAGCAAGATAACATACACAGTATATAGCAATGTCTATGCTCATTCATTGCAAGGTAACATACACAGTATATAGCAATGTCTATGTGCCATTCACAGCAAGGTAACATACACAGTATATAGCAATGTCTATGTGTCATTCACAGCAAGGTAACATACACAGTATATAGCAATGTCTATGTGTCATTCACAGCAAGGTAACATACACAGTATATGGCAATGTCTATGTGTCATTCACAGCAAGGTAACACACAAAGTATATAGCAATGTCTATGTGTCAATCACAGCAAGGTAACATACACAGTATAAAGCAATGTCTATGTGTCAATTACAGCAAGGTAACATACACAGTATATAGCAATGTCTATGTGTCATTCACAGCAAGGTAACATACACAGTATATAGCAATGTCTATGTGTCAATCACAGCAAGGTAACATACACAGAGTTAAGCAATGTCTATGTGTCATTTACAGCAAAGTAACATACACAGAGTTTAGCAATGTCTATGTGTCATTCACAGCAAAGTAACATACACAGAGTTTAGCAATGTCTATGTGTCATTCACAGCAAGGTAACATACACAGTATAAAGCAATGTCTATGTGTCAATCACAGCAAGGTAACATACACAGAGTTAAGCAATGTCTATGTGTCATTTACAGCAAAGTAACATACACAGTATAAAGCAATGTCTATGTGTCAATCACAGCAAGGTAACATACACAGAGTTAAGCAATGTCTATGTGTCATTCACAGCAAAGTAACATACACAGTATAAAGCAATGTCTATGTGTCATTCACAGCAAAGGAACATACACAGTATAAAGCAATATCTATGTGTCAATCACAGCAAGGTAACATACACAGAGTTAAGCAATGTCTATGTGTCATTCACAGCAAAGTAACATACACAGAGTTTAGCAATGTCTATGTGTCATTCACAGCAAAGTAACATACACAGAGTTTAGCAATGTCTATGTGTCATTCACAGCAAGGTAACATACACAGTATAAAGCAATGTCTATGTGTCATTCACAGCAAGGTAACAAACACAGTATATAGCAATGTCTATGTGTCATTCACAGCAAGGTAACATACACAGTATATAGCAATGTCCATGTGTCATTCACAGCAAGATAACATACACAGTATATAGAAATGTCTATGTGTCATTCACAGCAAGGTAACATACACAGTATATGGCAATGTCTATGATGCATTCACAGCAAGGCTACTTACACAGTATAAAGCAATGTCTATGTGTCATTCACAGCAAGATAACATACACAGTATATAGCAATGTCTATGTGTCATTCACAGCAAGGTTACTTACACAGTATATAGCAATGTCTATGTGTCATTCACAGCAAGATAACATACACAGTATATAGCAATGTCTATGCTCATTCATTGCAAGGTAACATACACAGTATATAGCAATGTCTATGTGTCATTCACAGCAAGGTTACATACACAGTATATAGCAATGTCCATGTGTCATTCACAGCAAGGTAACATACACAGTATATAGCAATGTCTATATGTCATTCACAGCAGGGTAACATACACAGTATATGGCAATGTCTATGATGCATTCACAGCAAGGTAACATACACTGTATATAGCAATGTCTTAGGTGCATTCACAACAAGGTATCATACACAGTATATAGCAATGTCTTTGTGTCATTCACAGCAAGGTAACATACACAGTATATAGCAATGTCTATGTGTCATTCACAGCAAGGTAACATACACAGTATATAGCAATGTATTTGGTGTATCACAGCAAGATAACATACACAGTATAAAGCAATGACTATATGTCATTCACAGCAAGGTAACATACACAGTATATAGCAATGTCTATGATGCATTCACAGCAAGGTAACAAACACAGTTTATAGCAATGTCTATATGTCATTTACAGCAAGGTAACAAACACAGTATATAGTAATGTCTATGATGCATTCACAGCAAGGTAACATACACAGTATATAGTAATGTCTATGTGTCAATCACAGCAAGGTAACAAACACAGTATATAGCAATATCTATGTGTCATTCACAGCAAGGTAACATACACAGTATATAGCAATGTCTATGTGTCATTTACAGCAAGGTAACAAACACAGTATATAGCAATGTCTATGATGCATTCATAGCAAGGTAACATACACAGTATATAGCAATGTCTATGCTCATTCACAGCAAGGTAACATACACAGTATATAGCAATGTCTATGTGTCATTCACAGCAAGGTAACAAACACAGTATATAGCAATGTCTATGTGTCATTCACAGCAAGGTAACAAACACAGTATATAGCAATGTCTATGATGCATTCATAGCAAGGTAACATACACAGTATATAGCAATGTCTATGCTCATTCACAGCAAGGTAACATACACAGTATATAGCAATGTCTATGTGTCATTTACAGCAAGGTAACATACACAGTATATAGTAATGTCTATGTGCCATTCACAGCAAGGTAACATACACAGTATATAGCAATGTCTATGTGTCATTCACAGCAAGGTAACATACACAGTATATAGCAATGTCTATGTGTCATTTACAGCAAGGTAACATACACAGTATATAGCAATGTCTATGTGTCATTTACAGCAAGGTAACATACACAGTATATAGCAATGTCTATGTGTCATTCACAGCAAGGTAACATACACAGTATATAGCAATGTCTATGTGTCATTTACAGCAAGGTAACATACACAGTATATAGCAATGTCTATGTGTTATTTACAGCAAGGTAACATACACAGTATATAGCAATGTCTATGTGTCATTTACAGCAAGGTAACATACACAGTATATAGCAATGTCTATGTGCCATTCACAGCAAGGTAACATACACAGTATATGGCAATGTCTATGATGCATTCACAGCAAGGTAACATACACAGTATATAGTAATGTCTATGTGTCATTCACAGCAAGGTAACATACACAATATATGGCAATGTCTATGCTCATTCATTGCAAGGTAACATACACAGTATATAGCAATGTCTATGTGCCATTCACAGCAAGGTAACACACACAGTATATGGCAATGTCTATGATGCATTCACAGCAAGGTAACATACACAGTATATGGCAATGTCTATGTGTCATTTACAGCAATGTAACATACACAGTATATAGCAATGTCTATGTGTCATTTACAGCAAGGTAACATACACAGTATATAGCAATGTCTATGTGCCATTCACAGCAAGGTAACATACACAGTATATAGCAATGTCTATGTGTCATTTACAGCAAGGTAACATACACAGTATATAGCAATGTCTATGTGTCATTTACAGCAAGGTAACATACACAGTATATAGCAATGTCTATGTGTCATTTACAGCAAGGTAACATACACAGTATATAGCAATGTCTATGTGTCATTTACAGCAAGGTAACATACACAGTATATAGCAATGTCTATGTGCCATTCACAGCAAGGTAACATACACAGTATATGGCAATGTCTATGATGCATTTACAGCAAGGTAACATACACAGTATATAGCAATGTCTATGTGTCATTCACAGCAAGGTAACATACACAATATATGGCAATGTCTATGTGTCATTCACAGCAAGGTAACACACACAGTATATGGCAATGTCTATGATGCATTCACAGCAAGGTAACATACACAGTATATGGCAATGTCTATGTGTCATTTACAGCAATGTAACATACACAGTATATAGCAATGTCTATGTGTCATTTACAGCAAGGTAACATACACAGTATATAGCAATGTCTATGTGCCATTCACAGCAAGGTAACATACACAGTATATAGCAATGTCTATGTGTCATTTACAGCAAGGTAACATACACAGTATATAGCAATGTCTATGTGTCATTTACAGCAAGGTAACATACACAGTATATAGCAATGTCTATGTGTCATTTACAGCAAGGTAACATACACAGTATATAGCAATGTCTATGTGTCATTCACAGCAAGATAACATACACAGTATATAGCAATGTCTATGTGTCATTCACAGCAAGGTAACATACACAGTATATAGCAATGTCTATGTGTCATTTACAGCAAGGTAACATACACAGTATATAGCAATGTCTATGTGTCATTCACAGCAAGATAACATACACAGTATATAGCAATGTCTATGTGTCATTCACAGCAAGGTAACATACACAGTATATAGCAATGTCTATGTGTCATTTACAGCAAGGTAACATACACAGTATATAGCAATGTCTATGTGTCATTCACAGCAAGGTAACATACACAGTATATAGCAATGTCTATGTGCCATTCACAGCAAGGTAACATACACAGTATATAGCAATGTATTTTGTGTATCACAGCAAGGTAGCACACACAGTATATATACAATGTCTGATGCATTCAGAGAAAGGTAAAATAAACAAAATATAGCTATGTCTAAAGTACATTCACAGCAATAGAGCATACACAGAATATAGTATTGTCTTTGGTGCATTCACAACCAGGCAACATACACTGTATATAGTAATGTCTTTGTTGCATTCACAGCAAGGTAACTCACACAGTATATAGTAATGTCTTTGTTGCATTCACAGCAAGGTAACTCACACAGAATATAGTAATTTCTTTAGTGCATTCACAGCAAGGTAACTCACACAGTATATAGTAATGTCTTTTGTGCATTCACAGCAAGGTAACTCACACAGTATATAGTAATGTCTTTTGTGCATTCACAGCAAGGTAACTCACACAGTATATAGTAATGTCTTTGTTGCATTCACAGCAAGGTAACTCACACAGAATATAGTAATGTCTTTTGTGCATTCACAGCAAGGTAACTCACACAGTATATAGTAATGTCTTTTGTGCATTCACAGCAAGGTAACTCACGCAGTATATAGTAATGTCTTTGTTGCATTCACAGCAAGGTAACTCACACAGTATATAGTAATGTATTTTGTGCATTCACAGCAAGGTAACTCACACAGTATATAGTAATGTCTTTGGTGCATTCACAGCAATAGAGCATACACAGTATATAGTAATGTCTTTTGTGCATTCACAGCAAGGTAACTCACACAGTATATAGTAATGTCTTTGGTGCATTCATAGCAAGGTAACATACACAGAATATAGCATTGTCTTAGGTGCATTCACAGCAAAGTAAGTAAGGGTGCAAAGATCAGGAATCAATACAGTCAAGTACCACACCTGACCCAGGATACCAATGGGAAAGTGACAAACTCACAGCAGACATCACAAACGAGAGCCAAGAGGTCAGCCCTTTCCCAGCAGGTGACCACAAAGCACATATAAACAGACGCGCACAAAGACATAGCAAACACAAGACAGAACAAAAACATAAAAGATCCACAAAAGAAGTACGGCAAGGTAACATACACAGTATATAGCATTGTCTTTGGTGCATTCACAGCATGATAACATACTTAGTATATTGCATTGTCTTAGGTGCATTCACAGCAATGAAATATACACAATATATAGTAATGTCTTTGGTGCATTCACAGCAAGGTAACATACACAATATATAATAATGTCTGGTGCATTCACAGCAAGGTAACATTTACAGAGCATAGCAATGTCCTTGTTATATTTACAACAACAAAGAGTATAGCAACGTCATTGTGGTGTTCACAGCAATGTTACATACACAGAATCTACAGAAGTTCCCTATAATGGCCAAAATGCAACTTAATATATTGAGGCCCTCCCAGGGGTTTTGGGGAACAGGGGAACAAGGCAATTTATTTCAAGGGAACAGGGGAGCAAATGCCATTTTTCAGGGGAACAGGGGAACAAGCAGTGAAATTTGGGGAACTGGGGAACACAAAATTCTGAGTGCAAATGATATAAAATACTGTTATAAAGAACCTTTTTTAGAAGAGACACAGAATGGGATGGTATTAGTGACATTAGTGCTTGTTTGGTGTGTTTCGGGGTGTTTGAACGGACCCAATTTCAAAACTCAAATAAGAAACATAATGGTGTGGGGGGTAGACTGAAAGCCTTGGCTGCAGCCCAATTCTTGTTATACACTACTACACTCCTCTCCCATTTTCATCCAATTTACTTGCACGATTCAAGAGATAAGCATTTATTTTCAAGTAGAGTGGAAAACAGTGAAGATCCTAATCAGCTGGCATCTCATGATCTACACTGTTTTCAAAACATGATATGTTCAGGCTCATCATGGCTAGGGTTAAACTTAATGCAACTAATGGCATAGGGCCAGTTAAGCAAAAATAATTTGCGTAAAATTGCGATTTTTTTCTCATTCATCAGTTTAGACATGTGTTTTGGGTGCTCAAAAGAACCATCTCATTGAGATGGTTCTTTTGAGTACCCACAACATATGTTTTGGTTGAGAAATAAGAAAAATAATTTTTTTTTTTTTGTAATTTATTTTATTTTTCTACCGACATTTTCACAATAATATCACAGGATTGTCAATAAATACATGTAATATGACCTAACATAAAATTCTATGTCGATGCTATTACACTTATAAACTATGAATTTAGTACAATACGATAAGAGAAAAATAATTTTTAATTTTCAGTTACGCACACTTATCTGGGGGCCTAAAATGGTAAATAAAGTTCATTCAGGTAAACATTACCCAGATACTTAATTTCATTATTTCTTGACAAAAAAAAATCAGATAAGTGGGAGCAGTTTCAAATTAATTTTCTTATTTCTCAGTTGAAACCTATGTTGTGGGTACTAAACATATGTTTAGACTGATAGATACATATTCAATAATTGCAATTTTATTCTCAAGATATTTGCTTATATGAACTTATGAAAAAAAATGATTTGAATTGTCTCACTGAGATTATTCCGGCAGCATTTATTGGAAAGCTTTGTAAAAATAAAAAAATGAATATTTATTTTTGACGTCCAACTCAATGAGAAGAATTGCCTCTCTCATTAACCCATTTAAACTGAATGGAATTTCCTGCCCTAATCAATTGGGCAAATCCATTTCGAATATAAGGGTTGTTGAGTAGTAATTGACAATTTTATTCAATTTATAAAAGTACATTCTATACTCATTCTGCGGCATCTGATCTGGTTCTGCACTGTTTACCAATGTCCCATAAAAAGGATGCTAGGCTTATATGGGTTAAGGACTACACTTTGTATTTAATACAAAGTGTAATCCTCAATAAGAGAGGCTATTTAATATTTGAGGCGAGATTATTTAACTGTTGTACAACTTTTGTGCCATAGAATGGGAGTAGTGTTATTGTTTCCTGGGTCCACTAATCTGATGTTGTTAACTTCACTCATTTAGTCTTTTGAAGAAGACTCTAAACTAAGAACTTGTCTCCTGGTGATGCCATATAATATTGGAGTTGCAAGATTGTATTTAAAAAGATTTTTATTTTGTTTTTACCTATATTTTATAATGGGCTGAGCTGATTTTTGCGCTCAAAAAGATAACATATTGTTAATTTGCATTTGTTTGTAATTGTGAGTTTGTTATTTGAGCCATTGTCCAGCAATATATAAAAGGAAATGTCAAGTGTAAAATAACACACAAAGGGAGTGTTTACCGCAAAAGATTGAAAATTATCAAAGTTTTTCATAACTACTTAGAATGCATCAAATGTCATAAACAGCTTATCTGAGTTCAAAATCGATCAAAATTTATCATTCAAGTCGACTGCAATGTCTAAATACGAGGGACGATCCAAAAGTTCTGATCGTTGTCTTGTAGCTTTGTCCAGAGACATTTTTGAGAGGCATACTATGCACCATTCAAAAGATCAAGTGTTTACCTTTATAATGATGCTTATAGTTTCTCGCTGTGCTCTTTCGATTAATAATTACAGCACGTTGTATATGGTCCACTCCATACCACTGGCCTTTTTTTCATTTTATAGAATTATGATTATATTTGAATCGGACTTTCAAGCCCAGCATCTTTAAAACTGCAAAATAAAACTTTATTGTCTTTTTACTTTTTGTTACTTGTAGTGTCCATTCAAATGTTAGAATGGTGGCAGGTTATGTCAATTCAATATTTTAAGCTCAATGTGGCGTTTCTATGACGTCATTGAAATTGATAACTACGTCATTTTTAATACATTGCAGAATTTTCATTTCCGAGAATATTCTATTTGTGTCTATAAATTTGGTCCAAAATCATGCCGAACCAAATATCAGCAAAATATTTTAGACCAATACTATTTTGATCACAAAATATCTCAGTCTAAATTGGAATATTGTAAAAAGTTCTATTCTTTACCCTAAAAATGATTGATTTTAGATAAGAATTTTCAAAAAAATTTTTGGTTTCAGATAGATGCTTTGTGCTCAATTTAATCCTATATTGCATCATTGTACGATATAGTGCATCTTAGGACAATTAATTGGGTTTTATATTTAGATATACACATACAAATTTGTGTACCTCTGAATATTGACCTAATTTGTGGATTCGATTTAATTTTCTTATGTGGGTGTCTATCAGTCTCCGGCGATAACGATAATTCATAATTGCTTCAGACAGAAGTCAGTTTATCTTCGTTTGCCTAAAACAAAATTACCTTTAATACAGCTGTTGTTACGGCAGTAAGGGCTGGTCAAAACTCCATGTGGTCCAAAATTTGATTATAGCTGACAGTTGCATAGCGATATATTCAAGGGCATAGAAAACTCAAATCATATTGAAATTCGCCATATCTTCAGAACATATTGGCCTACAGATGAACATTGAGCAGTCATAAAATCGAAATGCTGAAACTGCCCTTTTTGTCTAAATTGTGACAATTAAACCTTTAGTTGCTTTGGTCTAAGCTTACTCAGGATAAGACTAAAGACTAACTAAGATGACCAATATATTTATTGCCCCTTCAAACTATGTTTGTGAGGGTATATTTTTTTCACCTTATCTGTCTATCCATCTATGGTCATCTATCCAGCTGTTTGTTACAACAAAATAAAACTAATATGGAGAAAAACATAATTCAAGTAGTACTATCAATACAGGTACCGTTTCTTTTTGGGGAACAGGGGAATAAACAAATTATTTGTAGGGAACAGGGGAACAAAAGGAAAATAATTTTGAGGAACAAGGCAATTTATTTCAGGGGAACAGGAGAACAGGGGCAGATTTTTCAGGTGAACAGGGGAACAGGTACCCCCCTGGGAGGGCCTCTATATTAATATTAGATTATTAGTTTGACTCTCTACAGATTGTGCTGGCCTATCATGGACAAATATTTCATGAATTATGGACACATATACAAACAATGAGCAAACACACATTATGATAAAAACGCTTTGGGCAGGTTGTGCTCAATGTATAAAATGTTTAAGATGTAGATGCTTGCTGTTGTGTTAAATTGACCTCGACGAGAGAAAAACCTGTCTTCAGAGGTTTGCGCACATTAAAGGCGCATATCAGCCTGGGCATCCGCACAGAATGATCAGCTCTTTTGTTATTCGCTTATTGGAAAGTATCATATCTAGGCTCGCTATGAGCCCAATTTCAAATTTCTAGCTTGTCTCTGTAGCTGAGGAGACGGGCTTGAGTCTCGCTTTCCGAAATACCCCAAAGACAGGTTTTCTGTGTGGAGGCCCAAATTATCTTATTATTGCTTTCAGGCCCTCTTCAGTGTTTGATCATGTTACCATGACATTTCCAACAAAAGTACTAATTGTTCCATTAAGTACACTTCACAAGAAATGCAATATTCCTGAAAACATATCCCAGACTTCACAGGTACAACAAACTGCTGCTAACATTGAAATGTATATGGATCAGAGGGTGACTCGACTACTTAATGATGAGAAGGGTAAGTAAGCTCTACAGTAAAACACACCACAAGCGCCACAGGCACAACAAACTGCTGCTAACATTGAAATGTATATGGATCAGAGATTGACTAGCCTACTTAATGATGAGCAGGGTAAGTGAGTTCTACAGTTAAACATGCCACAAACCCCACAGGCACAACAAACTGCTGCTAACATTGAAATGTATATAGATCAGAGATTAGTTTAAACATATTTTATTTGAAATAACACACAAATAATTACAGTATACATACATAAATCTGTAGACAATATAAAGGATTAGAACGAAAGCAAAGCTTATATAGTTCTTCTCCCTATCACAATGTATTTGTTTGCTTTAGCGGAAGTTGAGTATTAGTTTAGCATATTGAGCGGTGGATATTCATTTGAAAACAAAACGAGTACAAGAACAGAAAAAACAAAAAAAAACATACAGCTTTGTGAGAACATAATGAATAAATACAATAATTATAAAAAAAAAATGATAACATCATCATAAAGGCTAGGAATATCACTTTGGTTGGGGCAGGGGTAGGGGTGGGGGATAAGAGTAGACACCACAGACCAGTTGGAAGGCTGAAAACCTATATGTGTACATATGAATATATCGCCCTAAGGTAGCATGATACTTGATTAGGTAAAACGTTTGGTGTCAAGTATATACTTGTGAACATGTTCCAAAATTGCAATGTTTGCTTCAAGTGATAGTGTTGAACTGCCAAAGAGGAGGAGACTTAGGGAAGGATTCTGGTAAGTAGTACAGGCATTCAAAAGAGTGTTGCGAGGCCCCTGGTAGAATCTGCAGTGAAAGAAATAGTGCTGTGTATCTTCGATGCTTCCACATCGACATAGTGGGGATTCAGTAATATTTTTGTGAAAGAGGTCCATATTTAAAGAACTGCAGCCTGTACGTAAGCGTGCGTGAAGGATTTGGGCTTTCCTGGAACCACAGTAATAATAAGTTGGTACAGATTGAAGATCTTTCTTAAGGAAAGTTTTAAATGATGAGAGAGTGTTTAGCTGCCTTACTTCCAATGGTAGGCTGTTCCATTGCCTAAGAGTCGATGGAAGAAAAGAATTGTGATAGAGGCTAGTGTTAGACCTGATAGTATGAATATCATTTGAGTTCCTAAGATTGTGATGAGAGATAGCGTTCACTTGCTGTGGAATTAAGGAAGACAGATATACAGGTGTGAGTTGATTAAACATCTTATAAAAGAGGGTAATTTTATGATCCTGTCGTCTTCTGTGCAGGGTCTGCCATCCAACTTCTTTATAAAGATTGTCTAAGGAAACGAGTTTTGTTGTGCCAGTAGTGATTCTCGCTGCTTCGTTTTGGATCTTGTCAAGTTCATTCTTTTCATACTGGGTGCAGTTATCCCATATTACATCCCCATATTCAAGAAGTGGCCTGATAAATGTTAAATAAATAGTTTCAAGAGACTTGCGATCCAGCTTGAATTTGAGTTTGCGCATAATATGAATTCTGAACCAAGCTTTCTGCTTAATATAATCAATATGTTGATGCCAGCTGCAATCGTTAGAGAAGTATAAGCCTAAATGTTTGTGAGAGGAAACTTCTTGAATTTGGACATTTTGCATATATAAAGGTGGATGAATTGGCTTATTGATTTTGCGAGAGATTAGAAGAGATTTGTTTTTGGAAGGGTTGAAAGTGACTAACCAGATAGCAGCCCAACGAGAGAGTTTTTCAAAATCAGAATTAAGACAAATAGCAGCTGTTGCAGGATTATCTACTATGATGAAGAGACTAGTATCATCAGCAAATAAACGGATATTGGATCCAATATTTTTAACAATATCATTGATGTATAATAAAAACAATAGAGGGCCAAGTATAGAGCCTTGTGTCACTCCAGCTTTGATGTAAACCCATTCTGAGAAACTGCCTGGAAGCACTACACGTTGACGGCGTCCTGAGAGGTAGCTTTGAAACCATCTTAGGACGTCTCCTGAAACACCAGCAGCTTTAAGTTTGTAAATAAGTCCTTCATGCCATACACGATCAAAAGCTTTGCTGATGTCGCAGAAGACAGTCCATACCTCTTTACCAACATCAAGTGCTTCTGTGAACATATGGTATAAATATGCAAGTTGGTTAACAGTTGAGTCACCTGGGATGAAGCCCGACTGCAAAGAAGATATTATGTTATTGTCTTGGAGGTGATTATAGAGATATTTAAAGACAAGTTTTTCAAATAATTTTGCTGCGGAATTTAGCAGAGATATAGGCCTATAATTAGAAACAAGAGACAGGTCACCTTTCTTATGTGAAGGGGTTACATTTGCATTTTTGTAGGGCGATGGGAATTTCCCTAAGGATAAGGATTTGTTGAAGAGAGAACACAGAGGTGATGATAGTTCGTGTGATAATTCCTTCAAAGTGCGATTACTGAGACCATCAGGACCAGATGCTTTGTCAGTTTTTAGAGTTCTAAGAATTTCTTCAACTTCTTGAGGATCAAAAGCGATGGTGCTAAGACTTGTAAGATAAGAAGGTTCAGGTAGTTCAGGAAGGACAGCATTACTGTCGTCAAGAACTGTTTGCCCTTGAAAGTAATTATTAAAAAGATTTGCTTTTTCAAAGTCGTCTGTATATATGATCCCTTCAGATTCAATTGGAGAATAGCAGAATTAAGGTTAGGGGATATAAAAGTTTTAAGGGTTGACCACCAGTCTTTAGAAGAGAGTGATTTAGATTTAAGCTTTTCAGCTATATTGTCATAAAATTGCTGCTTAGAGTTGCGAATCATTGTGTTAGTTTCATTGCGCAGCTGTCTAAATTTAATCCAATGACGTTCTAAGTTAGTCTGCTTGGCTTTTCTATACAGTCACTTTCGTTTACGTATCTGCCTTTTCAAAAGTGTTGTTATCCATGGTGGATCTAAGGTTCTAACCCTTAGAAATTTGTTGGGGATACATTCTTTTGCCAAGGATAAAATAGTGTTGTTTAAGTTAGAAGCATAGAGGGAGATATCGTCTTTAATCATCAGAGATCAGAGATTGACTAGCCTACTTACTGATGAGCAGGGTAAGTAAGCTCTACAGTTAAACATGCCACACCCCACAGGCACAACAAACTGCTGCTAACATTGAAATGTATATAGATCAGAGATTGACTAGCCTACTTACTGATGAGCAGGGTAAGTAAGCTTTACAGTTAAACACGCCACAAGCCCCACAGGCACAACAATCTGCTGCTAACGTTGAAATGTATATGGATCGGAGATTGACTAGCCTACTTATTGATGAGCAGGGTAAGTAAGCTCTACAGTTAAACACGCCACAAGCCCCACAGGCACAATAAACTGCTGCTAACATTGAAATGTATATGGCTTAGAGAATGACTAGCCTACTTTATGATGAGCAGGTTAAGTAAGCTCTACAGTTAAACATGTCACAGACCTCACAGGCACAATATACTGCTGCTAACATGGAAATGTATATGGATCAGAGAATGACTAGCCTACTTTTTGATGAGCAGGTTAAGTAATCTCTACAGTTAAAAATGTCACACACCCCCGCAGGCACTACAGACTGCTGCTAACATGGAAATGTATATGGATCAGAGAATGACTAGCCTACTTAATGATGAGCAGGTTAAGTAAGCTCTACAGTTAAACATGTCACAGACATCACAGGCACAATATACTGCTGCTAACATGGAAATGTATATGGATCAGAGAATGACTAGCCTACTTAATGATGAGCAGGTTAAGTAATCTCTACAGTTAAAAATGTCACAGACCACCACAGGCACAAAATGCTGCTGATAAGATGGAAATGTATATGGATCAGAGATTGACTAGCCTACTTAATGATGAGTAGGTTAAGTAAGCTCTACAGTTAAACATGCCACAAACCCCACAGGCACAGCAAACTGCTGATAACATTGAAATGTATATGGATCAGAAAGTGACTAGCCTACTTAATGATGAGCAGGGTAAGTAAGCTCTACAGTTAAACACGCCACAAGCCCCACAGGCACAACAAACTGCTGCTAACATTGAAATGTATATAGATCAGAGATTGACTAGCCTACTTAATGATGAGAAGGGTAAGTAAGCTCTACAGTTAAATATGTAAAACAGCATGTTTTATGATGTCTGGTCTCTATATCAAGTTATTTGATCATAAATTTATTAAACCTGGTCATGATGTTTAGTTTTATACTTTCTTTCTCATTCTTAAATGGTATTATAATTGCAATATTCTCTAAGGAGTTATTGCCCTTTTTAGCTCATCTGTCACATACTAGGTGAGTTTTTGTGATTGGTCTTCGCCTGTTGCCCGTCATCGGTCCGTTTACAATTTACTTAAATGACATCTCCTCCTCCTTAAGAACCCCTAGTCCAATTTTGAAATAATTTTACACAAATGATTATTGGGTGGCCCTTTACCAAAATTGTCCAAATTATTCCTGTCCGTTGCATATCTAGGTCATACAGGCTAAAAATAGATTTTCGAGATGAAAACTTTTAAAATCTTCTTGTATGAAACCACAAAGCCTAGAGTTCTGATATTTAGTATGTAGCATCATCTAGTGGACTTCTGCCAAGTTTGTTCAAATTATGTCCCTGGGGCCAAAATAGGCCCGCAGGGGGTCACATGTCTTACATAGGCTTATATAGGGTAAACATGAAAAAATCTTCTTGTCTGAAACCACAAGGCCTAGAGCCTTAATATTTAGTATGTAGAATCACCTGGTGGACCTATATATGTCAAGTCTGTTCAAATTATGCCCCTGGGGTCAAAAGTTGGCCTGCCCTGGGGTCAGACCGACTCAGGTGAGTGATCCTGGGCCCATGGGCCCTGTTGTTTTGAAATTATGCCACTTTTTGTAATGTCTGGTCACTAGCTCAATGGGCACAATGCTTTCATACCAAAGTATTTTGCTCGAGTTCCAGGGTGATCCATGTCATCCCATGGCTACAAGAGTTATTGCCATTTGTTCATATAAATATATCAGTTTTGGCTTAGTGAGAATACTGTTGATTCAGAAATTTTTGCAATGGTTTTGTAATATAAAACACTCAGGAAATGGCGAAATCACTCTAGCGTTTACTGATGTAGGTAGATCATGCCCTAGTCATGAATTTGACAGATATCAATCGGGAAAGCACAATTTTGAGAATCGAATGAAGCCTTGGGTGTATGTAAGGCATATTACGCTTAGTACTATGTATTAAAAAGCTCCATTTTGTTATATGGAAAAGGCGTAAGACAAACCCGTTCTGTAGCATGTGGGTTCAGCCCTATTAAAATCCATTTTTTTGATTACTCGAAAAGTATAATCAGCAGAATAAAAAAAGTTTACGTATTTTTCAATAAAATATTGCTATAGCGGTATTTTATTGAAAAAAAAAACATAAACTTCATTTATAACCGTTTGATTTGCTGCAATCACACTTGGTATTGTGTTTGCATTGTTTCTATGATGTCAGCGTCACATTATGTAAAGTCAGCATGACGTTATCAAAGTAGATCCTCGATGTACGTCTGAGGTATGATTCCATGGAATTGGCCGAGGCAGAACCAATTGTTATTTACTGATGTATGTAGATCATGCCCGTATAGCTAGTTTTTAACATGGCAGATATGACTTAATGCTATTTGCAAAAATAAAATTCTCCCAAAAAATTCCCATTTTACAGTACCATTTTGGCTCTGTGAGAATATGCTACTTTTGCAAAAGCGGAGACATCCTTGTCACATGGATACATGTTTTAATTTATTATGATTCTTTGTTACCCACTTTGTTACTTGATATATGTTGCAGTGTTGTTATCAGATATTGGAGATGCCCTAGAAATGAGTAGGTGTGAGTTGTCATCAGAAAAAGTTGATTGGCAGAATTGTGACAAAGTAGAAAGTTTAGCTCGGAAATCTATTAAAGCTCTGAAAATTAAAAGGTTTGTAGATATAAAAAGTCCTTCAATTCTACTATTTTCTGTAGGACTTCGCTCTGTTGATGGAGCCCTAAATCAGTATAAATTTGCTGTGCCTTTATTTGGTGCAGCAAATGGTGCACCAATTATAGGCACAACAATTTTATACTATTTTTCCATTACTAATGTCTCCATATTCTCAGTTTAGCTTTTCTCAAGTAGATTTTAACACTTAATTCAGGATTATTCCTAAATTTTAAGTCCTAGAAAACTGTAGGACAGTCTTAAGAAGCCCTTGAAAAGTCCTTGAATTTTACTCATACTTGCCTGTATGAACCCTGTAGTATGACAAAGGTCTAGAGTCCCTCGTCATTGTCTTCGTCATTTTTGTGTGTCCACACTTTTAAAGTAGTATAACACTAAAGTCAGTAGACCAGTTTTGATCAAATTTTATGTAAAGCCATATCAGGCATGAGGGAAGGCTGCATTAGGATTTTGGACTGATTGGTTTGGAACTGGTTGCCATGGCAACATATAGCTCCTAAAGACAAATAATGGGAAAACTTTAAAAAATCTTCTTCTCTGAAACCATGAGTCCCACAGCTTATATACAGTCTACTCATGATACCTAGAATTTCAGCGGACGGGGCAAAATATGTTGGGTTATCAGTAGTTCGAGGTAACCCATTCATGATGTAATAGCCAACAAAGTTGGCGGAAAATAACTAATGTTAACTTCATCTATCAATAGAGCGTCATCAGAAGCTATTATGTCAATGAATTGGTACAAAAAAACTCAAGCAACTCTAGGAATGAAATAAAGAATATATAGTTTTACTTTTTATATTTTCATTAGCAACAACATCAACAAGTACCAATAGCACATTGATCATAAAACCGGAGCATATCCGTAATGAAGAATGATAAGTATGCAAACCCACTAGATGTAGGAAGCATCAGTATATTGAATCAGAGTTAGTTGAATGGTGTGTGTCTGCAAGTATACAAATAAACCCGCTGACACTAATTATGAGAAGACCATCTCATACTATCAAAATAATTAACCATTTAAGCTGTTCAATAGATCAAAGCGCACACCGATGGTTGGTGAACTTTAAGTATAATTACAGCAAAATCGGATGAAAATGAATGATCAAACAGTCAAGTGTATCTATTATTTTCTTATGAAACAAAATCGAGTTAGGCGTTGGAAAGTACATTAAAATTTATTGGTAGGACCAAATTTTCGTAACGTGAAATTAAGAAAATTTCCAGTTCTGTTTTCTGGAGAAAAAATGGACGCCAATCGCGGAGAAAAGAGGGAAAAAATTCTTTACTGGAACTGTATATACAGTAATCTGTAGGCCTCATGGTTTAAGAGAAGATTTTTAAAGTTTTCCCATTATTAAGTAATTGAAGGATACTTTTGAATCCCGGGATGGGGCCAGTTTGGACTCCAGGAGCTTGATTAGCAGGATCTATTTAGGGAATCATTAGACATTGCTACAAACCAAATATATAAACTGTGGGCCTCATAGTTTCAAAGGAAGAAGATTTTTAAAGTTTTACCCATTATTAGCTCACCTGAGCCGAAGGCTCCGAGGTGAGCTATTAGTATACCAGTGACTCCGGCGTCCGTCGTCTGTCGTCTGTCGTCCGTCAACATTTTCAAACATCTTCTCCTCTGAAACCACTGGGCCAATTGAACTCAAATTTCATATGGAGACTTCTTAGGATGGGGGAACGAAAGTTTGTTCAAATGTTCCTGGTCACGTTACCAAGATGGCCGCCATGCCCATATATAGTAAAAACCCTTTAAAAATCTTCTTCTCCAGAACCAGAAGGCCGATGGCCTTGGGACTTGGTATGTAGCATTGGGGATGTGGGGCCTACCAAGTTTGTTCAAATAATGATCCAAGGTTGACCTTGACCTACTTAACGTCAAGGTCAAATTTGCTTCCTAATAGATTTAAATGGGAATTTTTTTGAAAAGTTGATTTTTTGAATACTGTTAAAGCCAAAGTGATTATTCTCACTTGATTTGTTGAAACTAATGAGACAATGGCTATAAATAAGTTTCAAAGGTCAAGGTTGACCTTTGCCCTTTCAGCCAAGGTCGCTCATATTGTGGTCCAATCAATATATTAAAACATAGTTTCTCACAAACCATTGGCCCAATTGAGCTCAAATTTTATGTGAAGACTCCTTATGGTAAGTCAGCCAACATTTATACAAAATATTTTGGTCACATGACAAAGATGGCCGCCACGCCCATATGTGGTAAAAACCTTTTAAAAATCTTCTTCTCCAGAACCAGAAGGCCAGTGACCTTGAGACTTGGTATGTAGTATTGGAGATGTGGGGCTACCAAGTTTGTTCAAATGATGATCCTAGGGTGACCTTGACCTTCTTAACGTCAAGGTAAAGTTTGCTTCCTAATGCATTTGAATGGGAAATTTTTTGAAAAGTTGATTTTTTTGAATACTGTGGAAGCCAAAGTCATTATTCTCACTTGATATGTTCAATCTAGTGTCTATAAATAAGTTTAAAGGTCAAGGTTGATCTTTGACCTTTCAGCCAAGGTCGCTTATATTGGAGTCCCATCAACATATTAAAACATAGTTTTCTCAGACAATTCTTGGCCAATTGAAAGCAAATTTCATTTGACAACTCTTTATGACTGGTTAGCCAAAACTTATACAAATTGTTATGGTCACATGACTAACATGGCCACCATGCCCATATATGGTAAAAACTCTTTAAATCTCTTCTTCTCTGGAACCAAAAGGCCATTGGCTTTGGGACTTGGTATGTAGGATCGGGGATGTGGGCTCTACCAGGTTAGCACAAATGATGAATCTAGGTTGACCTTGACCTACTTTATGGCAAGGTCAAATTTGATTCCTAATGCATTTACATGGAGAAAATCTTAAAATGTTCATTTCTATAACTGAGCCAGCCAAATTCATAATAGTTAAACCTATTGCGACAATGGTTTATTACTAGTAAGTACCAAATGTCAAGCTGACCTGTGACATTTTATCCAAGGCCACTCATTTGGACCGCCACATACCTATCTAAGCATTTTTTTCTCAGAAATCACTGGGCTGTTTGATGGATTATTCATTAGATTGTTTAGGTCACTTGACCAAAATGTATATGGTAAAAACAAAATTTGTTCCATTAAAAGCTGTAGTTGACCTTGACCTATTTTAACATTATTAAGGAGATCAGGTGAGCGCCTCAGGACCTTCAGGTCCTCTAGTTTGTCTATGGGAGCTCTTTGTTTAATTTCTTTAACTTAAAGGTATAAAACGGGGCCTTTTTATCCATTTCTGATAGCTCTAGTTTCTTAAATTGCAGATATCACTTATTGGGGAGATATCACTCAAAGTACAAGGTAAATTGTTCAAGTCCTTTGGTAGCTCAATATGAGATAGAACAGGAAGTGCAGAAAAGGGAGGAAAGGAAAAGATTTGGAGCAGAGATCCTGGAAGTTGTAGGCAAACTAACAGACCTCATACTGGCAGGACATATCATCATGTTTGCTCATTATTTATCTTCAAATAAGGAAAGACTAGAGAGATCCAATCAAGGTAATGTTTTGTTCTTGAAAATGTCTTTGGATATTTGGGCCATGACGTGATAAAACCTGTCTTCGGGGGTTTCCTACAAAGTAAGATTCAATCCAGCCTGCTCAGCTACTGAGAGTAGCTAGAAAAATGGAATTTTCATCCGTGGCAAGTTGATATATGATACTTTCCAATAAGGGAATAACAAAGGCACTGACCAGACTGCACCGATGCTAAGGCTGGTCTACACCTTTGTAGTTTGCAAACCCCAGAAGACAGGTTTTCTTGCTTCGAGTCCCAGTTATTGAATCCGCATCTTATTGAGTTAAAGGCAATATTTTGTTGTTTCATCTGACATTTAATTAATGATTATATAAAGGATTTTTTTAAGGTGAATACCAAATATATACCACAGTGTTTCTGCGAGAGTGCGTTTCTTGCGTTTTCGACGCAATAAATTGACTGCTGACAGTTTGTCTGTGCGTTTTCGTGACGCACACAAAAATAGCAGGGAGAATGAAACTCTGTCGTCTTTATGTTCTGAGATCTGAGGACTCGATGATAACCCTTCTATAATTATTTTTCCTGTGGAAAATAGACCTGCGCACAAATATCTTTGCTGGGTATTTCCATGTCGCATCTGATTTATCTAAAAAATGACAACTGGGCATGTCAAAAGTCATTGGCGATTCGCACAGATGGGGTTTCGTTCCAAATATTTTTGGCTTGTTTCGCTCGCACTGCTATTTTGGGGCATTACACAGCTAAATTTTAAAGAAGTAGTCTAGAAAAGAAAGTTTTCTTTGCTCCAATACACCAAAATATATAAGACAACAATTTTAAAAAAAATGAAACCATTGCATCACATCTGTTTTTAGACTGACCGTCTGGGCATGGGTTAAGCGCTCAACTGTTGAACAACAATGGCTGCCCCATCATGATATTGGTGCGCACCGCTTTTATTTCTTGTCCTCTAGAGGATAGGGCTTTAACTACAAGCAACACAATATTGCATAATTCCCATGAAACAGAATTGTAACAAAAGCCGTAGATTATAAGGCTATTGATAGTAAAACATGCACCGAATTTCGAGACGACCATTATCTTACGATAGGGGACATTCTTGCAGACAAATAAAAAGTTTTTATACATAAAAAAAGTTCTGACCCTCTATATTTGCCAATGACCCCCAAATTTTCAAACAAGGGGTCATCAATGACCCCCAAAATACTGGTCTTGCAGAAACACTGAATTACCATTGAGTGCGGTAAAGAATCAATATTTTTCATAAGTGTGTAGCACAAGTGGAAATGCTGTTATTTTCACTGCACCAGATAAAATATATTTGGTATTTATCAATAAAATTTTTATGTTTTTATTTTAAACACCACGGAGAATTACAGAAATCAAAACGTAACCTGTTTCTATGTTAGTTTCTCCTACAATTGGCCTGTTTTAGTGTGTTTATTGGGTAGAACAAGTTTGCACCTAGAAAATGGCTTAGAATAACATTTTAAGAAATTGACATTTAAAGAAAGTCACTCAAGTTTGCCTAAGGACAGAGGTCTCATGCAAAATAGTGCTACCCGAGACGAAACAGTGTCGTCATTTGTTTTGAAATTCACCTCACAACATGGGTAGTGTTAGTTTTGACAAATACCTTTCCTCCTAACCCTTTAGAGGAATGTTCCAGTACCCGATTGTCAAAAAAAAGGCTTTTCTAGCTACAGTGAAATGATAAAAATCGTATCACTCACCAGTGATTGATATGATAGCATATCATTGTAGAAAAAAATATTTATATGCATTGAATTCACTGCTTGTGATAAAATGAACCACGACATGAGATTTCCAACAATGTGGTATGTGCGACCAGCAAAAACTCAGATCTGCCTGGGCATAGGCGCAGTCTGATCAGAACCTTTGCAAGTTGCTTGAATATGCTATGACTATTAAGCTACTGCACTAACATCATTTGGAGTTTCTAAGCTTACAAGGATGCTGCACAGGCTCATTCAGGGGTGGAAAAGTTTTTTCAAAGTCCAATTGTCCAATAGGATGTGTGCCATAAATATTTTACTTGTCCTTACATTATTCTGCTCGTCCTACATCAAATCGGCACAGAATATTTTTAAACCAAAATCTGACCATGCAGTTAGTTTTACCGTTCATTTGATACTGTAGGTAGGGTAATAGAAAGTGTTGAAGTAATATATAAACTGTTTTAAACAGTGATTAATATTTGTTTAGGGCATTCATGACAAATTCTGCAAAATAAAGCACTTGCTGTCTCAAGGAATTCCATCTAGCTCTCCTGTTATTAAAGCATTTCAAAACTCACTGCCTTTTAGTCCTGCCAAAGTTTGTTTACACTTCTTGTTTGGCAGCTTGCTTAACGTTTTTTCACTATCCCCACCACCTTGTTTTGGCCAAAAGTTGCTGTCATCGGCTCCTGTAGAGCCCTTTCTCTGCTTGAAAAAAAGCACATGTCTGGCTTTTCCCAATATTTAATACCGGACTGGTTGTAAATACACTGCTGATATTGTTTTTTTGAGTGTGATACACTGTCTGCCTTGTTTTGGCGGTAAGCATTACTATGGACAACCGTAGTTTACGCATTAGTTTTTACTGTCTTTAACAAATTAATTACCACATTTCCAGATAAAATAAGTCAAATTCCTTTGTGAATATGACTCTTTTCTGTTTCTACTGCACATAACACGAATTCTTTATTTTCTGAAAGCAATTTTCACTCGCCCTGAAGGACAAGCAGATTAAAAAATTTACTTGTCAACGAGAATTTCCACTCGCCATGGCGAGCGGACAAGTAGAATTTTCCAGTTCTGTTGTCTGAATCTACACTTGTCAAAATGCCACATTGTTGGAAATCACATGTCACGGCTCAAATGAATTAGTGATATCAGCTGTTTAGCCTTCTGTTTTTGTGGGATGACAAATTCTCATTCCAATGGAATAGTGATTACTTACTGGTTGCTAAGGTGGAAGATTCACTTTAAATCATGATGTGACACAATTTCAACATAAAATGTTTGTATTAGAATAACAAAAACTACAGTCGTGCCAACCAAGGGTGATAGTGACCTAATATTTTTATTTACAATTGTTAAGTAAAACATTCCACTTGACAGGCCTCGAAATATCTTAAAATAGGCACTTGCCCTGCATCACAAAAATATTGGTATACATGGGAAATAAATTAATTTTCACTAGAAATATAAAAAATTCCACTTGCCCTGCAGCCTGAGGCACTCGTAAATACGAGCGGACGAGTACAATTTTCGAGCCCTGCTTGAGCTAAGTAATAGATAGATCTCTTGTGTATTAATGCTATCCCGCAGATAGTGATCTGTCGATTATAAGTCCCTGATAACTTTGTAAACAAAACATGACATCACTGTCACTATTTGCTGGCAGGACAGTATATCATATAGAGCCTGTAAACTGTTACACAAGTAAATGATAAAAAGTAATTGGATTTGTACAGGTATATTCTTGTGGGGACTTGACTTGCACGATTATTTGTAAAACAATTCTGTAAACATGCATATATACCTATCAAGTAAAACTAGATACATCTGGCCCGAGGTTATAAAACTTTTTTTCATGCTCAACTCAACTGAGCACGAAATTACAACTGCTCATTGAAACTAAAATACTGACAAATAAAGTTGTTTCTTGCTTTAAGTGTCTCAGATGATGTATTTATCATGCTAATAAATGTGTTGGCATTTTAACATTTATGAGCAGGATAAATTTAGTGCTCAGCTGAGTTGATCATGAAAAAAGTTTTATAACCACTGTGCTGTGTCCCTTTGTAGTAAGTCATAATGTCCTCTGCATAGTACTGGCCTCAAGGTTTATGAATCTTTTTTATGCTCGACTCATCTGTGCATGAAAAGTTTCCTGCACATAAAGATTAAAATGCCATCAATAGTTGGCATTACTTAACATTTATAAGCTGAATAAATCTGACAGTTTTAAAACAAGAAAAGCATTTGAAATGTCAAGCCCAGTTGAGCTAAGTGGAGAATAAGTTTTATAACCTTCTGGGCATTGTTCATCCCAGGAAACCACGTAACTTAAAATTGTTGACTAGGATGTAAATCATCTGTCTTTATCTATCTCCATATTTTGTGTATCAGAGACTCTTGTGAGACTGTACAAGTATGCAGAATTTTCTAAGCCTTTAGAGGTGGCCCAGTGGCGGATCCAGGATTTCTCTAAAGGGTGTTCATATGTGTAAAGGTGGGGGTTCGCTTTGCTGATTTTTTCTCATTTTCTCAAATATTCCATAAAATGAAAGAATTTGGTCTCACTGAGACTAAATTATTTCATTTTCATAGGATATTTAAAAATGGGGGGTGGGGAGGGGGGTTTGAGTTAACCCCCTGAACTTGCTCTGGATCCGCCACTGTGGCTTATTAAATAAGCACCAAAACCTCATTATTTGGCCCCAAAAAGATTATCAAACTTTTTCATTCTCAACTCAAATGAGCATGAAATCTATCATGCTTATAAATGTTAAAGTGTCCAGCATTTAAACATTTTTAAACATGATAAACACAACGTCTAAGAGTTTGAAAAAGAAAAGGTCATGCTCAGTTGATTTAAGAATGAAAAAAAGTTTTATAACCTCATGGCCTTGTCTATTATTTTGCAGTTAATATGTCAATAAAAGTGATGTTGAAGTTCTTAAAGTGTCGACCCTACCTGATGGAAATGCGACCAAATTTAACTGAGTCTATGAGTTGTTTGGGAGAGTTGTTGGAGGGAACCGAGGTCCACGAAGATAAATGTCCTCTTTGTGCTTCAAATATCCTTTCATGCAATGAAAAACGGTGATTTTTTTTGGGGGGTGGGGGGGGGGGATCTTTCAGTGACATGGAACCTATATCATTATGTGTTAACACAGGGGCTTGAAATTATGATTTTTTGGTGATTTTAGGCCTTGGGAAGCGTGTTATATGCTTTAAAATGTCGGAAGTTTGACTATTTAAAGATTTGTAAAATAAAAATGACAAGGGAAGATAATCAGTCAGATAACTTTGAAGCTGATTTTCTGCTGAAACCTATATAATAGGTCGGGATCTCTTGTTTGTCCACCAACCAGCCCATCAACATGTTTTAGCTGTACATGTTCCCTTAATATTTTAACCAACATGCACCATTTGAAAGATAAAATTCATGAAAAACCTGAAATAAACACTTGTTGAGTGCAATCGCGGGAGTGCGCCATCTTGTTTATGACGGTGCGCCAAAGTGACGTAGGTAAGCAGCACACATCAATAAACCTTAGATCACATGACCTGCACACCTGAGACAGCTTACTCGAACCTACATACCAGGTCCTTAATATATCAATAATGTTATAAAGGAATGAAATAATCTTCAACAATGTATTTAGTAGCATGATAAGTATTCTAAATAGTTAATCAGATCGTTAACAATTTGGTTTAAAAAATGGATGCACAGACCAAACAATTCAGGGTACTAGTTTGAAGTCACCTCTATACCCGGATGTTAACGAGACACAATACATGTACGTATATTTGGGTCAGCACTTGAGATGTGGGTACTATATGATATACATACATGTATAGGCACAAATGCACCCTAACACGCCCATGCTTACGTATCCAGCAGGACTTCCAGTATAAATTTGGTCTGAGACTTACAACATCCATAATCTATGCAACCAGTGAAGGCCCAGGCGAGACTGCACATTAGAATACCCTCGGCATTTATCCATGAAAAATGCTTTGATGGAGAAGTAAAGAACACTTTCTTTAGATTAGGCTTATTTTAATTGTGGATTTAACTTGTTTCAGAAAGAAACATGCTGAAAACTCAAAACAACCTGCATTATCATTCGAGTGAGCTAGTTTGTGATGCGTGTACCATTAAGTGCCATGTTATTTTAATTACGTCACACAGGTAAACAAAGATGGCGGAAGCAAAATGCACTTGACACCTGTATATTTTGAAAAACTGACAATGTATATTGTTCAAAGTGTAGCATTATCATTTTATTGATGCTATGAGATACAGGTCACATTGAAAACTATATCTGCCCAAGGATTTGAGAAACAAAAGAGAGGGAGTAGAAATAAATTCCTTTTTCATGATCTTGAAGATTGCTGTGTCCTACATTTGCTTTTTCTATGAATCACTTTGGTCAAAATTTTCATTTTTTTCATTAGCTGTTTTTTTCTAGAAGTTTTGGATGGAATTAAAAAGAATGCCACAATCACAGACCATAGATCAATCTACAGCACCATGAGGAAGAGACACAGAACATAAACAACAGCTTGCACAGCAAGAATTAAAGTAAGAAAAGGAACCAGCTCTCTCTTCCTCTGAGAGCAAGATGATTGCAAAACGTGATATTACCCAAAGAATAACATAGAGGATCTTACATGAGTGCTTATGTTTTATTGAATTTATTAAACGACTTGAGGAAAAGAGATAAAATGCAAGGCTTGCCGAGCATTTTACCACTTTTTCGCAATGAGTTTAATAAATTCAATAATACAAGAGCACAAATGTAATATTCTATTTATATAATGACATTAAGATTACTTTGAAATCTCATTTTTGCCGTAAAAACATTATAATTTTGTCATTATGTCATTATGTATGTTACATTGTTAGGGACGTCATGTTTCCCGAAACTCTGTAAACCACTAGTGGTTTATTGATTTTGTTGCATGGTGTTATATCACTCCCAGATGTGACTGCATTTGATAAGTTACACTACAAGGACAAAATCCAAAACCTTTGCAAACAATGGGAGCAGCAATAAACAATGAATCAATAACAGAAATTACCGCCTTAGAATAGACAGCAGCCAAGACCACACTGGGGACTGCAAACTAACTATTTGCCCTTGATTCTGCAGTTGTTAAAACAGACAACACACATAAATACAAGAAAGTTAGGAGTGGTCTAGGCATGATCCAGGTAAATTCTTGTTAGCCTGAAGTCCATGGGACCGGATTTTATACCCCAAGTTACAAGTAGTTTTAAAGGAATTGGGAAATGAGTAACATATAACCTAAATGTCAATTATCTATAGTAATTTTTAACAAAACATGTGTCTTTGGAGCTGCCGGCAGAGACACCTTGTCATGTCCTTGAGCACTTTATCCGCTGTTTAGTACTGGTTCAACCCAGGAAGACCTATCTAAACATGACTTAAAATTTGTTGACTGAGACGTAAGGAATCAAAACAAACAAACAAATGTTCGGGGAGCTTAAAAGAAATGTCTCACACAGACATGTCTCACTCAGACATGTCTCACTCAGTCATTTCTTTTAAGCTCCCAGAACATCTGTATGTATAGGTAGTAACACAGGTTTAGATAAACACATTTTTCAGCTTAAAATTGTAAATATCTTCTTACCCATAGTTTGTTGCATATGTTTGGCTGCTCAAAAGATCCGTCTCATTGAGGCGGTTCTTTTGAGTATCCACAACATATGTTTTAGTTGTGAAATACATGTAAGAAAGTTATTTTTCTGCTACGCACTCTTAACTAAAGTCCTGGGTAGTAAGTAAAATAAAAAAGTGATACACCCTATGATTTGTCTCACAAATTTAATTGAGCTACTTTTATAGTTGGGGTTATCAAACTTTACTTCATGCAAAATTATATCTGACTATGTATGAGAAAGGAGTTGTTCACATAATTATCAGATGAAAACACATGTAAAGAATACACCTTAACAATTACCAGATCTTACAATGTGGGAACTAACTTCATCTTGTACTAAAGGACACCATTTTGGTAAATATAAAAACTCTTAATTTTATATGCCTATTTTGTGAAAAAAGGCCTATAATGTTACAATGTTTGCATTCATTTTTTGTAAATTATTTGTCATCATAATCAAACCTGTTTTTTATGTATGAATGTTTGCCAGGTCCCAGAGAGAGATGTTATAAACTAGGGAGAAGCCTAGTGTACTCAACATCTCCCAAGCACCCTGGAAAATGTTACACTGAAAAATAAAGTTTGATTGTTATTTTTGTATAAATATTTGAAACTATTCACTAAGATTTGTGAAATATTTGACACTATAAATTGTCACCGTTTTACACTCAACACGTGGTTGGAATGTTTTCATTAAGATCCTTCTTCCAGGCCCGAAACTACATTAGAGGGATTTTCATACAATAGTCCAAATTTTAGCTTCTAAAGTAAAATAGCTATAATTTTATCAAGGCCATTTAATGATTTTCATTTATTTTGGTTTGAACAGTATTTTATATGATCTATCACTAGTTACATAAGTGTAATATCATAGAAGTAGGATCTGACAGTTAGCCATGAGAATTGTTTTGGTTACTTTATGTTTGGCATGATTGCAGTGGCGGATCCAGAGGAGGTTCAGGGGGTTCACTCGAACCCCCCTATCTGGCTCCCATTTTTAAATATCCAATGAAATTGAAATAATTTGGTCTCAATGAGACCAAATTATTTCATTTTCATGGGATATTATAAAATCAGCAAAGCTAAATCCTCATCCCTGTATACATATGAACCCCCTTTCCAGAAACCCTGGATCTGCCCCTGGATTGGTTGTAATTATAGCTCTAAAGTTTTACTTCAAGCTTTCCTTGTCCCAGGGTGTGACATTGAGGTCGTGTGACATTGAGGTCAAGGTCAGAGACATGAATTTTTTACTTTAAAGTCTAATGTTGCATTTAAGTTAATAAATAGCTATATAGCCTCCAGTGAGTTTCAAACTAGTAACTCCTTGACAACAAGTCCAACACTTTACCATTGGGGAGCCACTGTGATCATTGAAAAGGGGGTTAAGAGAAAAACCTCTTTGTATTAAGAAATAGGGGTTTGAGGTATTAAAAGTTAGGACAAGGGTTTGAGAGAATGATCTTGGAGAAAGTGCAGACAGAGGTTTGATTTAAAAATCCTTCGAGTAATATATAGATGTCAGCCATTGTGATCATTAATAAGGGGTTTGAAAGATACATCTTTACGAAAGTAGAGACAGGGGTTTGAGAAAATAAAAGTAGGGTCATGGGCTTGAGAGAATGATCTCAGTGAAAGTGCAGACAAAGGTTTGATTCAAAAAGTCCCTTAAGTAATACATAGATGTCATCACCAGTAAAACCTATCTAAAACAGCCACTCAAAAATAGACAAAACAAAGATCTTAACCATTAAAGCGCCAAGAAAAAAAAATGCATCTGAAAATGTTGTCTGCTGAAGTCGTCTGCTGCAAATAATTGCCTAACATTACTGAAGAATTAAGTATAGAAGCAAACAGTGTGGACCCAGAACAGACTGCTCCTATGAGCAGTCTGATCTGGGTCCACAATGTTTGCCATAAAGGCGTCTCAAAACATTTCAGCAGACAAGAAAAGCAGACGAATTTTATTGCGATTGGCGCATTAAGGGTTTTTGACAAATGGTAGCTTAGTGAAGGTCAAATGTATTGCAGAATCTACCTCTGCTATACTTTTGACCTGCATTAAACAATAATTGGTAATGAAAACCAATTTTTGGTCTTTTTGAGAGTGGCCGTTTTAGACAGGTTTTACTGTATTGTTATACCATAAATTGTATGCAATAATTGAGCCATAATAATTATCTAATATGCATGACAAGCAAGACAGAATAATGCACATTCTTGCATGAGAATTCGTTACGCGAAGCTGTTTGAAGCCCCAAAATCCATGATCAAATCATGAGATTCACGTGCTGTTTGAACATGGGTTTTACTTGAAAAAGCCTAAACTGGACCCTGATTTGCATATATGATGTTACACGGGAGAGTGTTGCGGCTGTGACTGATCATTTCACCCATGCTTTCGTTCGTGAAAACGTTGCATGCATATATATGATGTTGTGGCGAAGTAATGGCGTTCGAAAGTTTGAAGCTGACGTCATTTATTTTAGAAATCAAGTGTAAGAAAAGGGATATTTAATGTTTAAGCGAAGTTTTCAGCGTGGTTTATGCTGAAATCAGGTAAAATATACAGAATAACGATCACACATGTTTGTTTCGTTGCATTAACACATGCCGGGTCCCTGCGGCGATGTTTGTACACTCGAACAGCTTCCTCGGGACCCGGCAAATGTTAAAGCATGAAAAAACATGTGTGATCCCTATAGTCTAGCCAGGCCATTTACTGCTGGCACAGATGAAGACTCGGGCCAAATTTCAGACCTTTGTATGTAAACCCATTAAAGCCAAATGGAATTTCCCACTGATATAAATTGGACCAGTCCATTTCCAATTTAAGGGTTCTTGGGTGTTTTTTTTTATTTTTATTCGAATTTTCATAGAACATTATATAAGCAAATAGTGGATACCCTGATCAGACGCCACAGAACTTTGATCAGATGCCACATTCTGTTGTGTCTGACTGGGTCTGCACTGTTTGTCAATATCCCACAAAAAGGACGCTAGGCTTATATGGGTTAACCCTTAAAGCGCCAATCTTGACTGAAGAAGACTACATATTTTGCACCATCTTTCCGAAATTTTATAAAAAAAGGTATGTTATTTCTTGAGAATCAGATGATTCTCATGAAATATTAAACAATTATTGACTTATGTTGAGGTGGACATGGAGTGTTATTGAACAGTAAACGTCATATTGACCGACGCGGAGCGGAGGTCAATATGATTACGTTTACTGTTCAATAACACTCCATGTCTACCGAAACATAAGTCAACAATTGTTTTATTATAAAATAAATGTACGTTATGCATTTCCTGTCATTTTATACCGTTAAAACCACTGACGTTACGATAGATCATGCGATATTACTTGACGTTCTGACGTCACTTCCCGTACGCCATGTAATATTACCGCGTGCCGTTTGCTTTGCAACGTCACATCCGGCAAACCATGCAATATGTAGTTTTATTGACCCGAGGGGATATGCATCTGGGCCAATCAGAAGGTGTTTATTTATAGATTATATAATAACATGCCTTATTTGTTATTTTTGAAAAAAGCAGCGAAATTTAAAATTGTTGTCTGCTGCAAATTATAGGTGGCGCCTTATGGGTTAAAGAATGACTTAGAATATGTGATGAATCCAAAATCATATGAGATGGATTATCCTAGCTTAGTACTGGTTCAACCCAGGAAGATTCATCCATATATAACTGAAAGATTGTTGATGGAACGTAAAGAATCAAATCAAACAAACAAACAAATATGAGATGGCCTAATTATAGAATTATGTATATTACAATGTTTGTGAATCCATCAAGCCCACACTATACCTGCAGCAGAGGAAAGAGGTATGCATTAACCCTATATCTACTGGTGACTTCTAAATGTGTACTTTGGGAATCCATGAAGGCCCAGATGGAATGCCGTAAATGCAGCATTTCGTCAGGGTCTACATTGTTTGGTACCATAAGACTAAAATGATCTGCAGAGAAAGAGATACAATTTTTTTTAAAACTACAACCTGTGACCCCTCAATATATACAATGGACCATCCCAAGTCTATTGTAGCAAACCAGGGAGTGCAGTAGCTCAGTGGTAGAGTGCTTGACTCGAGACGGAGGGGCCGCAGGTTCGTTGCGTTGTTGGTTGCGTTGTGTCCTTGAGCAAGAACATTAATCCTAGCCTTGTACTGGTTCAACCCAGGAAGATCCGTCCCTTTATATCTGAAATATTGATAATGGGACATAAAGAATCAAATCAAACAAATATTGTAGCAAACCACGGCCAGAAGGAAGAATCCATTAGTGTATAAAGGGTAAATTACAAAGATGAATGTATTTTGCATTGTAGGAATATGCAGTAAAACTCTACTTTTGTGTGATAGTATGGATTACAGAACCTGCAATGTGTGTTATGCAGTGGCTTTATCCAAGTCCAGATTAAAAGGTGAGATATTGTGTCAGCCTCCTTGCAGGGATTTTTTGGCAATTTCGGGAAGGGGCCATTGGGAAAATTAGTGCGGTAAACCTCTAAATTGGGAAATTTGTGATAGTGCACAATTACGTCATTTTGGTCAATAAAAAAACAAATTGGCTATGACACATACTTTCGCCATCAAAAACTTGAAAGAGAAATATGATGCAATAGTAGATTTTCATCATGTAGCTTGTGTGTGTGATGACTGAATGAAAATCCCAATCTTCAAAAAAAAAATATTTTTTTTGAAGATTGGGACTTTTTCTTTCTAAATGGGAAAAAAGTCACCTAAATTCCATTTGGATTGGGTCTGAAAAAACATTCCCTGCCTTGCTATGTATGGTCACAGTTGGTGACTGAAGCTAATTAATATTGCAAGCCTAAAGATATCTACAGGGCCCCTGGAGATGAAATTTCTTAGAAGCCTCCATTGGACAACTTAACCCTCATTATGTGGGATAATTTTTCATGCTTTTATTGTCATCTGCTGACTTTTTTCAGAATTAACTTTTTCAAAAAAATTATTTCACTATCAGAGTGTCAAACAGTTTGGATAATGTTAGATTTGATTCTTTACGTTCCAGTCAACAGTTTTCACTCATGTCAGGATGGTTCTTCCTAAGCAGGGATTAATGTGCCTTGCTCAAGCTCGCAACCTCTCAACTTCCAGTCAAGCACTCTACCACTGCCCTCCTCAAACAGTTTGGATCCAGATCAGGACCAACATTTTGTGGGTGCTGATCTGAGTCTAAACTGTTTGCCAAAGCTATCAGCAGACAACAAGTATAGCCAAGGTCACAGAAAGAGTTTTAATATAGTCATGGTCATATTACCTCACTGGCTGGCATGTCATGCCCATATAATGTAAGAGTTTTCAAAAACAAAGACACTAGGCCTTTAGTTGGCAATCCAAATCGAAAAAAAGATGCTTATTTTTGGTTTTGTTGGCATTTTTGAGTACATTTGTTAGACCACTTTTAACATAATATTTAGCATGTATACAAAGCCTTAGGGGTGGATGCCAAGTCTGAATTTGCATATGAAGGCCAGAAACTAGCTCAAAGGTCATTGAGTGCAAAAATGAGAAAATATGTACTACTGTAAAACAACTTAATCTTTTTATATGTAAACATATTTCATTTCAAGCCAAATTTTGCATGCTTATAGTTATAAGTCTGAAAAACATTGAAAAAAATGTTTTTTATAACTAAATGTTCATATGTCGGCTTTAAAATGGAATCAAAGGTCATCAAGTGCAATAATCAGAGCATTTTTACAAACTGTGTTTCTTTTTTTTCTCTGGTCCAACAACAAAATGTTTTTTAAACTCTAAAAATGGTAGAAATCTTTCAGAATGCTCATTATAACATGTTTATTATTAAAGGAACCCCTTTGGAAGCATCCTTTTATGGATTTTACAAAGACAAACATTGTAAGTTTTTTGCAATTATGACGGAAATTCTCCCTCATTTGGGCTAATTTGAGATATATGGGCTACTTTGAGAGTTAGCTGCACCTATCAGAAAGTAAAACTATTTTCAGTTTGGGACATGTCTTGGGGCCTTAGAAATCCATAATTTAATAACTTTTCTGTGGTCATTTTTATATTAATTACCTGTAATCAACGTTACCCTACTGACATTGAAAATAACAGTACACACAATACAAGGCTTATGTTGATTTATTTGAATAGTATTAGTGTAACAGTTTAAGCATTAAATGTTTGAACTAGACATAAAAATCAATTGCAATCATCTGTGATATGTATTTCTGCTCGTCAGCAATACTTATGTTACATTTTAAACTAAATTGCAGATAATGACTTTACAAATTAAATGTATTAGAATAAACCATGATACCTGACCTGAAATATACATGATGTTGATCTATATATTCTAATAGAAAATAATCATTTTCATATATTTGAAGTTGTTTATAACTTTTAACTTGAAATGAAGTGAAATCAAATAGATAGTTAAATATGCTAATTAGTATGTGATTTCAACTGGCCCCAGCATGTAATGCATTGCTGCTCACAGATTCATTTTTTTATTTACATTGCATTGGAATTGGCAAAATATCTTTCATAATGAAATCAAAATATAACTATATTAACAACAATATACTGAACAAAAGTGAAAACGCTACACCTGAATTGTTTGCCACCTATATACAAAATTATGCAAACCAAGAATGCAATTGAAAGTGTATCTTAATGTTCAAATACTGGGTAATGCTTAACAGTAAAAGTTTTACGGATGTTGTCTAAAGGAAACACATGAAAGCCATTTAAATGTGACAGGGGTCCATTTTTTCAGGTTGCCAATTTGAACGGAAATCTAACACAATTTAGGCCTTCAGAAAACAACTACCTACAAGATCAGACTGCACGAATTAGTAGTCTAGACATGGGAAAGCCAGAAATGTGAAGGACTTATCTCAAGTGTGTTTTGATAATTTAGAAAAGCAATCTTAAAAAGCGGATTTTCCATCAAAGTGCCAAGTATAAAAATTTAACACTGAAATCTCCATAGGAAAATCAATGTGTTGTTGTATCGTAGTATGAGGACGTTACTAGTTGAGAAATGGTAGAAACAATGTGCTGAGAGGTCTACCTGATTTTGCAAAAGAAAATTATCGAAAATCGTGATAAATCAAAGATTACCAAACATTTAATATTCCCTATTTGTTTTTTGTCAAAGGGAGATAATTTTCAATATTTTACAAATTTGCTAAATTAGAAATTGATTTCTGAGCTTTTTTTAAGTGATTAAGCAGTTTTCTTGTGTTTTTATGCAAAACAATTAAGACCAATTTTGATGAGCATAACAATTATAATTTGCGCATGCGCAATCGCAAATTTCAGTGAAAAAAGTTTTAAACACTTAAAGGAGCATTACTAATACATCAAGCGAGACAAATTGGTGGAGTTTCGACGAATCGTTTGCTGGATGTCTGGGCAACATTATTAAGCTTTAGTAAATACTTTTTGTCCAATACTTTCTCTTATAATATAGATAATTGTAGTGTAGCGTTTTCACTTTTGTTTGGTATAGATCTAAAATTGCTGCACATATGTTAATGAGGTAACGTAGGTAACAAAAGGAGCCTTACATAAATGAATAAAGGTAGTAAATTGTTGTTAGGCCTATATAAAATTTGGTAATGCTGACATATACTACATGCATTTTATTCTATATAAGACTTAATTTAAAAGATTGCCATTGGTTGGTCTGCAATATGTGAATGTGGCATTTCCTGGTCTTACTCAATTACTTTTTGCAATTTTCTTGGCTCTTTTACATTTATATTGCAGTTTTCAGATTTCTACCAATGGTACATAACGATAAACATGCAATCTACATCATGATTTAAATATTGACTTAATATCAATAATTCACTTAAAATAGCATATCAATATTTCATACATCTAGTGGCAAGGCAGGAATTAAGGCAGGGGTAGTGCTGAGTGTCTTCTTGAGCAGGTATAGGTTTTTGAAGATTGCAAATATAACATCAGACAATGCTTTTGTAGTACAGATCCAGCATGGTTTATGTCCAAATATAGGGTGTTACATAGATCTAGTATTAAAGATTTTCCTTGTATGCTGAATTATTTTAATTTTCACTTTTCACTGTTGACAATTACATTTTAAAATTAATTTATCATCTGTCCCCATTAAAATCTTCTCTGTTTTGTTGAACTAGATTTCAAATCATACTGTAATGATGATTATCTTATTATATTCTGCAGCAATTCTGATAGAAACTATTCTGCTTGTTAATTATCTTAGACTAAGGTTGGTTGAGGTAAGGTTACCTTAGCCATGTAGCAGTCTTGTAAAACATCTGAACATATTTCATGGTAACATAAACAACAAATCATTTGAATGTTAGTGATACTTTATTTTAAAGAGCAGTTTTTTCTGAAGTATAAAACAAAACATGACTCCCAAAATTCACTAATATGGTTGGCATCTCTGAAACTCACAGATTAAACTGAATGTTTAAAAAGTAGTGTCACAAGCAGCTGATTTCTTTGCTATTTTTATTCACAAGGTAGTTTGCTTTTAGTTTTGTTTATGCACTATTTGATTTTGTTGAGCTATTTGTAACCCTAGCACATGTTTTATATATGTCCTATGAAAAGTGAGTTATGGTCTGTTTGTTGGTTTTAAAAGGTTTACTAAATTAGGCTTATTGTGATAGTCTTGAATATATGCAAAACCATCGAAAATGTGAACAACATTGCTGACAACAGCTTGCAGAAAGCATTTTAAGCATGAATTTGCTCACACTAGTACTTATATCCTTGTAGATATTTGTGAAGACTAACACTGTTTGAGGACTGTCTTGTATATAGTGAAAGGAAAGTAGTTCAGTTTTATTACAAGAGTAATGCCATATTAAAACTACACATTTCGAGTATGTGACCAGTTACAAGTACTATCCAATCTGATATATTGCACTTGTATCTACGAGCAGTAGATGTATACATTAATGTAAGTCACCTACCCTATATGCAATCAATCCCTGTCTTAGCAAATTGTCATGGTTAACGGATAGATTCTGCACTAGAACAGGCGAGTTAACTACCTTAGGATCTTAAATACATCAAGCTAATCGGAGATGATAAACCAATTGATTATGCTAGTAAATGTACATATAAGATAACCATTTCAGGACACATATACTCAAAATACTAAGAAATGAGCCCAGACTGTTGGAAACTATGAACACAATCAAATCATCAGGTGCTCCAATATGGTGAATGCCTGTGTTCCCAAGAAGTCACCACACATCTATTTTAGGGAAATTTAATTTGGAACAAAACTTGCATTGGCACTTTACAGTTAAAAAGAATAACATAAAGAAGCACATGCCAATAACCTCATAGCATTTGATCCCTATCATCATTGCAAAAAATAATAAGCAAAATATGTTTAATACTGATACTTAGAATTGAATTTATCGACACTGAAACAATTACAATGTATAAATAGTTGCGCTGTGAAAGACATATATTTTTATGGTATCTTAAAATTAGGGTAACCTTTAATATCATATCTATACTGCTTCTATATATGGGTGAATACGTTTACACAAGCAGCCTGATTTCAAAGAAATGCTGCTTTTGAATCAACATCATTTCATTAATATGTGCAAATGAAAGGACACCCCCACAATTAAATGTTAAAAGTTATATGGAGGATAACCCTTAGTGTCAGGCTATTTCCATGATATACCCCACAAAAAGTAAACAATGTTTCCTCTAGATTGTCATTTTTAGAAATGTACCTGTATATTAGCTTTATGTTATGTATGTTACCATCTGCTAACAGGCAGATGTGAAGACCAATGTGGGGATATATTTCTTCCAGTATATGGTATTTACCATATTCTATCATAGTTTCAACACGCCTGATGTTTTGTGAAAGGAGGCTTGGTCTTTGTGTTTTCATAAAGCTATGCTTAGTATATGCAATTAGCAGGTAGTGGCCTTGTAAAAAGTGTTTTACAGTTACTCATAGATGAGAACAAATACAACAAATGTGTGAAATGAGAAAAGAAATATATTTTAGTCCTATAAGCATGAGATCATGGCCAAGTTCTTCATGAAAGCTGTAGCTAGGAACATATACCTTTGAGAAATGACTCAATTTCAGATGGTGAAATGTAACGTAAGTAACAACTGAAACACATCTTATGTTTAAAAGGATAGATAGTTGCATAAAATGACATATTCATACAAAGCATTAAGCAAAAGAAATTATTTCTTTAAAATGAAATTGTTATTCATAGTTGTATTACATTTTAATTGATTTTATACAGTAACGTACTTTACATGCCTATTATAAATATTTGACCGCGGGAAACTTAGTAAATCATTGCTTTCTCAAACATGATAGACACACACCTAGCAGAATAGCAATAAAAAATATTCCATTAGGGTAGAAGGGAACTTAAAATTTGAATTTTGCCCCTTTATACATAAAATATTGCTACAATTTTCACAGATTTTTCACTTAAATGACCTTTGATCCAAACACACATCATGCCTTGATGATGCTGTTTGTTTATATAGCATGGCTGTATTATCCAAAAGAGATTTTGCATTACTTTTAATCATAATTGATAAAAACTCTAAAATCTGACGTATGTACAAGAATTTGCACTCAATTGACCTTTGACCTAATTCTTGGACATTAGGGCAATTCCTGACTTGGCATCCACCCCTATCCCTCTTAAAACACATCAAGATACACTTTGAGCATGGATGCCAAAATGTACTCAAAAATGCCAACAGATTTTTTTTTCAGGCTCTGGATGGCCAACTACTTGATATTGTGGATGTAGGCCCTACAATGTTTGTCCAAACTATGTTCCTAGGTTGTCCTTGACTAAATAGCATGTGGAAAAAAACTTGAAAGCTTAATTTTTCCCAAACTGTTTATTTCAGTCTTATACTTACCAGATACATTTATGTTAAACATAAGGAAACAGTGACGACAATAGATAAGCACCAAAGGTCAGGTTACCGGGCCACGTAGCGCAGTGGGTAACGTGTCTGGCAACAGATGCGAGTCTGACTGCAGATTCAGGGGTCGCGAGTTTGATCCCGGCCCAGTCCCATAATTTCGTGGAGATTGATCATGAAATAATTTCTACGGTCATTCTCCTCCCTTCCGCTGATTCATTCAAGAAGGGTTTTTGTCACTTACAAGCGAAAGTATGTGCACGAAGTACTGGTTAACTGCTTGTTCAAGCTTGCCCAGGAAAAAGTGTGGTTAGGTGAACTGACCCTCCCACCATGACCATAGCTGTTGACTTGGGACGTAAAGCAACAAAAAAACAAACCAAAGGTCAGGTTGACCTTTGACCTTCAGCTTAGGTCACTCATATTGTACTGCCTATCGAAGCATATTTTTTTCTTAGGAACTAGGGTCAATTGAAGTCAGATTTCATAGGGAGTATCTTTTGAATGAGACTATAAGGTCCAGGTCACATGACCATTTCATCTGCCATGCCAATGTTAGGTAAAAACTATTCAAAAAGTTTTTTCTGGAACCAAAGGCCCAATGACATTGGGACTTGGTATAAGACATAGGGGATTTGTGGCCTTCAAAGTTTGTTCAAATGATGATACTAGGTTCATCTTTACATGTTTAACCTTATGTTAACCCTTATCTTGTCACTATTTGTTTTGGATTTGTTTGATTTTTTACATCCCAGTCATCAGTTATGGTCATGTCAGCACAGTCATTTCAGCTAACCACACTTCTTTCCTGGGCAAGCTTGACTAAGCAGGTAACCAGTACTTTGTGCACATACTTTCGCTTGTAACTGACAACAACCCTTCTTGAATCAACGGAAGGAGGAGAATGACCGTAGAAATTATTTCATGATCAATCTCCACGAAAGTATTGGACAGGGCCAGGATCAAACTTGTGACCCCTGGATCTGCAGTCAGACACATATATGACCTGATATGTGTCTGCAGTCAGACACGTATCATAGAATATTCAAGCGACTAGAAAAGGCTCTGATAAGACTGCATGTATGTGCAGGCTGATGTGAGGCTTTGCTGGTCGCAGATACCACATTGTTGGAAATTTCATGTTGCAACTCAAATGCATAAATCAGTCTGGTGTACTTAAGCCTTTTTTTCTTGTTCTGTATAATTTAGCTGTTTTTCTCGTTTTATTTAATTTAGCTTCTGTTTTTGTCTTATGTTATTTAGCCCTTTTTTGTTTTGTCTTACATATTTTTTCCCTCATTTTGTGTAATTTAGTTTTTATCATGTCTTGCATAATTTAGCTTGTTTTATTTGAATCTTCTTTCTGTAGTTTGGAAAGGGAATTCCCCTCTGACCATAGACTGACTACTTGATGATATCTTATTGATTTTATTTCACAGATTTTTCCTGGATACCTGGGGACAAGAACAGATGTACTTTATGTGATGGTCTTCTTTTATGATATTATGATCAACTGTGGCATATACAAAATAATCCACGTTTTTGTAAACCAAGGATTGCAGGGTCAATTCTACGCCTAGTCAGTTGGACGAGACTCAAAGCCATGACCCAGCTGGGCATAGCTGCTGATGGGACATTGAGACAGCTAAAAATACACTCTGTTACTACATAGAGACAACCTGAATACTATCTGTTACTACATTCAATTTGGGTACACTTGAATACTATCTGTTACTACATTCAATTTGGGAACACTTGAATACTATCTGTTACTACATTCAATTTGGGAATACTTGAATACACTCTTAAAATTGTTATGACAGATACAACTTAAATACACTGTTAATGCTTAGAGGCAACTTGAATACAATCTGTTACTACATTGGGAATACTTGAACACACTCTGTTACAACTAAAATACACTGTTACTACTAAGAGGCAACTTTAATACAATCTGTTACTACGTTGGGAATACTTGAATACACTCTATTACAACTAAAATACACTGTTAATGCTTAGAGGCAACTTGAATACAATCTGTTACTACATTGGGAATACTTGAACACACTCTGTTACAACTAAAATACACTGTTACTACTTAGAGGCAACTCTAATACAATCTGTTACTACGTTGGGAATACTTGAATACACTCTGTTACAACTAAAATACACTGTTAATGCTTAGAGGCAACTTGAATACAACCTGTTACTACATTGGGAATACTTGAACACACTCTGTTACAACTAAAATACACTGTTAATGCTTAGAGCCAACTTGAATACTATCTGTTACTACATTGGGGATACTTGAACACACTCTGTTACAACTAAAATACATTGTTACTACATAGAGGCAACTTGAATACAATCTATTACTATGCAGGAAATGCTTGAATACCATATGTTACTAAATAAAGACAACTTAGCCTTCTTCCCTACTTTGAATACAGTCTGTTATTATAGAGAGAATACTCTATGTTACTTCATAGAGACAAGTGTGTACATTATCAGTTACCTCTCATAACTGCATTGTTGCACCTTGCCTGATAAACGTTGTCTGTCTCACAGCATGTGCCTTTATCAGGTCATGATGACATTGCAGTGCAGTTTTTTGAATGACTTTGCTAATGATGCTGAATCATCACAAAAATCGAAATATAACGCCATAATAGCTAGTTTGAAAAGTGAAACAATGGGGTAAACTGATAAATACAATACCAGGTTCGCCACTTTTGATATCAAGTTTACCAGGCCTGGCTTTGAGAATGTATGTTGAATCGCTTGACAATCCTCGCGATTTCAACAAGCACTCTCAAAGCCTTGCCTGGTAAACTTGAGATCAAAAGACACTCACCTAGTATTCTCTATATCTGTTACTACATAGAGACATCAACAATGCCATTTTAATGATGTATATGTGTATGCTGCTCTTTTATGTTTTGTAATAAATATCAAGACAATTCTGATACATATTTCTTATCATCAGATGTAGTTAAAACCTTTATTATTGAATTCACTATTTTATCCATTAACCCATGATAGACAAATGGACTATTCCACAAAGTTTGATACAATTAAGACAGGATTGTCCATTGTAATTGTTGAGGGGTCTTGGGTTATAATTTTAAAAAAATCTTTCTATGAAGATGAATTTCGTCTTAGCAAATTTTGCAGATCCTGATTGAATACTGCATTCAGTCCATGGTGTAGCACGAGATATGGAAATCTGGATGAAATAAAGGTTGTATTTTTCCAGTTTCCAGTTCAACGTTGATGGCATGAGATATAATTATTACAGTCTGTGTACCCTTTCATATGCTACTGTGTAAACTCGTCCAATATTTGATCCAATCAAGGTCAAAATTTATTAGTAATTATTATAGGAATGAAATTTTATTTTTTGGTTTTTATCGATGTGTAAACTCCGGCGAATCACTCACAAATTGAATAAAGCCCGGAGGGCTTTATGTTAAATTTGTGAGTGATTTGCCGGAGTTTACACATCGATAAAAACCAAAAAATTAAATTTCATTCCTTATAATTCCAACTTTGGAACAAAACAGCACATTTGTAAAAGGTTGTTGACAAAATTTCAAATTTAAAGCCCACTAAAGAAAAATAGTTCATAAACGCTGTCTATGAACGATCGGGCAGCCATCTTGAAAATTCTGTCAGTTCAGACTTTGTTTTGCTAAATAATGATTAAAATTGCACCCTATTTGGGGCGAATATGTGAGTATGGGCTGATTGGGCTCAAAACAATTCCGTTTAGTTTGGAAATGTTTTCCTATGTCAAATATACGCATAGCTTGCTGGGCTCATTGAAAGGCCCTACCATGGCACGGATTGGGCCACGGATCGAAGCACTTACCTTCACAAGTCCTGCCTTAAATCTCCGAAGTAGATCTAAGATCTTAGCGTCAATTTAAAAGTGCGATTTGACAAGTTCAAACTGCGTTGAAACATTTCATTGTTGATGTGAGCCTTGACATTGTTTTGATGACGATTCTCTTCAATGACGTGACCGTTTGTTAAGTGACGTCACATAACTCCCCATCCTGTCCTTTTCTTAGAGTTCCCCCGTTGCTTTGAAGGTGTACCACCATGTACAGCGTAAGGGCTTTTAAATAAGCTTTAGAACACGCTTAACTATATTTAATCTGGTGAAAGTTATAATATTTTGATGTACAGTTCGTTATTATCAACACAATCTACCACTGTGATATCAAGGCAGTTATCAAATATTCCTACGCATGGGCTTTTATCGAAGTGTAAAAACAATTTAATTTAGCCAACGGACCAATCAAAATCTCCGAAAAAACGATAAAAGCATTGAGTTGGAATTATACATTTGTATTGCCATCAAGGTAGAATTGCACTTCAAAATATTTTCATAAAAATTCAGATAAAAAACAACAACAAAAACAAATAATCATTATAATACTCTTCATTTGTTTTAATTTAAAAGACCTTTAATGTGATTTTTATCAAGCATTGATGTTAAATTACCCTTACATATGAGAATAATGGATTATCTTATGTTTTGGGGAATTAAGTGAATTTTTTTAACCTCTATCCTCTTTGGTAGCACCTCCTGTGCATAGGGATCTGCCTGTTTAATTATAAACTTTATTCTTTTCGAATACATCAAACCTATAATTCAAGGGGATGCCAGTTAAAATCTTAAGCATATGGACATTTTGGGATGTATTTGTAAAACAGGCAGGTGCACTGTCAAAGTGTCAGAGGTCCTTTCTTTGGTTTATGGCAGGTTCATATGGGCCTCGTCACGAGAAAACCTGTCTTCGCGGTTTCCGGCGAAGTGAGATTCAAACTAGCATGCTCAGCTACAGAGACTAGCCAGAAAGTTGAAATTTCACTTGTGGCAAGTTTGGATGTGTTACTTTCCAAAAAGCAAAAAATAAAGGCCCTGAACAGACTGCGGGGATGCGCAGGCTGGTCTGTGCCTTTGTTGTTCCAAACCCTCCGAAGACAGGTTCTCTTGCGTCAAGGCCCATATGGCATAGTTTGTGAAATCTTTAACTTCAACAGTTTTCACTTTTTTTATATTCAAACTTGTTCATATGTTGGAGATGTGTACCTTCTATTTTGTGCACATTTAATGAATATTTTCTCATTTTTTGGGGTGGTGAACTTAGACAATTTTCCATCCAGAATTCTCAGATTGTGTCTGGTTCATATAACCTGTAACTCCAACAGTTGTCATTCCTTTATATTAATTCTTTACATAATGATGTTCACATATTCACGGTGCATAACCGTATTGGACTCTATCTGTGTAGAGCGGACTCTATCTGTGCAGCCCAGACTTTATCTGTGCTTGTGTCGGACTCTATCTGTGAAAACAACATTGACATATCATCTAATAAAGTGAAAAACGTTGGGAAAAGCTTGCAAGTGAAAGGTTCCATAGCCACTACAGGACAACTACATAGAGCATGAACATTTCACTGACAGTTTACTGTCAGTGAAGTTCAGTGCCTGTCACGATGGCCCACAATTACCATGTTGCTATCCAGTGCCTTCGTAAAAGGTAAACATCATCATCATATCATAATCAGATTTTTTATTAACGTGCAGGTGCAGGGGCATCATCCACATCAGTGGGCCCCTTTCCAGGTAACTGGCTAGCTGCACGCATAGCAGATCTCACACCTGATCTCCAGGTGCTCCTTTCTTGAGGGTCAACTGTGGTGAGCTTCCACTCACGGCAGTCTTTCTCTGTCAGTTTCTTCCATGTTTGCTTGGGCCTCCTTGCCCCCCCGCTTGCCGTCAATCTGCATATCATATGCTGTTCTGATTGCACCACTCGAGCGTGCCACATGCCCAAACCAGCGAAGCCTTCTCTCTCTCAAAATGAGGTCGAGGTCCTCAAGCTGAAGCTTTGCCAGTAGCTCGCTTGACCTTACCCTGGCCACATCCTCTGGCTTTATACTGCAGATCTGTCTGATCATGGCCCTATCATTGCGTTGCAAGCGCTGCAGGTTCGTCTTGAAAAGTGGCCAAGTTTCACTGGCATGGAGCATGGCGCTCCGCACGCAAGAGCCGTACACATGGCCACGGGTCTTGTAAGAGAGGTGGCGGGAAGTGAAAACTGGTAGTAGCTCCCTGAACTTCTTCCAAGCAGTTTTCACACGAGTAGTGACCGCCATTTCACAGCCTCCACCAGCAGAAAGCATGTCACCTAGGTAGCAGAAGGAAGCTACCACCTCAAGCTTATCAGGTCCGACCTGGACTTCACTCTGTGGTCTGCTGTCAATAGGGCGAGCAATTCCCATGCACCGTGCACACCTATAATCAGGATTTGGTGTCAGTCATTGTAGCCCACTGCATTTCTTATGCACCCAACGTTTGCAGCCATTGCAGTAGATGCTGTTGTTGCCTACTCCTGTACGACAGACAGCGCATGGGTATTTGCCTGAACTCTGCAAGAGGTCCAGGCCTGTACCACAGATCATGACCTTTGTCTTTCCTGCATTTACCCTCAATCCCTTCTTCTCCATGGCTTCTTTCCATATCAAGAGCCTCCTGACACATTCCTCTAGGGAGTCAGCAATGATGACAAGATCATCTGCATATAGGTCCTCCCAGGGAACACCAGTCCGAAACTCACGTGACAAGGCCTCCAGCACAATGATGAAGAGCAAGGGACTGAGTACGGATCCCTGATGGACCCCGACCTTCACCTCAAACTCTTTGCTGGAACCCTCGCCAACATGAACCCGGCTTCGTGCATTAGCGTACATTCCCTGGACTAACCGCACAATCCATTCCTCAACGCCTAGCTTTCTCAGGGCCCACCAGATAACCTTCCGAGGGACACGGTCAAATGCTTTCTCTAGATCCACGAAGGCCATATAAAGCCTCTTGTTCACTGCTAGGTATTTCTCCTGAAGCTGCCAGACCACAAAGATCGCATCTGTAGTGCCTCTTCCTGGGATAAAGCCAAACTGGGAGTCGTCAATAGACACCACCTGTCTTATGAGACCATCGACAATCCTCTCTAGGATCTTCATGGCCTGCTCAGTCAGCTTGAGGCCTCGATAGTTGCCTCTATCCAAAGCATAACCCGTGCCCTTGTAAAGGCAGACAATGAAACTTTCCTCCCAGTCAGTTGGGACCTTGCCATTACGGATAATCGCAGTAGCAAGATCTCGGATCATGGTGGCACCTGTATCACCTGCTGCCTTGATCATCTCCACCACTATGCCTGATGGACCTGCAGCTTTGCCCGACTTCATTTTTGAGATGGCCTTCTTCACCATGTCAATAGTGATTGGGATAGGCGGGCCTTCTAACGGAGGTCAGGGTCCCAGTCAAATTCAACGTAGAGAAGCCTTTCATAATGTTCAGCCCATGCATTCTGCTTTGCCTCCTCGCTCATTGACATTTCCCCAGTGTCATTCTTCACTGGCTTGTCCCCTACAACATCAACTGGTTGGCGAGGCGGAAGATATCAGACGACTTGTGGTCAATGCCCTCATAGACCACCTTGTCTGCTTCGTGGCGTGCATGGTGCACCACACGTCTGGAGATGCGCTTGGCAGTGTTATATGATGCTTGTGTGCATTTGCCAGCCTTCCATGCTTTAAAAGCTTGGCGCTTGGCTGTGATGGCATCATCTACTTCCTTATTCCACCACCAAGTTTCACGTCGCCATCGGTGGGGCTTTGTTGTGCCGCACACCTCCTCTGTTGTCTTCAGCAAACCTGTCTTGAGTTTCGCCCAGATTTCCTCAGTAGTAGTAGCCGCTTCAGTTTCCACAGCGGGCACATTTGCCTTGAAGACTTCCTGGAATCGGCTACATGTATGAGGATCTCTGAGCTTCCACACTTTTGGACGTGGGGTGAATTTGCGCTAGATTTGGGGCGGCATATCAATCATCATGTCGCACACAAGGAGCTGATGCTTCAGAGCAACCTCCTCTCCAGGAATCACCTTCACATCCATAACAAGTTTGCGCAGGCTCTTTCGAAATAACATGAAGTCTATCTGGGTTGCTGCATTACCGGACCTGTATGTGATGAGGTGACTGTCACGTTTCTTGAAACATGTGTTACCGAGGAACAGGTCATATGCTAGTGCATATTCCAGGATCCTCTCACCCTCACTATCAGGGTCTGGCTTGCCATACCCATAGCCTCCATGAATTTCTTTGTATTCGTGCCTGTACTGCCTACATGGCCATTCCAATCACCACATGGGATGAAGAATTCCGATGCTGGGATCATTGCAGTCACGGCCCTAAGTTGGTCGTAGAAGAGATCCTTTATAGAATCACTGAGACCACACTGTGGGGCATAGACAGACAAACACTTGTCATTTATTTACAAACAAGGTGCAAATTTCCATCAACGAGTCGCTATCAGTATTCAAAATCAATATTGATGTCCAAATTATATCAAAGTCCTATGCAAATTCAAGAAAGTAATGCTATAAATAGCAGTCAAAGTGGTCACTTGGCTACACTTTGTCCTCACCCGTCAGCTATTCGACGTGAAAAACCATGTAATGAACATCGGGCTAAATACCCACTTAAACTGGAAGAGTAGAGTTTCGGAATTTCCGTGCACAGACTGCCTTTACTAAATATTTCAGATGATTTTTTAGCGTTTTATGTACACCCTCTTACATTTTCCACTGATAGAGTCCGATATTAGCACAAATAGAATCTGGAAAACACAGATAGTGTCCTGTCTGCACAGATAGAGTCCGATATGGTTAGTCACCGTGATATTGAAGATGTTCACCTCATATTTTGTGGGTATTTGATAATATTTTATTATTTTTGGGAGTTATGTCCACACCATCTTTGGGTGCTTACATTTTGTAACTCATACAGTTTTCATTCCTTTTGGTTAAAAGCTTGCATACTGATTCTTCCCAGCAAACATTGACATTCACATCAGGACGTTGATTTAAAGTTGTTTCAACATTGTGTGTCTGCAGTGATTTGGTTGTTTAGACGTTGGATTTTGGTCCAGCTTGTTTGGACGATGGATTTTGGTTATGTGAACATTGGATTTTGGTTGTTTGGTTGTTGGAATTTGGTTGTTCTGACGTTGGATTTTGGTTGTTCTGACATTGGATTTTGGATTTGAGAACGTTGGATTTAGTTGTATGGACATTGAACATTGGTTGTGTGAACGTTGGATTAAGTTGTATGGACATTGGTCTTTGGTTGTTTCAACATAGGATTTTGGTTGTGTGGACATTGGATTTTGGTTGTATGGACTTTGGCTTTTGGCTGGGTGGATGTTGGATGTTGGAAGCACCCAAAGATGGTTTGGACATAACTCCTAAAAATAATGAAATATTATCAAATGCGCACAAAATATGAGGTGCGCATCTTTTGGTGTTCTGCAGGAAAAAATAGCGAGCTTGCTTTTAAAGTTTGAATGTTGGCCCAGCAAGGCCATATTTAGCGCTTAAGCAAAAAACAAAACAAAAAAATAAAGAATCTGCATGTCTTTATATGGTACATGATACCTAAATGAGATTCGTTAACACCGAATCAGCTTATTTTATATATAAAGAAGGCTCAAAAAAGAGTTAAGCTTAGTTTACATGATATATTTTCCGGGTAACTTCACTGTGCATATGTGGGATAATCACTGCTGAATCACGAGGAAGCCATAAGAAATAGGACATGTTCTAATCCTTATGCTTTTTTCCATAAGCTTTGAAGTTTTGGCCAATCAGAAGAGACTTGCATGAGGGTAATTCCCTATTTAACCCCAGCAAGATCTGGAAATGACAACATATAGATGTCAGAGCTATAATTATTATTATAGTTTGTCTGCAAATTCTTTAACACTTAGCCTGCCAGTGGAAAATGTTTTCGTCTGCTGATGATCTATGCAAACAGTTCGGACCTTGATCATGCCCAACAGAATGATGGGCCTGATCTGGATCCAATCTGTTTCACACCCTTATGGAATTGCTGAAGGAATATTTGGAGCAGTCTGGTAGATTATTTTAAAAATTGCCCAGCCACCGGTACACAAAACGGTGACGAAATAAAACATAGAAATCTGCGGAAAATTACAAAATCTATTTAAATTGAAAAATATGCAAAACAAAATTATTAATAAAACAATACTTTATAGACTTGTAAAAAATTTGCACGACCCACAGATATGCACAATAATCACTGTGTGAGTCTGTCTGTCCGTCCAATTTGCTTTCAAACATTCCTTCCGGTGCTGATTAATCTACATTCACCATGGGTCGTGCGCATTACAGTCTAAAAATCGATAAGGAGTTCTAGCGACAAGGTGTATAATTTTTCTGACAAATTATCTCAATATTTATCAAATCCGCATGTTATGGCAGTAAAATATGTTCACTAAATATCAAAATATGTTAAAATTTAAGGCACTTCATCTTTATAAGTCTTTTCATTGACGTCCCTCTTTTTTGTCTTCTTACTGGCTACCTTTTTGATCAAATAAAGTGTAAACGCATTGCATCTTTTCAAAAAGTGAAAGTGCTAAAATATTAATGCTAGAAGCGTCTTTAAATGCTAAAAGGGTTCCGGTTCATTTCGGCCCATAACAAAATCGGCCCATGTCAATTTCGGCCCATAGCAATTTCTGCCCATAAATTATGTCAACCTGGATTTCAACGCCGCAAAAGGGATTGTATATTATTGAAAATATATAAAGTGGACAAATATAATACACATATGATAATTCTACTCTATTTCAATATTTCGGCCAAAGGCCTTTATCAAGAAAAACATCCACTTCAGTATCATCTACATAGTCTCTGTTTCACCAATTTGAATTTCAAATAGAATAGTATAGAGTAGTTTAATACATTAGTTTTACAAACTATTAAAGGAAAGAACCCGCTCTTTCTCGAAGCATATCAAAATATATACATATTTTATCTTATGATATGAAATGATGGATTGGTGTATCAGGCCTTTGTATGAGAATATATATATATATGTGTGTGTGTGTGTGTGTGTGTGTGTGTGTGTGTGTGTGTGTGTGTGTGTGTGTGTATAAAAACGAATTAATTTTGTAAGAAAGAATGCAGCAAGGATCTTTTGATCAGGTTGATCTTGAAATTATATGTTAAACTGGTGTTTATATACTCAATACTGTGAGCAGGGTCTCTCTGCACATACTAGTGACGCCTAACAGTGACACATAAATGCGTAGGTCTACTTCGGCAAACATTGAGGACCTAGGCTAGATGAAATGCGCATCATGTGGTATTTCATCAGGATCTGCACTTTCTATTTGCTAACACAAAAAACGAGCTTCTTCTCCGATGACTCTTGGTATATACAATGGACCATTAAAGTCGACTTTCAGCGCATGCATACGAAATATGCATAAAACGTGACTATGATGTCTCCAGTCATCACGATGGCTATTCATACGTTTGTTCAATGGGCCTTTGGTTTCTCCTATATACTGTTTGTTGCACCTGCTGCAATAGATCAGATAGATAATATTTTCTGTTGTGCAGTCTGTGTTCTGCCTTAGTCTTACAGTGGCCCCAGAAGATGACTTCACAGTACCAGCAAGGGTTATCATTTTGCAGCATTGACACCTTTTTCTGCCACAGGGTCGACATTCACCATTTTGGTTGTCATCATCAGAGTTTTGTTTGAGTCTCATAACCCGGGGCTCATACTAGGAAATCACGAAGACTTTTGGGGCATCTGAAATCCATGACTGGTTTGCTCTGGTAAATACCCTTCAACTCACCCGATGACTCGATGATGGACCAATTTTTGTCAACAATATACCTGATCTTGGGTAGGTCAGGATGATATGTCAGCACAAATGGGAGTATTGTGCCGACCTCTGCAGACTTTGGCCTGTATGACAGCAGAGCATCTCTGCTCCTTTGCATGGCTTTGTCAATTGCAGAAGCTATGTCCTGCTTCAGATAACTACGGCGGTGTAGCTGATTTGTCAGTTCTTTGGCTCTTAATTCAAACGTGTGTGAGTCGGAGCAAATGCGTCTGAGGCGCAGTGCAAGACTATATGAGATATTCTTGCAGCAGTGTTTAGGATTGCAACTGGTGGGTAGAAGATATTGGTGGGTATCCATAGGTTTGGTGTACAGATCTGCGCATATTCTATCCTCATCCAATCTGGATTGGGTGTCAAGGAAAACGTGCTTGTCATTCGATACCTCAGCTGTAAACCGTATAGTTGAGTGAAAACTATTGGCTTCTTGTAGGAAGGTATCTAGGTTGTCACGACCATGCAGCCATTTCATGTCTTATGTCATCAATGAATCTAAGCCATGAAAATGGCCTCATGGTGACTGCCATCAATAGCTGCTTTTCAAGACGACCCATAAACATATTTGCATAAGCTGGTGCCATTTTTGTCCCCATTGCTGTGCCTTGAACGTGCAAATAGTGCTGACCATTGAATTCGAAGTTGTAACACTTCAGAAGTAGTGTGAGAAGTTTCACCAAAGTTTGTGTAGGAGGGTCTTTTATATCCCTTTCATCCCATGCTTCCTCGCATGCCTTTATACCATCGCTGTGAGGTATATTGGTGTAGAGGGATGTAACATCCATGGAAACAAAGAATCAGATGGAATGGGTCCAAGAGCCTCCTGCTTCTTCAGGAGATCTGTGGTATCCTGAAGGTATGATGGGAAAGTCTGGACAATGAGACTGTAGATGCAAATCCACAAACTCTGATATTTTCTCAGCTGGGTGGCCATTGACAAAGACGATGGGGCGGCCTGGATTTCCAGCTTTATGAATTTTTGGGTAGAAGATAGAATCGACCTGCTTTAAGTTGGTCCACTATGAGGTATGCCATGGTCTTTTCGCTTATGAAATTTCAAAACTGTATCTTAATAAATTTTGTAAAGGACGGATGGACGGACAGACAAGCCCTAAGCAATATGCCCCTTCAACTTTTCCAAAGTTGGGGGCATAAAAATCGAAATTATCATTCCGTGCCGCAAAGCGTTACCATGTTCGGGCATGCAGTTGATCAGGACTCATCATGCTCACATTCGTATTGTCAAATTATAACCCATGTTCAAACAGCATGTGTACCACCTGACTAGATTATAGACTATTCATTTATTATCAGCTAAGTACTACATGTATGCGCATAGATATTTATGCAAGAATGTTAATGTGGGATGTCATGCGCTGATCCAGAAGAGGGGACAAGGGATCCGCCCTCACCCTAAAAATCACAAAGCTATAGGTTTGCTTATCAATACTGGTCCGGATCCCATGGAAAACCACAAAGCTACCTAGCCAGCATTCAATGTTGGGCCATCATCGCCCCGCCAGCGAACCGCCATTGATATACGTTAGTGGGCCTATGATGGCCCGTTTTTAGTGTTTTGGATCCTCTCTTCACTCATCAACTCTATAAACAAGTAGCCCAATGGGCAACGATCGCTCACCTGAGAGCCAGCATAATGTTGGAGACACCATAATTTACGATGCTCAAAGGCAGATAACTCGAAACAGTGACCAGGGATTAATTAAAAATATTATACAATTATTGACTTCAATGAGGTAGACATAAGGATTTATCTTCCCGAAAAAGTGATAATTCAACGAGGCCGCTAGGCCGAGGTGAATATCACTTTTAAGGGTAGATAAATCCTCATGTCTTCCGAAATTGAAGTCAATAACTGATTTGTTATATGACTTTTCAACTAAGAATGAAAATGTTCTACTTTCACTTTTAATGCTGAAGTCAACCTTCAACCTAAGAACTTTCTAACAAGTTTTATCAACTGTTATTAAAATATTTTAATGTAGTATTTTGCAATTTGAAATGTATATTGATTCTCTAAATGTGGAATGTAAAATTTAATCATAAAACTTTTTTTTTTACATTTTGTTTATTCAAACAAAGATAAATGAACAAACAAAACATAACAAAACAGTTGTTAAAATTCATGAAAGTCTTTAGTTTACCTGTTGGGATGTGAAACAGCAAATCATGTCAATTTCATGCAGCACATGCTAGTTTTATACTCATCATGCTATTTTTAGCTCTCTAGAGGGTGATATTGCAGAAGTGTCAAAAATATTAACTTCTGAAAACTAGTTTGAGCTGGATTGCATCCTATATCACCTTCTGAGCCAGTTTAGACCAGTTTTCAGGTAGACATAGAGATTTATGAAGACAAATTGGGCCAATCAGGAGACAGGATTCTCTCCAGTCATATAACAAAAGATATTATGCCAGTTCTAGTTAAAAAGATCTGAATAAAGATTGCAGAGGAAACCTGGTGTAGTTTTCAGATTCCCAAGGGCAGCTAACTCCGTAGTCAGTGATGGGATCCCAAATTTAAACTTTTATGTTTGTCCTGGTAACCTACAAAGATGAAGAAAATCAAATGAAAAATGAAGGTGCTAGAGTGGTCACATTATATAGCTGTATTTTAGATGCTCAAGGGCAGCTAATTCGATAGCTGGTGGATGGGTGTGGAGGAAAATCAAATTCATTCAACTTTTATGGAAGTCCTTGTTACCTGCAAGACTGAGCAAGATCCATTCAAAAATGAAGGTGCTAGAATGGTCACAATAGATCTCCCATTGTAAGTCTATGCAGATTTTTATGATGCTCAATGGAAGTTAACTCCACAGTATATGGTTGGTTCTACTTTAAATTAAACTCATCCAAGCTTTTATGGTTGTCCTTGTTACCTGCAAGAATGACGAAGATCAAATCAAAAATGAAGGCGCTAGGGTGGTCACAATATTATCCATCAATGTTTAAGATTCTCAAGGGCAGCCAACTCCATAATAGGTGATGTAATCTTGAAGAAATACAAACTCATTCGAGCTTTTATAGTTGTCCTTCTTACCTGCAAGAATGAAGAAGATCAATTCAAAATTTAAAGCACTAATGTGTTTCCAGAGTTTCAGTGACCCCCGTTTTTCTTTTTTTAAACAACTTTAAATTGAAGCTAGAAGAACGGCACTTAGCATGTGGATTTAAATGCACACCGCGTAACTAAAACTTATTTTTGGGAGACGCCCTTATTTGTAAATGAAGCCCTAATCCCCTGTACAAAAGAATAACTTAGTTGTTTTTTCCTATGAATATACCCATGTGCACCTCTATAGATACACGTGGTATATTTGCATTGCTATGATGATATATACTAGCCTACAGGAATATCTATATCCGCTGATTAAACGAAAATCTATTCCGCAGACCTCACTCGTCATCACTTTGACACACACACGCACGCACTTGTAAAAGTCTATATGGGTCCTAGACCGTGCCGTATTGAAAGCAGGCAGCATGAAACCTGCATGTACATGTAGCACCTTCCATTTCAATTCATCGACTCTTTTTGCCTACGAGGTAATTTGCCATGGTCTTGTCGTCTGCTAATTTTTTTTTTCAAAATCAGTTTTTTTGTTGTTTTTTTTATTTTATTTTTTTTTAGGTAATATCAGCAGAGTTTCAAGCAGTTTGGATCCGGATCATGCCTACGGTTCTGATCTGGGTCTAATTTTTTTGCAAAGGTTATCAGCAGACGACACTAGTAAGTAAAGAGTTTATGACGACAATTCAAGCAAATTAGAGAGTTGACGAGAAATAGCGAATGGGCGATATACATTAAACTTCAAGAGTATCAAATATTTGCCTGCTTTCAATGTAAGATATTTCGCTGATAAACTTTGTCAACAGCCGAAGCAAAGTTCAGGCTAAAATGTTGGGCAATATCTGCATCCATACTGTTTGAAAACCTACTTGTATTCCTGAAAGACATATTTTTAGAAAATAATTATCTCGAAAGAAAATTCTGCAGAGGACAACAACAACCCAGCATTTAAGGTTAAGACAATACTATTACTTGAATCGCTTTTTAACACAGGCCATTTCAATGCATCGTTTTAAATGTACAATGAAGTTTATAAGTCAGTACAAGCAGTGAATCATAGCCGAATGCGCGAAGATTGGTCCAGTTAAGCAATTTTAGCGTGAAGCTGCGACTGTCTTCGTCAGTTTAAACACGTGTTTTGGGTGCTCAAAAGAACCGTATCATCGAGACGGTTGTTTTGAGTACACACCAAATATTTTTTGCAAATATTTTTTGGTTGAGAAATAAGGGGAAAAATCTGTTACGCACTCTTATCTGTAGGACTGACGAATTACCTCCACTGACCCGTAAAAGTCATGTTTTATTTATATCGTTAGGTTCACTTGGGGACTAATTCAAAGAGGAGCGACAAAAACACACCAAAATTCCATCTAATCCCAGCCTATACAAAAAGTCACATTTATGTGGAAAAAATTAATTCAATTACGCGGTCTATATCTGAATTCATTTCTCTAATTTATTTTTCAATTAAAATCACTATTTAAGAATAATTAGCAAAAAACGGGGGTCACTGAAGTTCTGGAAACACTATAGGGTGGTCACAACAGATCTCCCATTACAAGGCTATGGGGATTTTTCCAGGCGCTCAATGGCAGCTACTCCACAGTCCAAGAATTTCGAACCCATCTAAGATTTAATGGTTTACCTTGTTACCTGCAAGAATGAAGAAGATCCAATAAAAATGAAGGCGTTGATTAAGAGTGGTCATAACAGTATCAATCAATTTTCAAGATGCTTAAGGGCAGCTAACTCTATAAAAGGCGACGGGATCTTGACGATATTCAAACTCATCCAAGACTATAGTTGTCCTTCTTATCTACAAGTATGATGAAGATCCATTCAAAATTGAAAGCACTAGAGAGATCACAACATTTCTCCCATTATAAGTCTATGGGGATTTTTTCAGGCGCTCAAGGGCAGGTAACTCTTAAGTCCCTAGTCAAATCCTGCCAAATTTCGAACCCATGCGAGATTTTATGAGTGACCTTGTTGCCTGCAAGAATGAAGAAGATCCAATCAAAAATGAAGGCGCTAGAGTGGTCACAACATTATTCATTGATTTTTCAGACGCTCAATGGCAGCTAACTCCGAAGTCAGTGATGGAATCTTGCCGAAATTCAAACCCACCCAAGCTTTTATGGCTGACCTTGTTACCAGCAAGAATTTATTTATTTATTTATTTATACAATATTTCAAGAGGGTGACATATTTAGCTCGATGGCCAGTCTACCATATGGCCCTCTGAACATATAACTGATATATTAAACATTGAAATAAACGAACGGTAATATGTACATATATACAAGCATGCATGGCATTGCTAAAAAGGATAACAATGCAGTTGCAGACAAATTAAATGTGCCACTAGTCTTACGTCAGGTGGCACATTTGTTGTCTACATTGTACATCCGATGTGTTCTGATGGGTATATAAAAATAGTGTGTTCATAAGTAAAATTGCAGTCTCTAAAATGAAATGAATTCTATCATCGCTCTTTTAAATGTATTCAAGGAAGTTGCTTGTTTAACTGATGTAGGGAAAGTGTTCCATAGCTTAGGGGCTGAAACTGTAAATGAGCCGGTGTAAAAAGACGTCCTGAATGAAGAAGATCCATTGGAAAATGAAGGAACTAGAGGGGTCACAACGTTTCTCCCATTATAAAACTATGGGGATTTTTCCAAACGCTCAAGGGCAGCAAATTCTTAAGTCCCTGGTTACCTGCAAGAATAAAGAAGAACCAATCAAAAATGAAGGAGCTAGAGTGGTCACAATGTTTTCCCCACTATAACCCTATGGGAGCTATCTTTCGCCATGGAAACCAAAGTTCTAGTTCGATCTGGCACAAAACCTAATGCAGCCAATCCCCCACCCCAATGATGCTTCTGAAGAAATTTGATTACGATCGGCCGGCTGGTTTCGGGGATATTCATGTTTGAAAGTGTGAACGCACGGACGCCGGCTCGAGTCCAATCCTATAAGCTCTTCCCGAGCCTTCGGCTCTGGTGAGCTAAAAACGTTGTCAGAGTTGGACCCCTCTGACAAAACTTTCTGGATCCGCGCATTGATATCCTGATCAAAATATGCACATATAATTCATAACATATGCTCTTCTAAAAATGCTGTTAAATAAACTAATCACTTATTTGTAAGAAAGCTTGAACAACCAGTCTTTCCGAAAATCATGGACACGTGACCGATCCCTCATGGAGTATCGCAATATCGAGATAAAAACGCCGTCCTCGATGATGGACAACACATTCTCCACACCGGATAGACGGCAATCAAAAACGCTCTTTACAATCGACGAACGCGGATCATAATCGCTAGAAACAGTGTTTTCGATTGCCATTTGTCGCCAGTCGGGCGACAAATGGCAATCGAAAACTCTGGTCCTAACTGATTTTGATCTTCGTTCGTCGATAGTATTAACGTTTTCGATTGCTGCCTATCCGGTGTACCAACACATTCTCAGCAACGTGATTTTCTGCGCCCTTGTATATATTGAGAAACGAGACAAACTCGTTATAAGCCTAACAAACATATAATTTTAAACAATTTTGTATAATAACATTAAGTAATGCGAGAACATGTGATTATTTAATTACATACCAAATAAACTGAAACCAAGTTCTAATCGGTCACTTTTCAAACTCATTATTTCTAACAAAAATCTAATAAATTGAAACGAAATTTTACCAAAATATGTGCATTTTCATGGGAAAACGTTTAGCGGTATTTTGAACCAGTTGTCTTTTACTCCAAAGTTTTTAGGTTTAAAATGCAAAAATAATCTTTTTTTATAGAAAAAGGGGGTTTAAGTGCTGTTTTTATGAAATTGAAGAGTAGGTGGTTACAAATTGGTCTACCCGACTTGAAAACACCAAACAATTTAAATTTTGCATTGAGTAGATTTGTTACAAATTTTTAAAAAATATTGCATTTTCGAAATTTTTTGAGATTTTTGGAATTCATCAGTAGCTCATGCTAAAATGGTTAAACGCACATTATTTTATATTAACACTTTCGCCGCCAAGCACCTCAAAAACCAATATCTCAGTACCAAGCATGTTTAAAGGACTCTTGAATATTGAGGGTATGGGTTCAACACAGAGTAGGCCTATTTCCAGAACCATTCAACCTAGCACTGTGAAGTTTTCGCAGAATGCTGCTAACTTTTATTTGGACCAATAATAAAATAGATAGTCACGTGACCTTCGGCGGCCATTTTAGAAGCCATATTGAAAATATGAAAAATGCCTATAAACAACTATTTCGTGCAAAAAAATAGATTAAACATCCATCTACATCAATTATCAATCATCAGGATTTATTCTGATATATTGTTTCATCAGAAATAAATCAAAATATAGCAGTTGAAGGGTTTAATGTGTCCTGTATGTCATCCCCATGATCATGTTTTCGATATTTTTGATTTCCGCGAAATCTAATAACATTTCAAACATTTTTGTAAAGTCCATTCTTGTACAGAAAATTGCGCAGACCTCCATATACGACATTATTATGTCCCCTGAACATTTTGAAATAAAGATGTGCGTCCCTTATAACGATTAAAAATAGACAGATATCAACTGTGCCTTTAAATTTCGACTGTAGTCGCGTTTGGCAGTGAACGGTATATTCGACTACAGTCGCGTTTGGCAGCGAAAGTGTTAACACTGCAGGCCAAACGCAGTAGAACTTGATTTAAAAAATCACGACTACTAAACACTTCCGGTTTCAATGTGAAAGTTAAAAATCAATTTGATAGGACTAAGTATATTGTTTTTTTCCTTTTTCAAAGAAGAATGGTGACGTCTGGTGAAAGTAAATAATCGCAGAAAATTTAAATGCTGTGCCGCTGATAAAAGCGTACAGAGCATTGCGAATTTTGTATGCAAATTGCAAACTTAAAGCTGAATTTCCATGATTTAGCTGCTGTTTAGTGTTTGTCTTATGCTATTAAGTAGAAAAAAACGAAAAGTCTTATCGAAAAAAACTTTTGAGGTCTTTTTATTTTACATCACAGTAATCAGAAACATTTTCTGAAATAAGGAGGAATTCAAGAAAAAGAAATAGACTGAAGAAGAAAGCTATACAATCAGGTAACCCAAACGTCTGGAACAAATACAAACTCTTTAGGAATAAGGTAAATAATCAAAAGAAGCATGCTAAGGAATTGTTTTATAATAATTTAGATATTGTTGTTTAAGACTTTCAAAATAATGATAAACGTAAATTTTGGAAAGTAATTCGCCATTTTGTCAACATCTTGTATTCCTCCTTTATGTTTAACGCTTTCAAACTGTGACAATCAATAGCATTTCAACGATGAAGACAAAGCTAATTGTTTAAATGACTATTTTGCTTCTATCTCAACGGTCAATGATGCAGAAACCCAGCTACCTCCCTTTACTAAGCTTACTGATAACTCTCTTTCTCAAATTATCTGCACTGAACTCGAAATTGAAAATATTATTGAAGTACTCAACCCTAACAAAGCAAGTGGTGATGATGGCATAAGCCATAAAATGCTCAAGAGTGTGTCAAAAACTGTTTCAAAGCCCCTCTGCATTTTAATGAATAGATCCTTTCATGAGGGAATATTTCCTAATATATGGAAACTTGCAAACGTTATTCCTATTTTTAAGAAGGGAGACAAATCGGAACCCTCTAATTATAGACCAGTTGCACTCTTGAGCTGTATTGGGAAGCTACAAGAAAGGATTGTTTTTAAGAACATGTATAATTTTTTAATAGATAATAATCTTTTATATAAGTATCAATCTGGTTTCCTACCTCATCATTCAACAGTGTTTCAGTTAATCGACATCTTTCATAATATATGTCAAGCTTTTGACAATAACATGTTTTCTTGTATTGTCTTCTGTGATGTGTCAAAAGCATTTGATAGAGTTTGGCACAAGGGTCTTCTGTTTAAGCTAAGACAAAATGGCATCGATGGGAAACTAAGAGTGGTTAAGTAGTTATTTAAGCCAAAGAAAACAGAAAGTTTGTTTTAAATCATGTTACTCTGGCTTAAAATCTATCTTTGCTGGTGTGCCTCAAGGGTCTGTTCTAGGGCCTCTTTTATTTTTAGTATATATTAATGATATAGCTAAACAACTTCTTAGTTTGACAAGGCTGTTTACAGATGATAGCTCACTATTTTATGCTGCAGCAAATATTGCTGACATAGCTGGTATTATTAACCATGATTTACAACTGTTGTCAAACTGGGCTAAACAGTGGTTAGTTACCTTTAATCCGCTAAGAACAGAAGCTGTCTTATTTACTCTTAAAAATGGATATATTACCACATCTTATTTTTGATAATATTGCAATCAGCTTTTTAGATAGCCATAAACATTTGGGTGTAACATTAAGTAGTAATGGCCAGTGGCACACTCATATTGAAAATATTGTCAATTCAGCAACTAAAATTTTGGGAAAATGCGTAAATTGAAATATTCTATTAGTAGAAATGCCCTCAACCAGATGTATATGTCTTATATGTTACCAGTTGTTGAATATGCATCAGTTGTATGGGATGGCTGCTCTGAACAAGACTCACAAACACTTCAAAAAATTCAAAATGAAGCAGCCCGAATTGTTACTGGGCTGACTAGGTCAATATCATTAGAAAACCTGTACAAAGAGTGTGGCTGGGCAACTCTATCACAAAGAAGGCAGCAACATAAACTATCATTTATGTATAATGTAAATAGTGGTAAGGTGCCTTCTTACATACAAGATTTGATTCCTCCTTTAGTTAATGAAATTTCGGATTACCCATTGAGAAACAATAGAAATATATCTGTACCTCTTAATCGAACTAGTATTTCACAGAAATCGTGTATTCCATCAGCCATTAGGCTATGGAATTCTCTTGATGATAACTTAAAAGATATATCAACATTACCAACCTTTAAAAAGCATATATTCTCAAAACTTAGCATAGCACATGTTCCTCCCTACTTTACTGTTGGAAATAGATATACGTCTGTCCTTCATGCAAGACTGCGAAATAAATGCAGTGGTCTTAATGGTGATCTTTTTAGAAACCATATTCGTAATAATCCTTTTTGTGATTTGTGTGGCGTGGTAGAGGATGCCTACCACTACTTCTTTCAGTGCAGAAAATATACTGTTGAAAGACAGGTTTTTTATGATACAGTTAGAGGCTTTCATCCTCTAAATATCAATGTGATCCTTAATGGCAATGAACACTGGAATACTGAAGTTTATGTGGTCTTGTTCAGGGCTGTGCATAGGTATATACATACCTCAAAACGCTTTAAATAACCTTCTATGACTCTTTTTCGAGACATACTTAGAAACCAGTACCAGATGACCTGACTATTTAACATTTCAAACTGAAGGGATTCATAATAGCAGTTTTATATATATATATATATATATATATATATATATATATATATATATATATATATATATATATATATATATATATATATATATATATATATATATATAATATATATATATATATATATATATATATATATATATATATATATATATATATATATATATATATATATATATATATATATATATATATATATATATATATATATTTTTATTATTATTATTATTTTTTCATCTTATATTCAATTACCTATCAAAGAACTGCTATTTATTATTTATTTATTTATTTTTTTTACTTATTTATTTATTTATTTATTTATTTATTTATTTATTTATTTATTTTTTCACCATGTATTTTCTTCGTTTATCTTGCTCTAACTTAAATAATTTACAATTTGTTTATTATTCATATGTAGTTGTATATGTATTCATATGTATTTGTACATGTTTAGCCATGTTTATTAGCTTTTATGTATGTTTAAATTGTAGGGGAAGGGTCGCAACTAAGGTTGTGAGAACTTGTGACCCAACCCCATTGCTGTATAAAATTTGGCAATAAAATATGTTTAAACTAGAAACTTTCAAACAAACAAAAACGTAAATTGATAACGTATATGTTGCATATTTTATATCGTAGAAAAAGTGTGACTTTTTGAAATGAGGGTACCTTTAACCTAACTTTGTCTATGCAAGAGGTACACGTCATTTTTATCAAAATAACTTGCAAAGTCTTGGCAAAGTATTGCTTCATTTATAAAAGCATGAATTGTGTATAGTAGGGGAACCAAGGTAGAAAAAATGCTAACCCTTGCACCCAGAAGGTATACAGCTGGATTTTGTATGGTTGCAAAGGTAGATCTATGGTGTATCTAAAACCACTGTATAGCAGACTCGATCGACTTGCATAACGCCAGAGCAGTCAATTTTCTACGGAAGCCCAGCTAGAACATGTCAAAATATTATTTTTCAAAATGTCATGTATTTTTTTTCTATAAAAAAAGCTCTGGATTGGAAAATATTGAGTTTATATAATAAAACAACATCGGTGTAGACCTCAGAAGCAGTGGTGGTCACCTAAGAATACTGCTTATTGATTTTTAAAGCATGTAGATTAGGGCACCCCCATTTTGAAATAAAATTTATAGATTTCTTTACTTCACATTTTATTAAAATTGCATTTATTGCCCAGGAATGTATTTGATAAGTATTTATATATTGCTTGGAAGCATATCTCTTAAAAAATTGCGTGCTTACATATTCACTTTTATCCTCCCGCTGAAGTGGTCTGAATTGCAAATTTTTAACGTAAATAAATACATTTTAAATTGAATGCGTTTAAACACTGCATTCTGTGAGACCAGACGTTTGGGACATAAGTCAAGACAATTTGTTTTATTTTCTATGACAAACTAGAAACGACAGCCGAAATGTAAAAATATGAAACCACGATAATTTGATACTTAGTAATTTAGTCCATGCTAGCTGGTGCGTAGTAAGATACTATGGACAACTTTAAAGCAGTTTAACACTTAAATGAAATTTATCAAGATTTAAAGGATGTTTATCTTCCATATTTACAAACGCTTTGAAACAGAGGGACATTGTAGGGACCAAGGGGATTTTTATCTACTGAAAACAATAATTTTATTTAACAGTGGTTAAATAAAGATGAAAAAACTCGTTTATCTATTATCATACCACCATGAAAACCTGTTTGTCCCCGTCTGAGATGCAGAAATGTAACCGCATAGTATTTGTAAAGAAAAATATGTTTCTAGAAAGATTATTTTGATGCACAAATGACTGCCTATACTTTTAAATGCATTTGATAGTGTATTATTGTATTACGGACAGTCAAACGGCTTCTCATACCCGTCCTCCAGATAAGAGTGCATAATGGAAAATTAGTTTTGTTATTTCTCAACCAAAACATATGTTGTGGGTACTAAAGTGAACCTATTCAATGAGACGGTTCTTTTGAAAACCAAATACTTACTTTTTAACTTATTGATATGGGAAACATCACAATTTCTGTGCTATGAAAGATTGCTTAACTTGAACTATGTGGCTTTCAAAAAATGCATTTTTCCGCGAAATGCAATTCTGGTCGCATTGCTATACAGTGGTTTCATATCAAGCGATATCTAGACTATCAGTATACACAATTCCAGCTGTATGCCTTTCGGGTGCAAAAAAATGTGTTTTTGCACGATATACGACTTTGGTTCCCCGACTAGTATGTCCCATTTATTACTTTCTGAACTAGCGTAACAATGTAATCTCAGTATACTAGTATATACCATACCAAAGGAATCTTCCAACGCATACAGTAAACAATTCACTACAAAAGCTTATAATCCGTTTCTTGTTTACTGTCGTGAGTTGGCTCCCGGTACCGTTAGTTTAACAGGTGACCGGGCCCAGGGCGACGACAGTAAACATGATTCGCACTATAATTATGTTAAACATATTCAATAGTCTGTTGTCAAACACAAATTTAATAACATGCACATCATGTGTGAAAATTTCATAACAATACCTTGAGTATTATGCAAATACAGCTCATTTAATTCGGAAGGGTCAAAATTGAAAGTCACAAAATTTGAAATTCAGGCTTCCTGGGTCAGGTATGGTACTTGATTGTATCGATTCCTGATCTTTGCACCCTTACTTACTTTCCCTAGAATACCCATACATTACCGGAAAACATCGTTCTAATGTATTCCAAAGTATTCTGTCTTTCGGAATTCAAGTCTTCAAGAAAATTCCAAAACAAAAGTTTAACGTTGGAGATTCCTTATAGGTGGCATTCACGAAAAAAAAATTCTGATGGCAAAATGGGGTAGAAGCTGGCATCCATGCGAAATATGTTAATATATGTATACTAAAACCGATAGGAGTGGATGCCAAGTCTGAAAATGTCTCTAGGTTTCATAATTAGGTCAAAGGTCAACTGGGTGCAAAATAACAAGACAGTACACACAACACTAATTTCTATGTCATCTCTTGCCTATATAGCATCCATTTAATTTACTAAAATCATTCTTAATGTTCTAAGGATATTTGTTTTATTTAATACATAGCCTAGACATTAACTGAGCGTTCTTCCGCGCAATGTCAAAGGTCATTTAAGTGCATATTTCATAAAATAAAAGTATGTAATGTTAGGTGCTACATTTTTGTCAGTATCATACACATCCGACAATACAAAATTATCATGAAACTGCATGTAAATGGTTTAGTAGCAAAGCATACTGATATTAACAGTGGCATTACATGCCAGACCAGATTTAAAGATCACTTAACAATTTCACTGCCAAGTACCTCAAAAGTGCCAGCATGTTTCAAGGACTCCTGAATATTGAGGGTACATGGGTTCAACACAGAGTATCTCCAGAACCATTCAACCTTTTGTTGTGAAACTTTCACAGAATGTTGCTAATATATAAAACTTTCATTTGAGCCAATAATTTAAAAATATAGTCACATGACCTTTGGCGGCCATTTTGGAAGAAAATATGAAAATTGCCTATAAACAGCTATTTAATGCAAAAATAGTTAGACATCGACCTACACCAAGTCTCAAACATCCGGATTTATTCTGATATATTATTTTATCAGAAATAAATTAAAATATAGTAGTTGTATGGCTTAATTCATCCTGTATGTCTTTCCCTTAGACATGTTTTCGTTATTTTTTGACGTCCGCGAAATCTTATATATAAATGACGTTACAAACATTTTGTCAAGTCCATTCTTGTACAGAAAATTGCGTAGTCACTTCTACATACGATATTATTATTTCCCCTGAACATATTGAAATAAAGAACAAAGATTTCGGTCCCTTATAAAAGTTAAAAATAGACAGATATCAACTGTGTCATTAACTTTCGACTGTAGTCGCCGTTTGGCAGTGAAAGTGTTAAGTGCACAGATTGGGTAAAAATGCTTGGAAATAACTTGTTTTAGCGATCAGCATACCTAACATAACCATTAAACATCAGCATAAGTGAGTAGAACCTTTGAGCACAGCAAACAGCTTAACTCGAGGAAACGTAAACTATCAGTAACCTAGAAATGTTGCAGTGAGACGAAATGCCCCACCCAGGGAGATTATATGAGAGATATGATTTTTATATGGGACGCACATAAGGGACAGTACATACGGGATGGGATGTACGGGCAAGGATGATTCTCCATTGAAAATGGCAGGGACATAATAAACTCATGGGATTCTTATTGGGCCAAGTTAAAAGAAAGTCTGCTTTAAACATAAAGGACAACAAAAACTTCCAATCCATGCTGTCTGACTAGTACTTTGTTGTTTGCTGATTATAAGGTACTAATCATCCAGACTCTAGATAGGCTCTGTTGCGGAGCAGGTCGGATAGGGTCATACCTGGTCGAAAACAACAAAAACAAAGTTTCTTTTGTTGGATCTCTATTATAGCACTATAAATAGATGTTATTTTGAAGAGGATCTACAGCTGCATATAAGTCATTTCTTTAATATAACATTGGAAATATATCAGCTTATTAGTGTAAGTTGCTGAGTTATAATTCACGGTTTGTCAGTGCACTCAATAATTATTACTTTAGCAGATCTATTTTGCGTATAATATGTAGGACATGTGCTGTCAATGACATCGCATCCACTAGATGGTGTATATTTAGATGCTTTAGAACAGCTGCATCTCACTGACATGCACTTTGTCTTGTGTCCACAGCTAAATAGCTGCATACATGCGTGTGGGATTAATGACAAATGTTTCCAAACTACTATTTGTACCTTATCGACAGCCAATAATTTCAGTTGGTTTATTTTCTAGATCCATTATTGCATGGTTTGCTTGAAACGATATCTAACCTTGATAGTTTGCCCTTGTGATATTATAAGGATCTTATATGTGTGTCGAGTCGAGATAGAAGTTTCCAACCCGAGGAATGACCTTGCTGATCTGATCTTACAATATAGGGATCACACATGTTTTTTCATGCATTAACATTTGCCGGGTCCCGAGGATGCTGTTTGAACACGAGGCCGATAGGCCGAGTGTTCAGCATCATCCGAGGGACCCGGCAAGTGTTAATGCAATGAAACAAACATGTGTGATCGTTATTCTTGCATATTTTACCTTATTCCAGCTCAATTCGCACTGAAAACGCTGCTAAAACATTAAATTGTCCATTTTCTCACACTGGATTTCTCTAAACAAAATGGCGTCGGCTGTGTACTTTCGAACGTCATTACGTCATAACCGTACGCAACGATTTCGCGAACAAAAACATCGGCGAAATGATCAGTCTGGTCCGCAATGCGTTGCCTATATAACGTCATGCAAACAATGCAAGGCTCATTTTAAGTGTTTTCAAGTTCAGACCCATGTTCAAACAGCACGTGAATCCCCTGATTTGAACATGGATTTTCGTTCATTTGACAATGGGTGTAAACAGCTATACGAATAGATATCTATGCAAGAATAGAGGATCTTACATGAGTGCTCATGTTTATTGAATTTATTAAACGAGTTGGGGAAAAGAGATAAAATGCGAGGCTTGCCGAGCATTTTATCTCTTTTTCGCAACGAGTTTAATAAATTTAATAATACAAGAGCACGAATGTTAAATTCTATTTATCATATGACGAATACTTTGAAATCTCATTTCTGGCGTAAAAACGTTATAATTTTGTCATTACATGTTATGTACGCAACGTTGTTATGGACGTCATAACGTTTCCCGTAAATCTATAAACCGCTAGTGGTTTATCGATTTTATTGCATGTTGTTATTTCACTCACAGTCGCGACGTCATATAAGTAACTATATCCTAGTGTTCGCCTCCTCATAATGGGATGGCAAGCGGGACACTTGTGGAAGTTTGTGACTGCCTCACGTTTAGGACCAGTTCATAGTACAGGGTGAGTATAAGTTTGATTTGGCTGATACCTTGTCTGTACTTTTGCCTGCTAAAACTCTAACATTATTACCTGAGACTAAGAATTGGTTACTTCTGGAGGAATAAAAAAATGCCATAAGAGCTACTGTGACATCGAATATATAGACTGGTAGTTATTTTCCAGGAAACAGCTAGAAATCACTTTTGGGAGACCGGAATGTTAATGCAAAGTCATATGCTAAACATTGTTCAGTAACCTTTGCTGACCAATTCTTGGCCTGTCTGCACTCTTGAAAATGGCTCTTTTTCAAATTACAGAGGTCAAAGGTCACCAAGTGCATTTTCGAATTTAAAGCATCATATTGATGCGAAGAAACATCTTTGCAGTGAACTTTTCGATTGATAGTCAACTGATAACATCTCAAAATGGTTTCAGACGATAAAACAATTGTTTACCAGATAGAAAGTGCATTTTTGGGTCTTTTGCATAAAATCAAAGCACTAAAAGTACTAAATATTAGAAAGTGACGTTTCCCAAAAAGTATAATATTCATTTGATTTATATAATAACAGTCTTTTTATATGAAAGACCAATGCAGATTAGATTTGAAGGATTAATGTATGCTATCTTATTCTCAGCATATTTGAGGTGGTATAAGGTGTATATGTGTGTTATGTTTGTACATGTATTGTATCGTTATTTTAAGCTGTTAAGTACTCATTTGAAATGTATTAGTAAACAAAACATACATATGCATGATTACAAAAAAGTCATCCTGATGTACTAAACAATATACGGTAGACACTTTTGGGGTAAAGTTAGCAGAATTTTAATCAGTTATTAACATATCAAGTCCCTGAGCATGTCAACAGGATAAGTAAAACTGTTGTGGGGGTGTCGTACAAAAGAGTACAGTACTCATGATAGTCGGTGTTTGACCTACAATCATAGAAGCCAAGTAAAGGCTTATGAAATGTTTGACAAAATGTATGGAAACTAAAAACATGTCTAAATGGATATGAACATTAGGTTAGGAATATCATGTTTATGGAAATACCGGATCGTTTAAATACGTTCATTGATACTAAATTGTTTAATGTTTTTTTTTGATACTGAAGCACCTTTTTGGGCTTGGACTTGTCCATAACTTATGGCATAGTTTCATCTAAAATTTACGAAAAATGAAATGATTTAAATTTTGAAATGAAAAAAAATCTCGTTTCTGGATGTAGATGTTCCCTGTCTCCCTTCTTAAGGTGTATATAGTTCGCAAAATATTTGTTTGCAAGGGTATGTTCTAATGTAGGTGATTTTAACAACAGAAACCAATCTTTACCTGCTCTGCTAAGTTACTAAACCAAGGCTAGCAATATCATAAACCTTGTAAAGCATTTTCTAAATTCTGTCCCAGACACTTTAGAGTTGATCGTTGACTAACATGTTGCCTTGAAAACTCTTCTGTAACAATGCATACCAGAACCAGTTTTTATGGTAATTTAGTTATTAATTCAAAATAATCGTTGAAAAGTCTTCTTTTACTAAGACAGCACTTCCATGCTAGCTAAAAACTTGTGTTTTGACAACAGCAGAATCTAGGGCCACGATTTGGCCAGTAAAATTTAATCAAAGCCCCCACATATCCCAGATGGCTTTGGCTACTGTCCGTTCTAAAGGGTTGCAACTGTTGTTGATGATTCGCTGTGTATTCTTGCTGCCGTTGTATCTGTGTTTTTTGTGTTTGTTCTTTGTGTCGTTGTGCAGTATTTGGTGTACTTTCTAGTCTTTAGAGAGAGAGAGAGAGAGAGAGAGAGAGAGAGAGAGAGCTGTTTGCTTTACATCAATTGTACTATTGATGTCGTGTGGTTGTTAGTGTTCCGTATATCTTCCTCAATGTGCTGTTGATTGGTCTGCAGTGTGTGATTGTGGTATTTGCTGGTCATAAAGACTTGCTTTTTCAAGTAGGTGCTACCAGGCTTGATAGATGGTGCTCCTGATGTAACATCACAAGCATTACTAAGTGCTTCTGTGTCGGGAAACGAACAAATAAATGGGTTTGTATGCATCAGCCTGATGCAAAATCCTGCAAAGTTTGATAATTCTATTAGACAGAATAATCATATGCTCTTTCATCAATATACCAAATGACTTTGAAGACACTTATTGGGGAACAAACCAAGGCAGTAAAGACTGGTCTAGAACGTTTTTAATCAGCACGAAAGCTGAGCTTGTAGGTATGTAAACCTAGAGGAGATTTTATGTTATGTCCTTTCAAATACCTCTGTCCTATTACTGGTATTGCATGAAACCCCCTTCCCTGTTACAGTAAATCAGACTTGGCTACAGTCTGGAAACATTCTTTAAAATCAAATCAAGACAGCAGATACATTCGCATGCGTTCGCATTCAGGATGGCTGTCAACGTGACGCAGATGATAGTTAGTTAGAACCTCTCCTTAGAACAAATTATTATGTTCCACAGACTTTTGTGGCTATAGCCAGCTGTGGATGCACGTCTTGTTTAATAACAAGAAGGGACGATCATCTACACACGTCCATGTTCTTGTGTTGACAGCGTCTGCGCAAACTCATAAAATGGCAGTAAAATAATGTTATAGGGCCTGCTTACATATTAGCCGTTGCGTACAAAGACAATGATATGTGATTGATGACAAGAGAAGACCCTAATCAGCCTGGGCATCTGGCAAGTCTGATGAGTCCTCTTTGTGCACTAAATGAGTATTTATAGGCCCTCTAAGCTATCTTCATGCGGACAATGAAGACTCTTTGCTAGACTCAGAGTCCAAAGTGTTGTGTTTAAATGTAAGTGAACCAATGTTTGACTGCTAAGTTACTAAAACCAGGTGAAATTCATAAAACACTTTCCAAATTCTACCACAGACGCAGAGAGTTGATTGTTAAATACAGAATTGGTTTAAAAACTCTTCTGCAACAGGGCATATCGTAGCTGGTATTTTATGGTGATTTAGTTTATAAATTCAAAAGAGTTGTTCGAAAACCTAATTTTAGTGATCAATTAAAAAAATAATCAAACGTTATAAAAAGAGTTGGAGTTAACATGAATATCATGCAACAATCTGCATGTCTGGTTTTAACTCCAAAGACTGGGCCCATCGCTATTCAACTTTAGGTTTTCTTTAGCTCTGACTATCTGTGAGCGATTGGCCCTTTTATTTGTTACATCATGATGTGTTAATTGGATTTGATTGTTTCTCTGTGATGATACATTGCATTATTTAGGAAGCCACCATGTGAGCTAAATATGTTTTTTTTTGTTTTAACAACAGCAGAATTTAGGGCGAAAATTTGGTACCAGTAAAATGCATTTAAGCTCCCTCCTCTCAGTGAATTAGGATGTAAGCCGTTCTAAGGTGGTGCTTCTGTGTAGTTGATTTATTGGTTTACCTTGGTCCCATTGTGTGGATTTTGATGTGTGTTCCTTGGCTTTGTTATGCAATAATTTGTGTCCTTTCTTGCTTTGCAGTCATCTTGATGGGGAAGAGAGAGCTGCTAGCTTTACTTTAATTGTCTTTCTGATAACACGTGATTGTTATTGTTCTATTGCGCTTCCTTACGGTGGGTTGGTCAGCAGTGCATGATTGTTGTATTTCCTGGCCAGACTCACTTATTATTCTGTTTTTTTTTTTCATGCAACGGCTTATACATATTTAAAAGTGTTCTTTTTGCAGAGATACAAATAGAAAGCAGTTGGTGAACTTTTGTTACAAATACCTATTACCAATTGTAAATTATTAAAGTAAATGTAATGATCTTAAATTCTGCAAAGTATATTTGGCTACACTTCCTAGTAAACTAAAAAGAACCACGGTATCAAAACTTCTGACTGATAAATAAATATATTTCAAATCGAACATAATCATCTTAGGGGCAATAACTAAAGAATAATACTCTATTTTGCTTTTATCAAGATTGTTAACGTTCGCTAATTTTGAATACTTCCAGTGCTTTGATTCGTATTTTTACTATTTGGTATCGTAAAATAGCAGAATTTTTATTCAAAATCTTATTTACACAGATACACATTAAAACTTTCTTTGTGTCTGGTCTCTCTTTGCGCTTAAAAACATATAGTGTGCAAAAATTCAAGAAATTAAGCATTTTTTTGCACTTAATGACCTTTGACCTCTGCCCTGACCTAAAAACCAAATGAGAAACTGCAGACAGGCATATATCTGTTACTAAGACATTGGGCAAGCAGAATAACATTGTCTGCATCCATTAAAGCTGCATAGTCTGTAACTTTTGATCTTCTAGTTTTAAAAATATTGTTTTTATTTTTCAAGAACACAGTTAAAATACTCAAATTCAGGTAAACCTTTTACCATTTTCGTAAATCTTAACAAGTTATCACTATCAAAACAACTGCATTTATGTTAAATTTCAACGGTCTAGAATTATTGGAGGGACGCAAATAATTACCAACAAGAGAAAAAAACACCTATTTGATAAGATAATTCACTTTTCCATGCAGTTTTCAGCTGTACTGAACATTTTTATTGTGAAAACAAAGCTTAATTCTACTTTTACAAATGATTTAAAAAGAAAAGAATTTTGTTCGAAAACTGTTCAAAGTTACAGAGTATGCAGCTTTAACATGCCGGCCTCCCATGTCTGAAAAATTGAGATTGGACTACCAGACTAATACATGAAGCGTCCCAATTGTCATCTAAACATGCCGATCTAGACACTAGAATAGCGTTAGATGCAGTAGCAGTGGGGTATACAAGAAATGTTAGGAAATGTCATGAGTATCAGATGTGTATATACTGCGACTGTATCGCCTCAGGGGCTGCAATATTAAAGGTTATGTGCTCTCAGGAACAGCGATAGTAATAAAATGGCATCGAATATACATGAAGCGTCCCACTTGTCATCGAATCATGAAGATCTGGGCCCGGAATTACAATGCCTCCTTAGAGTTAAGGAAGACTTAAGTTAAGTATTGATTTTTCAGGATGCGAAATATTACGTTTAAAACTGATTACAATCAAAATAGTTTTATTTTTTTCGCATATCACAATGATATCTTTGACCACAAATACCACATCGATCCAGGCAATTCATTTAGCATTTAATATATCATGTTTAAATATCAATACTTAACTTAAGTCTTGCTTAACCTTAAGGAGGCATTGTAATTCCGGACACAGGATACTAGGATTGTGTTACATGCGTTAGATGCAAAATTAGTGGGGCACAAAAGAAAAGCTGGGAAATGCCATGACACAGACCAGGGTATCAGATGTGTTTATACTGTGACTGTATCGTCTCAACGGCTGCAATATTGAAGTTTTGGTGCTCTCAGGAACAGCGATAGTAATGAAATAACATCGAATATACATGAAGCGTCCCACTTGTCATCAAATCATAAAGATATGGACTCTAGGGCAGTGTTAGATGTAGCAGCAGTGGGGTATATAAGAAATTGATGACACAGACCAGGGTATCAGGTGTGTTTATACTGTGACTGTATCACCTCAGGGGCTGCAATATTGAAGCTTGGATGCTCTCAGGAACAGGGATAGTAATAAAATGACATCAAATATACATGAAGCGTCCCACTTATCATCGAATAATAAAGATTTGGACACTAGGATAGTGTTGCATACGTTAGATGCAACATTAGTGCTGTAGGGTGTAATGGGGTATAAAAGAAATGGTGGAAAATGCCATGACACAGACCAGGGTATCAGATGTGTTGATACTGTGACTGTATCATATCAACGGCTGCAATATAGATGCTTGGGTGCTCTCAGGAACAGCGGGAATAATAAAATGACATCGAATATATATGAAGCGTCCCACTTGTTATCGAATCATGAAGATCTGGACTCTAGGGCAGTGTTAGATGCAGCAGCAGTGGGGTATACAAGAAATGTAAGGAAATGTTTTAACGCAGACCAGGGTATCAGATGTGTTAATACTGTGACTGTATCATATCAGATGCTTGGGTGCTCTCAGGAACAGCGAGAGTAATGAAATGACATGATCGAATATACATGAAGCGTCCCACTTGTCATCGAATCATGAAGATCCGGACTCAAGGATAGTGTTACATGCGTTAGATGCAGCAGCAGTGGGTATACAAGAAATGTAAGGAAATGTTATGACACAGGCCAGGGTATCAGATGTGTTTATACTGTGACTGTTTCGCATCAGGGCCTACAGTATTGATACGTTTGGATGCTCTCAGGAATAGCGGGAGTAATGAAATGCGTTCCTGTCCATCTCGTTGCTGAACAGCTACCCAAGTCAGTATTGTCCAATATTTTAGGCTTTCATGCGCTAACAGGATGCAATACCATGCTATATTTTTCTGACAAAGGCAAGAATACATGCTGGAAAATGTTCGTTAAGTATGCCCACTTTCTTACTGGAGTAGCAAGGGATGATAATGTCGATGATGATTGGGCATTTTTATGTTCATGGGATTGAAGAAATGGATGTCAAAGGTATTGATGATACCAGGCATACTTTTTTGTGAAAGCAAAACGTGACCTAGAGGTATTGACTCTAACCCATGGCGCATTAGAGGGAAAACTATCTCCCCGCACACTCGATATAGTGTTGATATTTTTTCATATTCTGGTTCTTTCTGACGGAAAGCAGAATACCGATTAAACAGGTGCTGAGGGGCGTGAGAATTGTTGCACTTTCCATTAGTTCTCATGAACAGACTCAATAATACCGTTTTTTTCAGGAATAAGGAACCTACATATACACATGGGAAACAGTTAGGTAGCACCTCCGTTAATGCAAAGGTAAACTATGAACTATTTTCCTTCATTTTATTTTTTTTCAAACTTCAATTAATCAGAATTTGTGTTTCTTCGTAAAAATGACGCAATTGCGCAATTCCTGCGGTGGACAGCGGCCATCTTTGATACAGAAAATTATTTTCTGATTTTAAGATCTTGATATCTCTTGCGATATCTCTTCTTCCACGAGGATTGTCTTATTTTTGCACAAGCTTAAAGCTGACTGTCCGTTTGGCAAACTAAATCACCATTATTAAAGAGACTAAGTCTACAACTATGAACATTTTTGGAAATTTTTTATTTTGTTTTTAAATCATTTGTAAAAGTAGAATTAAGTTCTGTTTTCACAATAAATCTGTTCACTATAGCTGAAAACTGCACAGAAAAGCGAATTATCTTATAAAACAGGTGAGTTTTTCTCGTGTTGGTAATTATTTGCGTCCCTCCAATAATTATATATTCTTTGACTTTTCTCTTACTGTAAAGGCGGCGCCACATGAATGCGTAATTAGGACTGGTCTACCTTAGGCATAGGTAAAAGCTGAAAATGAGGCATGGTTTTACTCAACAGTAACTGTATCATCTTGTGCCATTATCTCAGTATAGACGCAAAACACACTATTTAGTCCTTAAAACGCCAGCAAAATAACTGCATCATAAAAATGTCCATTTAACATAAGCATAGAGGCAAACATTGTGGACCCAGATCAGACTTCTCCTACAGGAGCAGTCTGATCTGGGTCCACACTGTTTGTCTGTGAGGCTTCAAATATTTTTTGGACAACAAAAAACATACAATTTGTGATTATGCGCTTTAAGGGTTAATAAAAGTGAGTTCAGTGTGTATACAGTTAGGATTTTCATGAAATGCACGCACGTTTGCGCGGCACAAAAAGCTTATTAACTCTTTACCAAATTATAAAAAAAACCTGATTTCCCTTCCTTAGCAGATGAAATAGCCGAACCACGCCCAGATATGAATATTAAAGTTGCCGCCTTTACAGTAAGCGAAAAATCTATGAATACAGCTAATTTTAACATAAATGCTGTTGTTTTAATACTGATAATTTGTTAAGATTTACGAAATTGGTAAAATGTATATCTGAATTTTAGTTTTTTACTGTGTTCTTGAAAAATAGTAACATTAGTTCTAAAATTGAAAGATCAAAAGTTACAGACTATGCAGCTTTAAGTTTTCTGATCTTCTATTAGACATTTTTCAGTTGCACATTACATTACGATTTGTCTGTCAATGGAGACCTACTTTGGACTTAATTTAAGAGGGGCGATGTCAGAAGTAACTGGAATCTATCTTTTTCGTCTGCTACTAAATATTATATTTTTTGCCCTGAGATCTTTTTTTTACCTTAACAAACAGTGCATACCCTGATGAAATGCCGCATGATGGCATTTCACCAGTTTGCAAGTGTAAAAAACATGTAACGAAAAATATATTTCGCAATTGAAATGCAGCCGAATATCTTTTTTAAAGTTATTTCTTGTTCCATACACGTATGCATTCACTTGTTGTAACTTGAGAGTATGTAAATTCGATGTTTCGACGTCCAATATGATATTTTTTGGCGTCAATATTTCATCAAGCTCAGGTTAATGAGCAATGGAAACGCATAAAGCATTCGCAACTTGTGCAAGCCAATATAGCTGGAACACAGTAATTGAAAATCATTTGAATGCAAAGGAGATATGGAGCAGACATGGAATTGAAGCATGAACGTACGTATCTTGTTTTGATCGTTCATGTACCGATCTATTAGGCAATATGGGTTCCTTCTTGACACTGAAGAGGACTTGAATTTATGCACTTGTCATTTCTAACCGGAGAAAAGCGGGGACTTTGACTTTTGTTAAAACCATGGCAGTTTTCTCCACAATCTGTCATGTTTTACTGTATACTGCCATATTTGCCTTTGTATATCTAATTCCGCACATTTTCCCCGCACTAAGGGGACAATGCCAAATGTTAAAACAAGGTCAACTTGCCCGGCTATCTCCCCGCCATGTCAGGAGTAAAACCAAATGGTTTATTATACTTATTGGGAGAGAGCTCACTTGCAGCAGAAAGTTGATGCTTGAGATATAAGTATCAGGCGCGTTCCTGGGGCATTTTATAAAGTTCCCATTCTGAATAGTCTCCCTATACGAAGCCAGGGGTTTGGCCCTTTTGCAAAAAATGGTTTTGGAGCATTTCACAGGTCTAAAATGAGCTGTGAAGAAATGCAGCATAAACACAATAAACTGAATTTTTCTTCCAAAAATCAAATTGAATAGCTAAAATATACGATAAAAGATATTGACTGTTTGTGGTAGTGATTATAAAAAATCAAAAGCATCAAATATCATAAATGACTTCAGGAGGGACAGGCAGACTGGCTAAATCACGTATGTGATTAAGCTGCATCCTATCATAGCTAATATCTTCAACATATTATTATTAATCATTATTTCCCCAAAATGCTAAAACTGTTTAATTCAATACACACTTAGGTGAGCACCCTTAGATATTCAGAAGGAGTAAAATACAGAAAGACAATTAGTATAGCTTTTTACCTCATGGTATTTATTTGATGAAGTGGGTTGGTGGTGGAACCACAGTTTTTTTCATAACAAGCTTGACTAAGTGGTTTAACAGTACTTCATGCACATACCTACGCTACAAACTGACAACAACCCTTCTTGTACCAGCAGAACTCAGTTTTGATTGATAAACATTTCCTAGGAGTAGAGCTCTAACAAGGGTAGAGGGTGTTTTCTGGCAAACTATTTGCTACCATGTTGTTGCATATACCATATTGTGAAAAGTTGATTTTTGGCCAATGCTCCACCGCCAAGTCCACACAGAGGGTTGGACCCAGGCCTACAAACTAAAATTTCGCTTCATATGTTTCAATATATATTGCACCTCTGCCTGCATACTAAAATAGGTAAACAATAATTGCAATCTGACTTTGTTATTGCAAAATTATTTTATGATCAAATTCCAAAACAGTATGGGAACTGGTCAGGGGCATTTCCAGCTCATACTCACGATGTAAACCATGTTTCAAGGTCATCAGTCTTGTGGTTCATGTAAAGAAGGTATAAAGGGTATTCACTACCTAAAATAGTAAGTGAGAATGATCAGGAAATACCACAATCACAAACAGCAGACAAACCCATGGCATGGTGAGGAAGAGCCACACAACCACCAAGAGACACCAGGAAGACAAACTAAGCAAAGCAACCAGCTTTCCCTTCCCCATCAAGATGATTGAAAAACTAGAATGGACATAAAGTAACGTACAACAAAAAATAGAACAATTATAGACTCGCACAATGGCAGTAACAATAAACAAAAAATCAACAACAACAGAACAACCGCCTAAGTACGGTCAACAGCCTAAGCCACTAGGGGCCTTAAATGCATTTTACTGGTATCAAATCTTCGCCCTAGATCCTGCTGCAGTTGAAGTACAAGCAATGTCCAGCTCGCATGGAAGCCTTCTACGTATATCAGAATGCTCCATATATATTTCGACTTCAATCAGGTCAAAATTCTAAACTGAGTCCTCTTGCACTTCGACTGGCGTTCGCCCGGTCCGTCTGCCGGCGCAAAGTGATTCTCCTTTATATCTGCAGTCAGACTCAATAGATTGAATATAATTTCGGTTTCTAGTGCAGAAGCGGAGGTTGAAATCTTTCTCTCTAACAGAGTCAAACCGTTGCATGAGTTGCAGACTGTTCTGGATTCATTATGTTTACTTCCATCATAAAGTAGTCCAGAGTCCATTTTAATATAATCAGCAGACATAAAAAGCATGCAACATTTTCTAGACTACATTAAATCAGCACTTTAACAGAAAATATTAGTTTGTTGAAGATGAATTTATTAAAGCACTTCATATGATTTACTTCATATGATTTCCTAGCAAGAAATTAACCAAGGCGCAAGTTACAACTAATGAAGTTGTTAAACGTTTCTGAAATTCACTGTTGAGATGTCCCCTCTTAAATAACGTAAGTCTAAGGTGTGCTACACCTTACAAATCCTAAGGTCCGCGGTAACTGAAAAATGTCTATTAGCGGGAGAGGCATACTTTACCAATGGCATGTTTCCAAGCCACATTTGCTTTTTTCTCTTTCTTGCTTTCTTTCTCTTTATACTGCCAGAACCTCTTTCCAGTATTATCGGCAGGTGTACTTTGTACACTCCGGGTTGCAGGATAAAAGTCTACAAGAAACCATATCTAAATTACCGTAGGGTTCTTTAACCTGCACAGGGGGTGACTCTCCCTGCACATGGGACATCCAGTTAACGTCCCGATCCGAAGAACGATGCACTTATCTAGTGTCATCCCTGCAAATGACACTGGAGAAAGCGTGTTCGGACATCGAAATTTTCCTTGCCGTGAGCGGGGATCGAACCTGGGACCTCTAGCACCAGAGGCAAGTGTCTAACCACTGAGCTACTACGCTTCTCTTTGTTAAATTTGGTCTAAAAATTGAACACGTTTTTTTCAGTCTTTCATGACACACAGTCGCAGCAGTATAATACAGTTAAAGAGACTAGATCTGTTACTATGAGCATTTTTCGGAAAAAATATTTTCGTTTTAAATCATTTGTAAAAATAGAATTAAGTTATGTTTTCACAATAAATATGTTCAGTACAGCTGAAATCTGCATGAAACAGTGAATTATCTAATAAAAACAGGTGATTTTACCCTTGTTAGGAATTATTTACGTCCCTCCAATAATTCTAGACAGTTGATTTTTAACATAAATGCTGTTGTTTTGATAGATATAATTTGTTAAAATTTATGAAAATGGTAAAATGTGTACCTGAATTTGAGTATTTTTACTGTACTCTTGAAAAATAGAAACTTTATTTCCAAAATTAGAATATCAAAAGTTACAGACTATGCAGCTTTAAGGCTTCGGGAATGATAAACTAATTTCTTGTTTCCATTCATTAGCAAATCAATGCAAAATGTAGACAATGTACGGTAATTTGAGGGCTAATGTACTATTTTTGAAAACCTCACTTGTATATTTATTGGAAATGCTCCATGGTTTTCAAAATGCTGCTGACTTTCAAAATGTGCTGGAATACCAGTTATTAGGGACACAATAGTTTGTGGCATATATAAATAGCACTGTAAAGCTATCATCCGCAGACAAATGGACTATTCACTCCGGTGTTAACGTGCGATAGATCGCTGGTCCAATCCTTACTGGCACCAAGGCCTCTGATTTATAGGTTGATATAGAATCTCCCTGATAAATGCCCCAGTTAAAAGAAAACATTTGTAGGGAATAGATTTGGTCGTGAAATATAAGTTGATTATACGAGACCTGTCTCATGTTTAATTTGAACAGATTCGAATTTCATTTTTGGCGATTGTGTATTAATAAAACTAACGAATTTTTCTTTCTTATACATGACGGACGTGTCCCTGGTATGGCCAAATCGACAAAATGACAATTCAATGCATTACCATAACATGGCGGCCCGAAATACACGCCCCCCCCCCTTTAAATGATTTTAAGAGCTAAAACGGTCATATCTTTTTTAAATGCTTATTCTAGTGTGCAGTTTTCTTTAGAGGAACATTTATTCCATTATTAAAATGAAAAACAGCTTCTGTACGCCTGTTTATGCTTGATAATTGGGCTTAATTAGTTCTACATTATAAGTGCCCAAATGGGTATTCCATGTATAAAATGTGTCCTGGGAGAATTATGAAAAACTAATTCTCAAAAATAACATGAGACTCAAGTTCTTAGCTATTTGATGTATATATCGCCGATATAATTGATTACCGAATATTGCATTTGTGTATGTTGCATATAAATTAGTGTTGCCACGGAAACTGTAAAGTTTAACCCTAAAAGTGGTACGTGCATTAAGGATCTATTTTGGCCCCCTCTAGAGCCAAAAACTGAAAATTGCTCTTCACCAATTTCTTTTGATTGGTTTATTAGAAGAATAACTGAAGTGTAAAATTTCAGCATTTATTTAAATTTTACCGTTGCATTGGTAACAAAAATGGCCAACAAAATAGGCTTAAAACAGAGAAACTGCCATTTTGGACCAAATTTAAGGCTTTTGGAGACCGTTTTTTTAAGAATTAGATATCAGCACAGTTGAAAATCGAAAAATCCTTTTAATATGTTGTGTGCCATGGTAATTATCATCTCCGTTAAAATATATTTTTGGTATTTGCTTGTGCTCTATGTTAATTTCTCAGTCAAACCTATCAATTTTGCTCCAAAATGGTCAATTCCTATTTTCAGCCTATTTTGGCGGCCATTTTTGTTACCATAGCAGCGGTAAAAGTCAAAGTAATTTGAGACTTTTACACTTTGGTTATTGTTCTAAGGAACTTATAAGAGCAAACTGCTGAAAAACAATATTTATATTTTAGCCTCAAAGGGGGGGGGGGGGGCAAAAAGTCCCTTAATGGACGTAGCTCTTTGATGTTCAAGTTGCTTCTTAAAAGTAAATATCCAAAATGAAATGCTTTATTTTCTAACAGAACACACTTTCATTATTATGTACAATTTGTTCTAGGTTCCAAGAGAAAAACTTCACCTCTTTAAGAGAAATCGTTCAAGAACTATTTAGAATATTTCGTTACAAACAGCATTTTTAAACGCTTAAATTTTGACTACTCATCTTCAGGGACTGTTTTAAACCAGCGTACAAAGTTAAGAGCTATTTTCTTGGTAAGGACGTTTTGCTGAAGAACACACTTACCTATGTAAACCAATTATTACAAAATATAATGAAAACTTAATGAGTAATGGCAATTTCAATTTTGTTCAAAGAAACATAAACACCTCTTTTGCTATCATAGTTCATGATTTTTTTTGTGCATTCAGCGCTAGATTTACTTGTATAAAATGGTTTGTTGTCACATCAATAATCAATTATAGTTCTGAAGGCAGATCATCTTGTTTACTGACAGTATCTTAATCGGAATTAACTCTTTGTATGCTGGCTAATTTTTCATGACGTTTTATCTTCAGCTGTGTTTTTTTTTTCAAAATCATTTTTTTTGAAAAATTGTTTTAGGAATACCATCAGGGTGTCAAACGGTTTAGACCAAGATAAGTGATCTGGGCGCAAACCGTTTGCAAATGTTATCAGCATGCATATGTTGTGAGAATCTAATGAATTCCGGAAATAAATAAATAATAAATTAATGCGACAAAAGTCGCCGGCAGCAAAAAAGAGTTAAAAAGTAACACTAAGCATTGTTAGACTTCTGATTTTTTTTTGTATGAATCAAGAGAACAAAATAAAACAGCGTATTAATCTCATCTATAAATTTCCGGTATTGGATATAAACAAGCTTGGTATTAATTTGTGGAATTCTTTTGCAGCTGGGGCCTGGCAGAGGTATCAGAGAGGACAGGTTATGTTTAAACTTGGAAATGTCTTGTCATGTGGAGCCGATTTCTCGCTTTATTTACCATTCTTATTAGAATACTTACAGTAAAACCTGTGTAAAACGACCACTCAAAATAGACAAAACAAATGACAAATGATAGCTTAATGAAGGTCAAAAGTATTGCAGAATATGCTCCCCTTGGAGCATTCGGCATTACTTTTGGCCTTCATTAAGCGATGATTGGTCTTGAAAAGCAATTTTCGGTCTTTATGAGAGTGGCCGTTTTACACAGGTTTTACTGTATTTCAATAACGTGGATTTACAATATAAGAGCAGCGATACGAGAATATTCTGTATTTGTGGTTTGCGACTGTGAAATCTTTAGTGCATAGCTTCAGAGACTAGCTTGTGTCTTGAAAATTTGGACGCATCTACTAGTAAAATGTAATCAGCGAAAAACAATGGCGTAGATCAGACTGCAAGGATACTGATCTATCTCTTTGTTGTTATTATCAAACAAAACTAGATTTACTGATGACTTGACTCTGTGATAAATAGATATACTTCAGCTTGTTGGATTTTAGCGCTGAATATAGTTTAACTTTATGTATTTAATGAACAGAATCTTACTAGATTAAGTTAGATCAAATCAAGTAACACTTAACTCGTACTTATAAATACTTTTTGGTGGTTCCATAACAAATTGATTCCAGTGCCTGTTAATTGTTTTACCCTTCAAAACAAAAGATACCCTGATGGGGTATATTTGTTTTGATTTTTTGAATTCACCACTAGTCTCCCACCTGCGGGTCTTATAGTATTTACGTGACCATTCTGGAATCCATTGGATACTCCCAACAAAGTTACTTCATGATGAATAACAACATATCATTGCATTTATTATAACACATAATGGTTTCTTGGATGATAACACTAAGTAATTTTAAGTATGATAACACCATATGTTAAATAACAATATATGTTTTATGCGTTATAATAGCACATATGATTTAATGTATAATACCATCACATAGAAACTAACAGCATATGTTTTCATGTTTTATAACAGTATAGCAGCGTATGCTTGAATGTATAAAATCATCACATAGATAATAACAACACAAGTTTTCTTGTATTATAACAGTATATGATTTTATGTATAACATCATCACATGGATAACATACTTTTCTTGTATTATAACAGCATATGCTGTAATGTATGATACCATCACATAAATATTACAATATATGATTTCATGCATAATACCATCACATAGATAATAACAACATATGGTTTATGCATTATATGATTTAATGTTTAATACCATCACATAGATAATCACAACATATGTTTTCATGTATAATACCATCACATATATAATAACAGCATATGTTTTCTTATTTTATAACAGCAAATGCTTTATTTAAGACCATCACATAGATAATAACAACATATATTTTAATGCACTATAACAGCATATGATATAATGTATATTATCATCACACAGATAATAACAACACATTGTTTTATACATTGTAACAGCATATATTTTAATGTATGATATCATCACACAGATAATAACAACACATTGTTTTATACATTGTAACAGCATATATTTTAATGTATGATATCATCACACAGATAATAACAACACATTGTTTTATACATTGTAACAGCATATATTTTAATGTATAATATCATCACACAGATAATAACAACATATTGTTTTATACATTGTAACAGCATATATTTTAATGTATGATATCATCACACAGATAATAACAACACATTGTTTTATACACTGTAACAGCATATATTTTAATGTATAATATCATCACACAGATAATAGCAACATATTATTTTATGCATTATAACAGCATTTAATTTAATGTATAATACCATTACAGAGATGATAACAACATATTGTTGTATGCATTATAACAGAATACGATTTAATATATAATACCATCACATAGATAATAACAACATATGTTTCAATCCTTTTATGTAACTGAACTTTTTCTCCAGCCCTTACCGCCTTATCGCAATGGCTTACCGTGGGCTTGAATGCATAACTATTGTTCATAATTAGTGCATTTGAATTCATCAATACATCCATTATAATGCACTAGTCATTTGTAGCAACTGCCCTCCGACCCATGGGGGATGGCTGGGACAATAATTTTCATAATGTGTAAATCCCTGCTAAAAGTCCTTCACTGCGGAGAACGTCCGATCCCATTTTTTCTTGCCTGTGATACGTAGGCTTGGACCCAGCATCTACTGTTTACCCACAAAAATATCAGGCATACAGCAAAAATATTTGAAATTATTGCAGCCCCCCAAAACTGTTACAATTCTGTACCTTGACCTTACGGAAATACCATAGTATGCATAGAAATTACCCTAAAACTAGTTCAGCTTTGTGATGACCCCCCAAAAATGTATTCATTTTTATGAAAACCCCAAAGAATTTTGAAATTCAAAATTTGAAACCGAAAAAATGGGTCAGCCCTACGTATATATAAACTATCATTGTATACCCCCGCCCCGGCTCAATGTCCCACTCTTTACAATGATACATTCGTTAGGGGTATAGTTGCATTATTAGGACTAGCTTATCACTCATCCCGCACTGCGGGGGAACTCAAGAGATCGCTCCCTGCTTTACCCGGTCATCCCAATTAATAGGTGGCGAGAATGAGGGTACAGCGGTTACAAATGACAGGTGCATAAATACTCGTACACGTGCCAAAAAGTGGATATTCGTAAGTTTATGCTATAACATGAAGGACTTATTGATGTCTTCATGTGTGGCTTTATTTCAATTTCTATCAATAACAAAGTAAAACAATGAACATCTCTTTATAAAATTGATCACGAAAAGGGTGAATATTAGAGTGAATATCAAAAATACTGCATCTTTGTTTCCATGGCAACATCATTTTGAATGCATTATTCTAACTTTTGAAAGACATTTTATTGACAGATTATGTTTGTTTTAAAGCCGAAGAATAATTTGAAGTTCATATGACTTTTAAACTTGTGTAATTATTAATATTTGTCTTCCACACCTCACACCTCCATTTTAGGAACTTTGAATCTTCACAGATTGTATTAACATTTTTGCATTTTATACTGTTTGCTATAAAAGAAAGACTAGCAAATAATGTCTTGATGGTCAATATATAGAAAAATATGTTGTCTTGGAGTAGCATGAAAAATAACATCAGATATTCATTAACTGTAACCATGGCACCCACCAAAATAAGCATACTAGTGGCTTTTTAGCGTTTTTATTGGTTGCTTAGCAACAATATGCAAAACAGTGAACAACTTAATTTTTTGGTTGGTTTTGTTGCTTTACGTCCCAAGTCAACAGCTATGGTCATTGCGGGACGGTCAGTTCACCTAACCACACTTTTTCCTGGGCAGGCTTGAACAAGCGGTTAACCAATAATTTGTGCACATACTTTCGCTTGTAACTGACAACAATTAATATATTGTGAATATTTGAGGGCTTGCTTATATCTTCCCATTCATGTATTTGCCAAGTCCATATTATGAATATAATTGAAATGAAGAAGAAAAGAATGTCTAAATTTCCAAAAATTTATGCATTTTTTTTTAAGTTTGTGAACTTTAATTTGGCACATAAGTGTATTACATAATAACATCCGAAAATCCTTTAATTTGAAATGGACTAGTCCAATTGATAAGGATGGGAAAGTCCACTCGGTTTAATGAGTTATCAAACTAAGATTTCTCCAACAAGACCATTCACTGTGGTGTTTAATACTAGCACATCTGCTGAGATCGGATAAGGAATGCGTGCTGGAATTCTGATTCTACTGTGGGCAGCACTGATAGTAACTGTAGCGGGTGTTCTTAAAGAGTTGAATGTGATGGGGCTCTTCCCAATGACAGGAGAGACGTGGCCCGGGGGTGGCGCGTGTCTACCGGCCGTGGAGATGGCGATAAGGCACGTGAATGCACGAGATGATATATTGAAAGGATACAAGATGAATCTTATATGGGGAGACACAATGGTAAGTCGTACTTCTTTAACCCTAAGCCCACCAATCATCACATGGAACTATACTGAGTTCCACTGCCAACGAAACTTTATTTTTAATAAAATAATCTGATAACTTTTGTTCCAGATTATCATTAAAATGCCCGGACTAATTTTCTGCATTGTCAAATCAAAGATTCCAGTGCGAATGCGCAGATTATCACTACGGGGTTAAAATTCCGCCTTTCACGTGCACAAGATAGTGATTTTTCAAGATCTGTCAAGTGAAATGTCTAGATTTGTAACGTGCTTTGTAGTTGTAGTTGCCAGGAATCGCAGGAAGCTTCTTCTGTACTGTCTATGCCTTCATCGGGTTGTAGGGTATGCGGACTGGTCTCCAACAGTTTGGAGTTGTGATTTAGGTAGAATGGTGGTGATTTACTTTGTGGTGGCAAATTGTCACTCTTACCGGAAATAACGGTGCGACGTCGTGACGTTACGCTCATGGCGGCGGTATGTCACTCATCAATTTTAGGTTGCACACCACTATAAGGTTTTCCATAGACGACAATGTTAACATTTTAACGCCTTGTTCTGTACCACTGCCAAACAGTGGTACACAGGGAATTTAAATTCCCTGTGTACCACTATTTGGCAGTGGTACAATTTCGAAAACTATACATACAAAATTTACCAAACCAGCCTCATTTTAAAATATCATCCCTATTAGTTTCAATGAATAATATCAACATGTTTACCAGCTCAATCCCGCACTATATTCCTTTAAACTGACATATTACGAAACAGCATGTTTGCTAATATAGATACAAGTACAAAATGGTGGAACAGTGACTATGTAGTTGATATTGAAGTGCATGTTTTTCTTGATAAAGGCATCTGGCCGAAATATTGAATTAAAGTAAGAGTAAAATTAAAATACAATGTATGTGTAAAAATAAATCACCGGACCTACTATAATCTACGGAAGCCCTGGAGGGACATTTTAACTTATTAATTATCACTTATTACTTACTACTTATTACTTATCACTTATTACTTATTACTTACTACTTATCACTTATTACTTACTACTTATTACTTATCATATCACCGGGCCGCGTAGCGCAGTCAGTAACGTGTCTGGCAACAGATGTGAGTCTGATTGCAGATCCAGGGGTCGCAAGTTCGATCCCGGCCCGGTTCCATACTTTCGTGGAGATTGATCATGGAACAATTTCTACGGTCATCCTCCTCCCTTCCGCTGAATCATTCAAGAAGGGTTGTTGTCAGTTACAAGTGAAATTATGTGCACGAAGTACTGGTTAACTGCTTGTTCGAGCTTGCCCAGGAAAATATGTGGTTAGGTGAACTGACCATCCCGCAATGACAATAGCTGTTGACTTGGGACGTAAAAGCAACAAAACAAACAAACAAGCAAACAAAACTTATCATATCATTATATCACCCGTATAATGGCGGGAAACTCCATTGTACATTCCATGTAATAGCGGTAAGCTGTAGTAGTAGCAGCAGTAGTAGTAGTAGTAGTAGTAGTAGTAGTAGTAGTAGTAGTAGTAGTAGTAGCAGCAGTAAAAGTAGTAGTAGTAGTTAAATATTAGTGGTGGTAATGATAGTAGTAGTAGTAGTAGTAGTAGTAGTAGTAGTAGTAGTAGAAGTAGTAGCAGTAGTAGTAGTAGTAATAGTAGCAGTAGTTGTTGCAGTAGTAGTAGAAGTAGTAGTAGTACTTAGCAGTAGTAGAAGTTGTTGTTGTTGCAGTAGTAGTAGCATTAATATTAGTGGTGGTAATGATTGTAGTAGTAGTAGAAGTAGTTTGTTTGTTTGTTTGATTTGATTCTTTATGTCCCATCAACAATCTTTCAGTTAAAATGGGACGGGTCTTCCTGGGTTGAACCAGTACTAAGCTAGGATAAATGTGTCTTGCTCATGGAAAGCAACGCAGTGACGCTGGTGAGGCTCGAACCCGTGGCCCCTCGGTAACGAGTCAAGCAATCTACAAATGAGCCACTGCGCACCCTAGTAGTAGTAGTAGTAGTAGTAGTAGAAGTAGTAGTAGAAGTGGTGGTACTACTACTACTACTACTACTACTACTACTACTACTACTACTACTACTACTACTACTACTACCAAAAAAGTAGTAAGTAGTAACAAATAAGTAGTAAGTAATAACTAATAAGTAGTAAGTAATAACTAATAAGTAGTAAGTAATAACTAATAAGTAGTAAGTAATAACTAATAAGTAGTAAGTAATAACTAATAAGTAGTAAGTAATAACTAATAAGTAGTAAGTAATAACAAATAAGTAGTAAGTAATAACAAATAAGTAGTATTAGTAGCTGTAGTACTTCGTCTACTACTACTACTACTACTACTACTACTACTACTACTACTACTACTACTACTACTACAACTACTACAATCATTACCACCACTTATATTACTACCCTGGAGCGCAATGGCTCAGTGGTAGAGTGCTTGCCTCGAGACCGAGAAGCCACGGGTTTGAGCCTCACAGGCGTCACTACGTTGTGGTCCTTGAGCAAGACCCAGGTATCCTAGCTTAGTACAGGTTCAACCAAGGAATACCCGTCCCAATATAAATGAAAGATTGCTGATGGAACATTAAGAATGAAATTAAACAAATATATTACTACTTCTACTACTACTACAACAACAACAATAATCACTACCACCACTTATACTACTGCTGCTACTACTATAACTACTAGTACTACTACACTACTACTGCTGCTGCTACTATTACTACTACTGCTACTACTACTCCTACTACTACAACACTACTACTGCTGCTGCTGCTGCTGCTGCTGCTACTACTACTACTACTACTACTACTACTACTACTACTACTACTTCTACTACTACTACTACTACTACTACTACTACTACTACTACTACTACTAATACTACTACTACTACTACTACTGCTACTACTTCTACTACGACTACTACTTCTACAGCAAAACCAGCAACACCAACTACACATATACTACTACTACAACTACTACTACTACTACTACTACTACTACTACTACTACTACTACTACTACTACTACTACTATGACAGCGAAAACAGCAACATCCACTACAAATATACTGCTACTACAACTACTACTACTACTACTAAAGCTACGGCTGTTACAGGGAATGTATATTTGGAGTTTCCCGCCGTTATAGGGGTGATAAATGATATGATAAGTAATAAGTAGTAAGTAATAAGTGATAAGTAGTAAGTAATAAGTAATAAGTAATAAGTGATAAGTAATAAGTAGTAAGTAATAAGTAATAAGTAAAAATGTCCCTCCAGGGCTTCCGTAATAATCTATACCTGATTCAGTATTTTTGTGCTTTTTTTCGATGGAAAGTTTTGGAAAGTCGGCCATAATATTCTAAATTCAAGAATAATCCTGAAAATTTTCATTCATAATCACGGTGTAGCATCGAATCCGGAACTTGGGTACCAAGTTAATCGATTGTAAACAAATGGCAGTCATGGCGACGGTAAGAAAAGGTTGTTATTATACTGTTGTATCATGGTATTATGAATTAAGGTGGAGATATTTTTATCTGAACATATTTATCTTGTAAATGCATATCCAGCATTCATATGAAGGTGGTTCTAAGTTGACTTTTTTACTGTAATACTTGCTGCCTGCTACCGCGAAAAATCATGTCAGCTTCAAAACCCGCCTTGTTATCGACAAATTTCAATTCACTATTATGCGTATATATATTGACATCACTAGTGCATATAATGAAGCTACAGTTTTCTCCAAAAACCAATGGAATTGGATGAAATCAAGAGAAATTTCTGACGACTTGAGTACGGCAATTGGCGACATTGCACAGCAATACAGGACGGTGTCTTGCTAGTCAATAGTACGGCGACTTGTTATGAAAATAATAGAATTCTACTCGAAGAAGCTGTTGATAGGGTACCAGCCATTGTCCGTAATGATTCCATAGGACCAATATGAATTATTATAAATGTATATATACATGGTACCAATATGTAAATGTATTCAATCAGATGAACGAGTATCCGGATCCCACTGAGCGACAAATTGGTGACGATGCTATGTCATGTACAATGTATTAGTTGGCAATCCGAATCGAAAAAAGATGCATACTTTTGGTTTTGTTGGCATTTTTTAGTACATTTGTTAGACCACTTTTAACATAATATTTAGCATGTATACAAAGCCTTAGGGGTAGATGCCAAGTCTGAATTTGCATATGAAGGCCAGAAATTAGGTCAAAGGTCATTGAGTGCAAAAATGAGAAAATATGTACTACTGTAAAACAATTTTATCTTTTTATATGTAAACATATTTCATTTCAAGCCAAATCTTGTATGCTAATAGTTATAAGTCTAGAAAAACATTTAGAAAATGTTTTTTATAACTAAATGTTCATATGTTGGCTTTAAAATGGGGTCAAAGGTCATCAAGTGCAATAATCGGAGCATTTATACAAACTGTGTTTCTTTTTTTCTCTGGCTCAAAGCAAGATGTTTTTAAACTCTAAAAAGGGTAGAAGTCTTTCAGAAGGCTTAAATTTACATGTTTATAATTAAAGAAACCCCTTTGGAAGCATCCTTTTATGGATTTTACAAAGACAAACATCGTAAGTTTTGTTCAATTATGAAGGAATTTCTCCCTCATTTGGGCTAAACTGAGATATGTGGGCTACTTTGAGTGTTTGCTGCACCTCTCAGAAAGTAAAACTATTTTCAGTTTGGGACATGTCTTGGGGCCTTATAAACTGATAATTTAATAACTTTTCTGCGGTAATTTTTCTATAAATCACCTGTTATCAACGTTACCCTACTGACATTAAAATAACAGTACACACAATACAAGGCTAATGTTGATTTTTTAATAGTATTAGTGAAACAGTTTAAGCATTAAATGTTTAAACTAGACATAAAAATCAATTGCATACATCTGTGATATGTATTTCTGCTCGTCAGTGATACTTATGTAACATTTTATACTAAATTGCAGATAATGACTTTACAAATTACATGTATAAGAATAAACCATGATACCTGACCTGAAATATACATGATGTTGATCTATATTCTAATTGAAAATGTTCATTTTCATATATTTGAAGTTGTTTATAACTTTTAACTTGCAATGAAGTGTATCAAGTAAATATTTAAATATGCTAATTAGTATGTAATTTGTACTGGCTCCAGCATGTAATGCATAGCTGCTTACAGATTCTTTTTTCTATTTACATTGCATTGGTATTGGCAAAATATCTTTCATAATGAAATCAAAATATAACTATATTAACAATAATGGATCTAAAATTGCTGCACATATATTAATGAGGCAACGTAGGTAACAAAGGGTGCCTTACGTAAATGGATAAAGGTAGTAAATTGTTGTTAGGCTTATATAAACTTGGGTCGCTTACATATACTACACACATTTTATTCTATATAAGACTTAATTTAAAAGAGTGCCATGGGTTGGTCTGTAATATGTGAATGTGGCATTTCCTGGTCTTACTCATTTACTTTTTGTAATTTGCTTGGTTCTTTTACATTTATATTGCAGTTTACAGATTTCTACCAATGGTCCGTAACGATAAACATGCAATCTACATTATGATTTAAATATTGACTTAATATCAATAATACTTATAATAGCATAGCAATATTTCATACATCTAGTGGCAAGGCAGGAATTAAAGCAGGGGTAATGCTGAGTGTCCTCTAGAGCAGGTATAGGTCTTTGAAGATTGCAAATATAACATCAACCAAAGAAACAGCATGGTTTATGTCCAAATATAGGGTGTTACATAGATCTAGTATTAAAGATTTTCCTTGTATGCTGAATTCTTTTAATTTTCACTTTTCACTGTTGACAATTACATTATTAAATTAATTTATCATCTGTCCCCATTAAAATCTTCTATGTTTTTTTGAACTAGATTTCATATCATTGTTGCAATGATGATTATCTTATTATATTCTGCAGCAATTCTGATAGAAACTATTCTGCTTGTTAATTATCTTAGCCTAAGGTTGGTTAAGATAAGGTTACCTTAGCCATGTAGCAGTCTTGTAAAACATCTGAACATATTTCATGGTAACATAAACAACAAATCATTCGAACGTTAGTAATACTTTATTTTAAAGATCAGTTGACTGTTTTTTGCTGAAGCATAAAACAAGAACATGACTCCCAAAATTCACTAGTATGGTTTGCATCTCTGAAACTCACAGATTAAACTGAATATTGAAAAAGTATTCACAAGGTAGTTTGTTTTTAGTTTTGTTTATGCACTATTTGATTTTATTGAGCTATTTGTAACCCTAGAACATGTTTTATATGTCCTATGAAAAGCGAGTCATGGTCTGTTTGTTGGTTTTAAAAGGTTTACTGTATTAGGCTTATTGTGATAGTCATAAATATATGCAAAACCATCGACAATGTGAACAACATTGCTGACAACAGCTTGCAGAAAGCATTTTAAGCATGAACTTGCTCACTCTTGTACCTATATCCGTGTAGATATTTGTGAAGACGAACACTGTTTGAGGACTGTCTTGTATATAGTGAAGGAAAGTAGTTCAGTTTTATTTTCAAGAGTTATGCCATATTAAAGCAACATATTTCGAGCATGTTACCAGCTACAAGTGCTATCCAATCTGATATATTGCACTTGTATATACGAGCAGTAGATGTAAACATTAATGTAGGTCACCTACCCTATATGCAATCAATCCCTGTCTTAGCAAATTGTCATGGTTCACAGATAGATTCTACACTAGAACAGGCGAGTTAACTACCTTAGGATCTTATATACATCAAGCAAATCGGAGATGTAAAACCATTTGAGCGCGGATCTGACAAAAGGGTCCTTCGGGCATTTTAGCAGTTTTTATGTAATCAAAATTTCAAAAACGTCTAAATTTTCAAGATTTTGCATGTTCTCACAATAGAGTCAACTTTCTTCTAACATGTTATACAATCAGAGGCGCAAACAGTTCTGATGAAATTAAGCAATATGTATAATGTATGTTGCCATGGCAACAGCTGTGCATATGGACTACACACTTCCTTTAAAACAGGGTACCTCATTTCAAATGCTTTTGTAAACACGTGATGCGCGTATGTGTGCTATTTGTGCAGTCTATATAATTTCATACACATCAAATTTACAGAAACACGAAGCATTCTTGAAATATTGCTCCTAGCTTCTCTGTATTAGCGTCATATGTTAATACAATGATGTTGATGTCAGAACGTCATTAACAACGTTAAATGACGTCATGTTTAAAATAATTCATCTGTACCAGTTGAAACGCTCATATCTTTGCTAGATGTGAAGATAATCTCTTCAAATTTTCTGTAATTGTTCACAACAGCTAGGTCTATCTTTCTATGTAAATATCTCACTTTTGACTTTTATTGCTAGAAGGCCCCTTCTGTCAGATCTTGGCGCATTTGATTATGCCAGTAAATGTACATATTAGATAATCATTTCAGGACACATTTACTCTAAATACTAAGAAATGACCCCAAACTGTTGGAAAACTATGAACACAATCAAATCATCAGGTGCTCCAATATGGTGAATGCCTGTGTTCCAAAGAAGTCACCAGACATCTGTTTTGGGGAAATTTAATTTGGAATAAAACTTGCATTGGCATTTTACAGTTAAAAAGAATAACATAAAGAAACACATGCCAATAACCTCATAGCATTTAATCCCTATCATCATTGCAAAAAATAATAAGCAAAATATGTTTAATACTGATACTTAGAATTGAATTTATAGACACTGAAACAATTACAATGCATAAAAAGTTGCGCTGTGAAAGACAAAGATATATATTTTAGGGTATCTTAAAATTTAATAGAGGTAAGCTTTAATATCATATCTATACTGCTTCTATATATGGATGAATACGTTTACATAAGCAGCCTGATTTCAAAGAAATGCTGCTTTTGAATCAACATCATTTCATTAATATGTGCAAATGAAAGGACACGCCTACCTTTAAATGTTAAAAGTTATATGGAGGAGTACCCTTAATGTCAGGGCTATTTCAGTGATATACCCCACAAAAAGTTTGCAATGTTTTCACTGAATCGTCATTATTAGAAATGTACCTGTACATTAGCTTTATGTTATGTATTTTACCATCTGCTAACAGGCTGATGCGAAGACCAATGTGAGGATATATTCCTTCCAGTATATGGTATTTACCATAGTCTATCATAGTTTCAACACGCCTGATGTTTTATGAAAGGAGGCATGGTCTTTGTGTTTTCCTGAAGCTATGCTTAGTATATGCAATTAGCAGGTAGTGGCCATGTAAAAAGTGTTTTACAATTACTCATAGATGGGAACAAACAAAGCAAATTTGTGAAATGAGAAAAGAAATATATTTTAGTCCTATAAGCATGAGATCATGGCCAAGTCCTTCATGAAAACTGTAGCTAGGAACATATACCTTTGAGAAATGACTCAATTTCAGATGATTAAATGTAACGTAAGTAACAATTTAAACACATCTTATGTTTAAAAGGATAGATAATTGCATTAAATGACGTATTCATACAAAGCATTAAGCAAAAGAAATTATTTCTTTAAAATGAAATGGTTATTCTTAGTTGTATTACATTTTAATTGATTTTATACAGTAACGTACTTTACATGCCTATTATGAATATTTGACCGCGGGAAACTTAGTAAATCATTGCTTTCCAAACATGATAGACATCCATTAGGGTAGAAGCGAACTTAAAATTTGAGTTTTGCCCCTATATACATAAAATATTGCTACAATTTTCACCTATTTTGCACTTAAATGACCTTTGATCCAGACACACATCATGCCTTGATGATGCTGTTTGTTTATATAGAATGACTGTATTATCCAAAGGAGATTTTGCATTACTTTTAATCATAATTTCGGATAGCTAATTGATAAAAACGCTAAAATCTGACGTATATACAAGAATTTGCACTCAGTTGACCTTTGACCTAATTCTGGGACTTAGGGGCATTTCCAGACTTGGCATCCACCCCTATCCTTCTTAAAACACATCAAGATACACTTTGAGCATGGATGCCAAAATGTACTCAAAAATGCCAACAGATTTTTTTTCAGGCTCTGGATGGCCAACTATATGTGACGTTGTTAAGCGACGTTATTAATTATTTGTGGTGAACCCGAAAGTTTTTTTTGAGCCAGCATAAACACGCCAAACCACCACCAAACCAGTCTCCCCCTGTCCCCTAACACACTCCAGCACACCCACCCATGGCTAACTCAAACGGATGTTTCAAGTGTTTGAAATTCAATAACCTTCTCAATATTTTTGCATAGATCAGAGTTGAATATGCTTTTTCTTGTAAACAGAAGAGTCAGCTTATTCTTCTTTATGACATTGGTACTAGTTTGCTATTTCCATCATGATTCTGAGGCAATGGGTTTGGGGGACCAGGGAAAAGGAGCATTGATAAGAAAACAAAGGTCACAATTTTAAAAGAGCATGAGAACAAAGATAATATTGGAGACAATCACTAACATATGAAAACATTTGATTGTGAGTGTTGGGGGGGGAGGGGGGGGGGGTGGAGGCAAGTACTGGCCAATTTAATCCATTAAACGTGGTAAAACACGGAAACAGGTACCCCGTCCCGTGAAAGTCTCGATGCAAGCCAGCATCTGTAGCCGAACTGACCATTTATAATCTTACACATATAATAGAACTTTTTGCTCACTGTAAAGGCGGTAACTTTAATATTCATATCTGGGCGTGGTTCGGCTATTTCATCTGCTGAAGAAGGGAAATCAGGTTCTATTTATAATTTGGCGGAGGGTTAATAAGTTGTTTGGGCCGCGCAAACGTGCGTGCATTTCATGAAAATCCTACTCACATTTATTAACCCTTAAAGCGCATATAACGAAAAGCTGTATGTTTTGTCGACTCATATTTGAAGCCTCTTAGACAAACAGTGTGGACCCAGATCAGTGCTCCAATATGAGCAGTCTGATCTCGGTCCACACTGTTTTTGCCTCTATGCTTATGTCAAAAACGAGGGGTGATCAGAAAGTTCGCGGAAAATAGTTGCCATTTCTACATCCTTTGATCAAAAGAGCTGATATAACAGCACAAAATACTGCAACACATATGCAGTTGATCGGTAACAATATGCTTGATGTTAGTCGTCTACATGCGTGACAGCTGTCGTCAAGGCAACACTATATAGCGCAAACCGGCCCATTTTACGTTGCATTTTAACGTTTTACTACACAACCATTTAAACTTCAAAGTCTTGTAGAATTTTGTAATGCTGTGATGGCCCATATTGCGTTCCATGTATATTTAAGGGCATATTAACTCCTCTTCTATGCAAACTTTTGAAGATTTATATCTAACGGATGGTGTTCTAAATCAAAAAGAATAACAGTACTGTCAAAAAGCAAAGCATTCGACTTCTATGAACCCATTGCCTGTTTTTGGCATGTCAATTCTTTATAATAAACTATTTACACACTTCGTAAAACACCCTTTTCAGGACAGTAGGTCTAATATTGATAGTTAAGTCCGATATTATAATGATTGTGATGAACACTGACAAAAAATAAGTTTTTTTTGTTTAAGATTTACAAAAACTCGAAAAATTGACGCATTTTTGGCCTGCCCTTTCAGACTGAAACCTATCAATTTGAATACATTGCGCAGCAGAATAACATAAAAACCTCATATTATGTTCAAAGAATGATGGAACATTACTTTCCGTTAAAAAATACCAATCAATTCAAAACCAACTACGAGTTTTAGCCCCTAGAAGCAACTCAGGGGTACAATTGGGCCGGTTCCAGCGAAGTGACGTCACAGCTGCGCCTCGTGCTCATACGTCTGACGTCACATTTTCTAAATTTCATTTTCAGTCAACTTGCTATGAGTGGTAGTTTATATCTTTGAATTTTCATTGCAATCGATAAAAGCAATGCGATTTTATAGCACTTTTCCGCGAACTTTCTGATCACCCCTCTTAGATATTTCCGGATGCAGTTATTTTGCTGGCGTTCTAAGGGTTAAATAATATGTGAGGTATGGCTAAAGATAATACAGTTACTTTTGAACAAACCCTCTTCTCATTTTCAGCTTTTACCTATGTCTAAGGTTACGCATTCATGAGGTGCCGCCTTTACAGTAACCAAAAAGTTCAATAATACGCGCTGGTGGTCCATTTTTATGTTATATTAAGTTATCATTGATGCAATGCCATTAACCCTTAAAGCGCCTAGAAAAAATGGATCTAAAATGTCGTCTGTTGAAATCGTCTGCTGCAAATAATTCCCTTACATTACTGACGAATTTCAGTAAAGAAGCAAACATCGTGTATCCGCATCAGACTGCTTCCTGTTTGCCATAGAGGCTCCTTAAACATTTCAGCAAACGAGAAAAGCAGACATCCTTTGTTGTGAGTGGCACTTTGAGGGTTAATTATCAAGAGTTCTGAGAATATGTCTGCAAGAAAAAAACGTGTAGCTTCATAAAGCGCTGGACAATTACTCGGATGTCATTATAATATCGCCGAGAGAGAGAATCTATTCTGATATTATTATTAATTAAATATAACTCTTTGCATGCATGTTTCTGTTGTCGTCTACTGGCTTTTTTTTCAAATTAACTTTTTCAAAACCTTCCTTCAGGAACACTGTCAGAGTGTCAAACGGTTTGGATCCAGATCATGACCGACAGAACTTCGGTCCTTATATGGGTCCAAACTATTAGCATAGGTTATGACGACAAACGTCACCCCTAGCAAAGAAAGAGTTAAAAATGAAACTTAAGAAATTTACACGAATCATGGCGACTAGTATCTATAAGTTGCATGTACTTAGCCATGATATCGTATCAATTCACAATTGACAGACACGATTTTGTTTTTTCAGACATTTAAAGCTGCATAATCTGTAACTTTTGATATTTTTATTTGAGAAATAATGTTTCTATTTTTCAAGAACACAGTAAAAATTCTAAAATTCAGGTATACATTTTACCTATTTCGTAATAATTATCAAATTTTCAGTATCAAAACAACAGCATTTATGTTAGAAATTAATCGTCTAGAATTATTGGAGGGACGCAAATAATTACCAACAAGAGAAAAACACCTGTTTTTATAAGAAAATTCACTTTCTCAGGCAGTTTTCAGCTGTAGAGAACAAATTTATTGTGAAAATATAACTTAATTCTACGTTTACAAATGATTTAAAAAGAAAATATTTTTTTCGAAAAATGTTCATAGTTACAGACTTAGTTACTTGAAGGTCACTACCGACACCTTGGCAATTTTTTCCGAAAAAAGAGATTCTCTTTGATATTTCATCATATTAATAATGATAGAAAACAATAAAAAAATGTCACCGTTTAGTATTAGAACTATGGCACTTCAAAGATGTGCATAATACGCCATTTTCTCCAACAATGTTCAGGGACGAAGTGAGAGATAAACAGGTCTATGATATGGTAGTTGTTGATTATGGCATATTGCGAATTATTGTAGCAGAACTGCTTAACATGAACGGTTTATTAATATTGATGCAAATCTAGCCATTATATATTTACTTTACTTTAAAAATAATAGTCAAAATTATTGCCATTTTTATCTTTGATCACTACATATTCAAGTATTTTATGAATTCTAAAAAAATAGATTTTTTTTAAACAAGTATATCATAAACATAATAACATAAGCTGAATCAGTGTGACATTTGAGCAATTAGAGAGTTATTTCTTGTTTACCACACCTACCCCCTGTTATGCACAATTTTAATTTTGTATAGTTTTGACTGCATAACAAGGAAAAACAAATACTTTCAACCAACAAAATATTCGAAATACTGCCAGTACAAGGGTATCCTACGCGCGCTAGGTATATTTCATCACACGGTACTGTATTGTATTACCATTAACAGTAAGATTCGTTTATAACCATTGGACGGCGAAATTTCGAACCCGTAGTGGGCTGGTGTCCATGCAGATTCGGAACTTCCCCATTCAGTGCATGTGGTCTCAATTTTGGCTGCGTATGTATTCTCCATGTAAAATAGCTCCCAAATGTAACATATTGCAGAGATAAGTTAATATTCTTATTAAAAAAAAGAAACCTGTATATGGTGTCCATATGGAGATTCGCATGAGAATTGCCACACCGAGGCAATGCTCACGGGCGTCCCCATTTTAGAGAATACGCTCATGCAGTGCAGTCCATTTCTCATTAATACACATTTCCACAAATACCACTGCACGAGAATTGTAAACCGCCAAGAGACGTGGCGCGTGATAAGGACCCGTGCCGAAATTGGATAAAAAAAATGCAAAGGCGATTGACTGCCAGTTCGTCCAACAAATGTCCCTTTACACGCGTCACAGCTCTGAGTTGGTGTAAGACTGGCTTCCAGTAGGCGGATCTAGCCGTACTATAAATTGGGTAGAGTGCTGGCGATATTATTTCTGAATAATGACTTAGATTGCATACCTTTTCATGATTGGAACACCAACAATAACATTTTCCCTTCTTTATATATAATATTCAATGTAATGATTATATTGATTATGGCGATATTATTTATGACGCATGTCTAAAAGCGGAGTCTGATGCTATTGAAAAATGCCAACGTAAAGCAGCTCTTATATGCACAGGCGCGTTCAGACTTACAAGTACCGAACGTCTATTAAACGAATTAGGTTGGGAAAAAATGGAAAACCGCAGAAAAGTCCATAGGCTAACACAGTTCTTTAAAATATTAAAATCGTTGACACCACCATACTTGAGAAACATCTGTAACCTGATCCCTCATAATACGGATACCTACAACCTCCGTCGAAATAATTCACTTCTGGTACCCTTCATTAGAAAAGAAATATTCTCCAAATCCTTTTTTCCAAAAACAATACGAGAATGGAACAACTTGTCCTTGGAATTGAAAGAATCTGACAGTATAAACATTTTTAAGGAAAAACTGAAACGGTTATATGGACCCAATAAAAGTAAAAAGCTCTATTCTCATGGCCATGGTTGGCATACCGTTAATCATTGCAGGATACGCCTTGGACTCAGTCATCTAAAGCATCATCTATTCCGATATAACTTTATACAATCGGCTTATTGCGAAAATGTAACTTGTGATAATTTACCAGAAACGTCCTCCCATTTTCTTCTCTATTGCCCTCGATACGAGCCTCAGCGACGTTCAATGCTTAAAGAAATCTCAAAAATCATCTTTCCTGGTACTAGCTATATAACTGTCATCGCACTAATGTCTGATCATCTCTGTAACATCCTCTTACACGGATCAGAAGATTTGAGCTTGGAAGAAAATAAAAAAGTCTTTGACTATGTCTTCAAATTTATCCATGAATCTGGGCGTTTCGATCACAATGAAACAGCTGCACACGACGAAAGCTTGTAGATTGTGCTAAAATATTCTCTCACTATCTCTAACACACACATGCTCTCTCTCTCTCTCTCTCTCCATTCTCTTACGCACACACGCACGTACAAACACACACACACGCACACACACACACACACACACACACACACACACACACACACACGTACACATCTCGTTCATTGGATGTATATATGTACATATTTTCATGTTATTGTGTGTCTATCTGTATTGCCCGTTGTATTTGTATGTTCATGTTCTTTGTGAGGAGACCTACTAGTGGCCCTTGGGCTGTTAGGAATCCTCGTTAAATAAATAAAGCATTAAATTAATGTAAGAAGTAGTAGTCATGCCTGACCAGTCGATGTGATAAAGGTTGTAGAGGAAACACACATGAACGACTGCTGCATTCAAACACGGGTGCTAAATGAATATACCCTATACTACCGAAAAACTGAATAGAGTTACTACATTATATTTAGAAATAGTTGCTAACAGATTTTCTATCTGAAATAACATAGTTTTCGCTATAAATAAACAGTGCGAACCAAGAGGAGATGTCACACTGTGTGACGAATCATCTAGGCTCCCACTGTTCTACAAGCATAGACATTTGGCCGACAAAAACATTTGCAGTATAGCACATATTCACATATTCACACGTATATGTATATTTACATATGTTAAACATATGCGTGAGTATATGTGACCATCAACGTAGAAACTGACTCTTCATATTTTGAACACGGGAACAAACACGGACTCAATGAAAAATAGTCCTCCCGAGGATAGAGCTAAATCCTACGTTTCCATTTTCTTTTTCTTTTTCCTTTTTTTTTTACTTCTAAAATCAACTCGCCACTTTGTTGTTGTTGTAAAAGTAAAATATGTATGTAAAATTATTAACCTCATGCTGGTTACATTGTAATCCTGAGTGAATAAAGAATTTGTATTTTGTACTTTGCTTAAAAGCTATATCTGTAAGTGTAGAAACTAATTTTGTGAAGACTAACGAATAAAAGAAAATTTTCCTTGACAAATAAATATTTATTGCTACCCCCACCCGCTTTTTTTCAATGATTCTCTACACTGGCGCAATAAAAGAGTTCAATTATGGCTCAAACAGTTGCAAAGACACATATCTGTAATTGATATTAGGAAAATTGAATAAGTCAACGAAATATATCAAAATTGCATGGAAATTAAATACATATTCCATTTTTCGAGGTCATTGAAGCATTCTTACGGCATATTTTATTGATTTTTCACTTCAAAATGCAAAATCAAGGGCATTAACTTATATTTGATGCATTTTTTATCATTAAGATAGCAGATGTAAAGATACATCAAACCAAATATCTTGTATATGTTTTTACTTCAATCTGGTCATCAGTAAGCATGCTATTGGAAAATTTCGATTTTCACCCATTTTCTATGTAAATACTAGCATTAAGGGGAAATAACTCATGTTTGAAAAATAGAAATATGACAGAAGCAACTTTTGTTCTACAGTTTGACATAGTTATGGTTCCGAACAACTTTCACCCAATTTAGAAAATAAGTTTTCAAGTTATTTAGCTTTCACTCACTTTTCTGCAGGTTTCCCATATAAAACAATGCTAAAATGATAATCAGGGCCAGTAACTCTTGCTGAGATATGTAGATAATTTAATTAATCATAATTCATCTGGACTACCAATACCATTTAAGGTGGATACGGTAACAAATATTGTATTTAAGTTATATTTAGTCTTGCAAGCGTTATGATTATTGGCGTCAGTAGTGACCTTAAGACATCTTCGGCGTTCTTTGTCTTTCAAAACGTTCAACTCAGTCAATGCATCCTAGCCAGGCCGCATTCGCGCCCGCTTATATTAGTCTAGCGTTAAAATGCATATAAGAGAGCTAGAAAACACGTTTGTGGGCACTTTTGTGGCATGAAGGGCAACAGTGCCTAAGTTACTAAGGGACATGTCCTCTTTCACCCAAACCAAAGATCATTATTATAGTCAATATATGAGGTCAAAGGTCAATAGGTGCAAAATTATGTATAACGCTTAAAACACAGTACCTAACCATCAAAGACACTGGCATTTTGCTGCAAATAATTTCAAATAACTGAAATACTGATGTCTAGTTAGATAAATCGTTGAATATTTATCACCTGCGATCACAAACACAGCTGTCTGTTCGTCTATACGTATGTACAGGTATTGCATAGTGCCTGGATTGGTTATGTACATTTGTGATAGTTATCACTTTTTCGCAAATAGCACATAATAAAAGTCTTTGTAATTCATTCTAACATTTTTTGAATCAAATATAAAGCTGTCTTGGAATCGCAATACTGTGCACTGATCAGTCTGCACTTTGTGCGCTGTATTTATTTACATCGACTGCGCATCTGATGTGATTAACACCGAGCGCCAAATGCATCTTTTACAAACAGAAAATGAAACAAATTACATTTTTTGTGTGACTTTCTGTTACATCACAAATCCAACTTGATCAATTACAATCAGTCAATATCAGCTTTTATTAAAAGTAAGGAAGAAGGCAAAGATCAGGAATCGATAAAATCAAGTACCACAACTGACTCAGGACACCGAATAGGCAAGTGACAAAAACACTAGACACCATCACATTCAAGAGAGCCAAGAGGTGAGCTCTTCTCCAACAGGTGACCACAAGGTTGCAACAAACAGACATCTAGTTTTGGCAAAGACAAACAAAAATAACAAATAACGAAAAAGATCGACAAAAGAAACACCGCCTTGGAACGGTCAGTAAGAAAATTGCTTGCGGGCTTAAACTAGTTTTACGGTATCTACCTCGCCATTAATTATACTTAAGGAATAAAGAAACGCAACAGACAAAAATTTAATTTTTGCGTATTTAAATGACGGTTTGGTGAAATCTCTTTTGAAATTTTTCTTATTGAGTATTTAATAGCATGTGGTGAAATGCCAAAACGTCATTTTCACGCTACATTGTACGCTACAAGATGAAAATATATGAAAACGTAAAATGTTACGTTAACGTCAGAATAAAGATCAAGAAACCCCGTCCTTTCCATGTTTGGTTATTTGGTGTCGACTTGACAATGTGCAAATTAAACAAACGTCCAATCATACTCGTAATGCAGTCATAATTGGCGTCAAAACACGCTACTTGAATGGCAAAATACGAAATGGTAGTGAATTAACGAAAAACGTCACTTAGAACCGTCGGGTTTGGGTCGCTGGTAAATATACGGGATAAGATAAACCTAGAGACATCAGAACATGCTTTCTTGGGAAAAACTGATTTTTCATATACCGTAGAACTACGCTGGTAAGGTGTTTATATTGACGTAAGCCAAACAAAACACGGCATAATGCAAGAGAAAACATCTGATTACATGCCGAGATTGGTCATCAAACTTGTTAACTGTAACATTAACTTTGTCACTGGACCATTTTATCACTAGAACAACACACAAACATCATGGAAACCATTAAAACGTAGGATATCGAATTTTGACGCCAGAATTGAGTTTTTTTGACGTCTGAAGATCTCAAGTCATAATTCTTGAACAAAACGTCCTTGTAATGAATAAACCCCAAGTAGAAAATAAAGTTTACGCGTTTCACGCAGTATTCAGAGTTGACGTTAGTGACGTTTAGTTTCAGAATCCTACAGTTCCGTCCCCAGAGCACATTGATCCGGAAACTTGTGCATGGTTGTGAGACCCCTACAGCGATCAATCGAAACCAAAGCTGTTGCTGTAAGAACCTATACCTAAAGTTGCAATTCAGCTGCAAAGTGTGTGCAACAAGACGGTGCAAATGTAGATCTAATCCTAGTAATATCATTTTCTTCCGTCTTGCGGCTGTGGTTCTATTACATGTGGCAATCCACTGACTGTTGTGGAAGAGTCAGATAATGAGGATGAGTTGTAAAGAAGGACACTTAGTAATACGTTACTATTATAATAGATGAAAGATATCAGTTTTCAATTGTATATCTATAAATGACATTCGAGATAGTTAACGGTCAATTTCCGGTTAAAACTATTTACGCGAAAGTTGCAAAGAGTCCTTTAAAAAATAGGGACCTGGTCACACATGCACCTTGGGACCTTTAACCCTGATAATACGTACATTTCAAATGAGGGCATTAGCCTCTAAAATAAGAAAAGGTTATTATAAAACCGGTTGCTGTTTAAAAGCCCAGGTAGGTTTTATCTAATAAAAATGTAAATATAAATTCGTAAAAACACTTAGATGATGATTCTGAAATTGCACTTGATGACCCTTGACCCTCATAATGACCTTTTATGAGGTCATAAGAATTGAAATAAATGATATACCAATTAAAATAGTCACTGATATCGATCAGACAGGGTACAACGAATTCAATCAATGCCAGTCCAAATCATTATTTTATATGTATAAAATCACGAATTTTATATACACTCGGTGACCTTTTGACCCCTTTTTGACCTTGTGTAGGGTCAGTATGCTTTGTATATTGGGCACATTATTCAAGGAATGTTGGCTGAGTTCGATAAACCAATTTGCCTTTTATTTTGCGAAATAAATATAAATACAAAATTTGCTAATTAAACTCACCACAATATAATGCACTTGATGACCTTTGACCCCCTATTGTGACCTTAATTGGGGTTTCCCATTTGGGCAACAGGGCAAAATCAGTTCAAGAGTATTTGTTTATATTGATAAGCCTAGTGGCACCTTATGCCCCAAAAAGTGCCCACACTTCGAAAAAAATATCTCTGAGAACACCTGTCTATATTTGCTTACTGGTCGTTACGTGTTGTAAGTATCAAAGAGGGCAAAGATCAGGAATCGATACAATCGAGTACCACACCTGACCCAGGATACCAATGCGAAAGTGACAACTTCACAATTAGACATCACAAACGAGAGCCAAGAGGTCAGCCCTTTCCCAGCAGGTGACCACAAGGCATGAATAAACAGACGCACCCGAAAGCATAACAAAAACAAGACAGGGATAACATAAATGATTTAAGGTCAAGACACATACATCGTTCATAGCTCATTATGATGATTTACGTCACAGCATCTCATTCATCGGCAATCAAAAACTGAAGAGAGATTCAATGAAAGCGGAACAATAAGCATTAGACGTTATCGGACGAACGTTTCATGGCAGACAAAATAATAGAATGAGAATATGAATGAATTTTATGATGCTAGAAATATGAGAATTTAGAATCTGAAATGAGCATCAGTTTTGCACCAAAACGCGGAAGCTGCTCACTTAATACAATTTGATTATCCTAGACATTATTCATGTTACTCAAATGTGATTGGCTCATTAGTTCCATGGCCTTAATGTTGCATATCAGTTTCAAAACGACAATAGATAGTGGCACAAACTTTCCCACGTGACCACAAATATTATCTTTTAAATGGGTATAAGGTGCATTTCTTATTACAAGTCCACTCTATTTAAGTCCTGTTCAATTCATCATTTGTGTTTTTTTGATTAGATAAGGAGTTAATATAGCATAGAGAGTAGAGACAAATCATCATTGAAGTGCCATGGATTGATCTGTAGTCTGTGATTGTGGCATTTCTTGAACAGTAGAGAGATAAATCATCATTGAAGTGTCATGGATTGCTCTGTAGTCTGTGATTGTGGCAATTCTTGAACAGTAGAGAGATAAATCATCGTTGCAGTGACATGGATTGCTATGTAGTCTGTGATTGTGGCATTTCTTGAACAGTATAGAGATAAACCATCGTTGAAGTGTCATGGACTCCTCTGTAGTCTGTGATTGTGGCATTTCTCGAACAGAAGAGAGATAAATCATCATTGAAGTGCCATGGATTGTTCTGTAGTCTGTGATTGTGGCATTGCTTGAACAGTAGAGAGATAAATCATCGTTGAAGTGTCATGGATTCCTCTGTAGTCTGTGCTTGTGGCATTTCTTGAACAGTAGAGGGATAAATCATCGAAGAAGTGTCATGGATTGCTCTGTAGTCTGTGATTGTGGCATTTCTTGAACAGTAGAGAGATAAATCATCATTGAAGTGCAGTGGATTACTCTGTAGTCTGTGATTGTGGCATTTCTTGAACTGTAGAGAGATAAATCACCATTGAAGTGCCAAAGGATTGTTCTGTAGTCTGTGATTGTGGCATTTCTTGAACAGTAGAGAGATAAATCATCAATGAAGTGTCATGGATAGCTCTGTAGTCTTTGATTGTGGCATTTCTTGGACAGTAGAGAGATAAATCATCGTTGAAGTGCCATGGAATACTCTGTAGTCTTTGATTGTGGCATTTCTTGAACAGTAGAGAGATAAATCATCATTGAAGTGCCATGGATTGTTCTGTAGTCTGTGGTTGTGGCATTTCTTGGACAGTAGAGAGATAAATCATCGTTGAGGTGCTATGGATAGCTCTGTAGTCTGTGAATGTGGCATTTCTTGGACAGTAGAGAGATAAATCATCGTTGAGGTGCTATGGATAGCTCTGTAGTCTTTGATTGTGGCATTTCTTAGACAGTAGAGAGATAAATCATCGTTGAAGTGCCATCTATTGCTCTGTAGTCTGTGATTGTGGCATTTTTTGGACAGTAGAGAGATAAATCATCATTGAAGTGTCATGGATTGCTCTGTAGTCTGTGATTGCGGCATTTCTTGGACAGAAGAGAGATAAATCATCGTTGAAGTGTCATGGATTGCTCTGTAGTCTGTGATTGCGGCATTTCTTGAACAGTAGAGAGATAAATCATCATTGAAGTGCCATGGATTGTTCTGTAGTCTGTGATTGTGGCATTTCTTGAACAGTAGAGAGATAAATCATCGTTGAAGTGTCATGGATTCCTCTGTAGTCTGTGATTGTTGCATTTCTTAAACAGTAGAGAGAGATAAATCATCATTGAAGTGCCATGGATTGCTCTGTAGTCTGTGATTGTGGCATTTCTTGAACAGTAGAGAGATAAATCATCATTGAAGTGCCATGGATTGTTCTGTAGTCTGTGATTGTGGCATTTCTTGGACAGTAGAGAGATAAATCATCATTGAAGTGTCATTGATTGCTCTGTAGTCTGTGATTGTGGCATTTCTTGGACAGTAGAGAGATAAATCATTATTGAAGTGTCATTGATTGCTCTGTAGTCTGTGATTGTGGCATTTCTTGAACAGTAGAGAGATAAATCATCGTTGAAGTGTCATGGATTGCTCTGTAGTCTATGATTGTGGCATTTCTTGAACAGTAGAGAGATAAATCATCATTGAAGTGCCATGGATTACTCTGTAGTCTGTGATTGTGGCATTTCTTGGACAGTAGAGAGATAAATCATCATTGAAGTGTCATTGATTTCTCTGTAGTCTGTGATTGTGGCATTTCTTGAACAGTAGAGAGATAAATCATCATTGAAGTGCCATGGATTGCTCTGTAGTCTATGATTGTGGCATTTCTTGAACAGTAGAGAGATAAATCATCGTTGCAGTGACATGGATTGCTATGTAGTCTGTGATTGTGGCATTTCTTGGACAGTAGAAAGATTTATCATCATTGAAGTGTCATGGATTGCTCTGTAGTCTGTGATTGTTGCATTTCTTGAACAGTAGAGAGATAAATCATCAATGAAGTGTCATGGATTGCTCTGTAGTCTGTGATTGTGGCATTTCTTGGACAGTAGAGAGATAAATCATCGTTGAAGTGTCATGGATTGCTCAGTAGTCTGTGATTGTGGCATTTCTTGGACAGTAGAGAGATAAATCATCAATGAAGTGTCATGGATTGCTATGTAGTCTGTGATTGTGGCATTTCTTGGACAGTAGAGAGATTAATCATCATTGAAGTGTCATGGATTGCTCTGTAGTCTGTGATTGTTGCATTTCTTGAACAGTAGAGAGATAAATCATCAATGAAGTGTCATGGATTGCTCTGTAGTCTGTGATTGTGGCATTTCTTGGACAGTAGAGAGATAAATCATCGTTGAAGTGTCATGGATTGCTCTGTAGTCTGTGATTGTGGCATTTCTTGGACAGTAGAGAGATAAATCATCGTTGAAGTGTCATGGATTGCTCTGTAGTCTGTGATTGTGGCATTTCATGAACAGTAGAGAGATAAATCATCATTGAAGTGCCATGGATTACTCTGTAGTCTGTGATTGTGGCATTTCTTGAACATTAGAGAGATAAATCATCGAAGAAGTGTCATGGATTGCTCTGTAGTCTGTGATTGTGGTATTTCTTGAACAGTAGAGAGATAAATCATCATTGAAGTGTCATGGATTACTCTGTAGTCTGTGATTGTGGCATTTCTTGAACAGTAGAGAGATTAATCATCGTTGAAGTGTCATGGATTGTTCTGTAGTCTGTGGTTGTGGCATTTCTTGGACAGTAGAGAGATAAATCATCATTGAAGTGCCATGGATTGTTCTGTAGTCTGTGATTGTGGCATTTCTTGGACAGTATAGAGATAAATCATCATTGAAGTGCCATGTATTACTCTGTAGTTTGTGATTGTTGCATTTCTTGAACAGTAGAGAGATACCTCATCGTTGAAGTGCCATGGATTGTTCTGTAGTTTGTGATTGTGGCATTTCTTGGACAGTAGAAAGATAAATCATCGTTGAGGTGCCATGGATAGCTCTGTAGTCTGTGATTGTGGCATTTCTTTGACAGTAGAGAGATAAATCATCATTGAAGTGCCATGGATAACTCTGTAGTTTGTGATTGTTGCATTTCTTGAACAGTAGAGAGATACCCCATCGTTGAAGTGCCATGGATTGTTCTGTAGTCTGTGATTGTGGTATTGCTTGGACAGTAGAAAGATAAATCATCGTTGAGGTGCCATGGATAGCTCTGTAGTCTGTGATTGTGGCATTTCTTGAACAGTAGAGAGATAAATCATCATTGAAGTGCCATGGATTGCTCTGTAGTCTGTGATTGTGGCATTTCTTGAACAGTAGAGAGATAAATCATCATTGAAGTGCCATGGATTGATCTGTAGTCTGTGATTGTGGCATTTCTTGAACAGTAGAGAGATAAATCATCATTGAAGTGCCATGGATTGCTCTGTAGTCTATGATTGTGGCATTTCTTGGACAGTAGAGAGATAAATCATCATTGAAGTGCCATGGATTGCTCTGTAGTCTATGATTGTGGCATTTCTTGATCAGTAGAGAGATAAATCATCATTGAAGTGCCATGGATTGCTCTCTAGTCTATGATTGTGGCATTTCTTGAACAGTAGAGAGATAAATCATCATTGAAGTGCCATGGATTGCTCTGTAGTCTGTGATTGTGGCATTTCTTGAACAGTAGAGAGATAAATCATCATTGAAGTGCCATGGATTGCTCTGTAGTCTATGATTGTGGCATTTCTTGGACAGTAGAGAGATAAATCATCATTGAAGTGCCATGGATTGCTCTGTAGTCTATGATTGTGGCATTTCTTGAACAGTAGAGAGATAAATCATCATTGAAGTGCCATGGATTGCTCTGTAGTCTATGATTGTGGCATTTCTTGAACAGTAGAGAGATAAATCATCATTGAAGTGCCATGGATTGCTCTGTAGTCTGTGATTGTGGCATTTCTTGAACAGTAGAGAGATAAATCATCATTGAAGTGCCATGGATTGATCTGTAGTCTGTGATTGTGGCATTTCTTGAACAGTAGAGAGATAAATCATCATTGAAGTGCCATGGATTGCTCTGTAGTCTGTGATTGTGGCATTTCTTGAACAGTAGAGAGATAAATCATCATTTAAGTGTCATGGATTGCTCTGTAGTCTGTGATTGTGGTATTTCTTGAACAGTAGAGAGATAAATCATCGTTGAAGTGCCATGGATTGCTCTTTAGTCTGTGATTGTGGCATTTCTTGGACAGTAGAGAGATAAATCATCATTGAAGTGCCATGGATTGCTCTGTAGTCTGTGATTGTGGCATCCTGAACAGTAGAGAGATAAATCATCATTGGAGTGCCATGGATTGATCTGTAGTCTGTGATTGTGGCATTTCGTGAACAGTAGAGAGATAAATCATCATTGAAGTGCCATGGATTGCTCTGTAGTCTATGATTGTGGCATTTCTTGAAAAGTAGAGAGATAAATCATCATTTGAAGTGTCATGGATTGCTCTGTAGTCTGTGATTGCGGCATTTCTTGAACAGTAGAGAGATAAATCATCATTGAAGTGTCATGGATTGCTCTTTAGTCTGTGATTGTGGCATTTCTTGAACAGTAGAGAGATAAATCATCATTGAAGTGCCATGGATTGCTCTGTAGTCTGTGATTGTGGCATTTCTTAGACAGTAGAAAGATAAATCATCATTGAAGTGCCATGGATTGCTCTGTAGTCTGTGATTGTGGCATTTCTTGAACAGTAGAGAGATAAATCATCATTGAAGTGCCATGGATTGCTCTGTAGTCTTTGATTGTGGCATTTCTTGAACAGTAGAGAGATACCCCATCGTTGAAGTGCCATGGATTATGTGTTTTATTGAATTTCATCTGGACATTTATTTTAGGTAAAAATACGGGGACTGGGTAACCCTCGAAGGGTAGCGAAAAATCGTGCCGAATTTTATGGAAGTCTCGTATATATTTATTTGTGATAAGTTTCCGTTCGTTCTAAGACGCTAAAGGAAAACTGAAACCCTGGTGATCAGGTGTCTATTATTTGTAATAGAGTTTAGTCGTGTTTAATTAACGCTGTTTTATACAGTTTATATTATGACTGTTGGTAGATCATTTCAAGCTTCAGTTTCTTGTCATTTTTGCATTTGGTAAACCGGATAGGCGGCAATCGAAAACGTTAATACTATCGACGAACGTAGATCAAAAATCGTTAGAAACATAGTTTTCGATTGCTATTTGTCCCCAGACTGGTGACAAATGGCAATCAAAAATACTATTTCTAGCGTTTTTTGATATGCGTTCGTCGATTGTTTAAAAGTGTTTTCGATTGCCGCCTACCCTGTGTGTAGCTCTTATCTGAAGACACTGTTCAGTTTCTTATGGCAAATATTAGTATAAACCGATTATATAATTACCAACTTAGGACGTTTATAGATGGTTCTAGGGTATAACAATGTAATTACTAAGACGTCAGTAAGACAATTTGGGGTTTTGAGCTATCATTAAATTGAAAGCTGAATATCTAATCAGTATGGGATTGTCAACATTATATTTGTTTTTCTCTGACAGTCGTGCATGCAACAGTATGATTATGTTTTTTTCATTGAATCATTAAAATCAAAGCCATGCCATGCGAAAATGTGTCTGGTTTGTAACTAGATTAAGAAACAAATGTGTATGACTAGGAAATACAGTAAAGCCTGTGTAAAACGGTCACTCTCAAAATGACAGAAAATTGGTTTTCAAGACCATTAATCGCTTAATGCAGGTCAAAAAGTATTGCAGAATTCTGCAATGCTTTCGATCTTCATTAAGCTTACATTTGTCATTAACATTTTTGTTGTGTCTATTTTTGAGTGACCGTTTTACACAGGTCACAGATTTTAGACCGACTCGTGGCATTGTGGGAACTATAAAGTCACGGACAGCCGCTTAACAGTAACAATTATATAAAGTAAACAACTCTCTCTCTCTCTCTCTCTCTCTCACACAGCATTAACAAAAAAGGAAACAACAGCAACAAGTGAATTATCACTTTAGAACATCAGCAGTCGATTACAAAGGGATGTGGTAGAAGCCAAATCTTCGGGCTAGATCCCGCTGTTGCTAAAAACACAAATATTGTTTTGCTCGCATATATTATGCAATGTATCGCCACAAGGAAGCACTCTCTCAATGTCTTCTTCTTAGGTCTGAAACTGGTATTTGTGCAATATCTTAAACATTTCTGGAAATTTTGCTTTCACAGGATCAGAGCTGTTGCGAACAAGAAAGGTCTCTCCCTCTCTCTCTCTCTGTCTCTCCACCCCCCCCTCTCTCTCTCTCAACGCAGTTGCAATAGCCAAGTGCATAGGCCTTCCATACTTCGGGATTCAAGTCACATGCACTTGTATCACATGTCTTACTCTGCAAATCGAAATTCATCCTGTAGTCACGAGACCAAACACATGGCCAGCATCAAATACCAACAGATATTCTGTTTTAGAAGCATGCAGTCTTGTTTATATATTGCATACGAAGTGCGGGTTAGTTTAAAGGGTCAATCGGCGCCGTTTTCCATATCTTTTGCTACCTCGAAAACAATTTTTAGTATATTTCAGACATCATTCAAAACTATAGGGTGATTAGCATTACTGGTCCGGATCCCCTGGAAAATCACAAAGCCAGCATTCAATGCGGGTCATGATCGGCCCGCCAACGAATTGCCATTTATATGACGTTTCGCTGGCGGGCCGACGATGGCGCGCTTTTAAGTGGTGTTTGGACCCTCTTTCCCCTCATCAACTAAAAAAACAAAAATAAAACTTTGTAGGCGTTGTCAGAGTTGAGTTGGACCCTCTCACACCGAGTAGGTGGCAATCAAAAACGTTAATACTATCGACGAACGTAGATCAATAATCGTTAGAAACAGAATTTTCGATTGCCATTTGTCGCCCGAAAGCGACAAAAGCCAATCGAAAACACTGTTTCTAGCGATTTTGATCCGCGTTCGTCGATTGTTAAGAGCGTTTTCGATTGCCGTCTTCCCGGTGTGCCTCTGACAAACTATTTCATGGATCCGCGCACTACCTTTGTCCATGAGTATCCTTGAACAGGCAGATACACAGTCTGATCCTGCCCTTCTTTGTCAGAATATAAAGATTTGGGGATTGATAAATACCATTCTCTTTCTTTCACAGTGCGATGCTGGTAAAGCCACTAACATCATGTACGAGATGTTATATTCCGAGCCCACTAAACACATGATCCTCGGACCGGCCTGCTCAATAGAGTCAGAGGTAACAGCCCAAGCCTCCGCTGATTGGAATATTACACACGTAAGTATCACATTAGGTTAAATTAAAAAAACAAAATTAAAACGTTAATAGATGCTCATTGGCTCATGGGCGAATACAGAGGATGGGGAAGGAGGCGGGGGGAGGGGGGGGGGGCTGGAGGTAATGACACCCCTACCCTTGGAAAATCACAAGTGGCAATAGGTTTTCGTAGTAATTCTGGTACGAGCCCCATAACCATGCCCTTTATTTAAGGCGTATTCTGTGTCCTATTGCTTCTCGATGGAGGCCTATACGACCTTCTATCAAATCCTTTGATGACTAAAAAAAGTTGTAAGGACCCCATAACTGATTTTTCTGGATTCCGCTTGATACTGTCGAAATTCTCATTAAGCGGTGAATTTATTTCTATTAATTACGAGGCCCTGAAATTCAGATAATGTAAAGAGCTACGTGCATTAAGAGGCTCTTTTGGCTCCCCTATGAGGTCAACAAATGAAATTCGCTTTTCACCAAATTATTCTTATTGGTTTATTAGGACAATGACCCAAGTGTATAATTCTGATAAAGTTTGACTTTTACCGTTGCTATGGTAACAAAAATGGCTGTCAAAACGGGCTGAAAATAGGAAATTGACCATTTTGGAGCAAATTTGAGACGTTTGACAGAGCAATTAACATAGAGCACAAGCAAATACCAAAAAGATATTTAACAGATGATGAGAAGTATCATGGCACACAACATATTAAACGGATATTTTGGTCTTTAGCTGTGCTGATATCTAATTTTTGAAAATTCGGTCTCTAAAAGCCTTAAATTTGGTCAAAATGGTAATTTCTCTATTTTATGCCGATTTTGTCGACCATTTTTGTTACCATAGCAACGGTAAAATTTAAATATTTAAATAGATGCCAAAATTTTACACTTCAGCCATTCTTCTAATAAACAATCCAAAGAAATTTGTGAAAAGTAAATTTCAGTATTTTGTACCAAAGGGGGCCATTTTAGCCCCTTAATGCACGTACCCCTTTAAAACATATTTGCTGAAAAGGATCTATACAACGAGTGCCTGGATTTCAGACACATGAATCTTTCTATAGACTTATTAAAGAAAAGAAAATAAAGGACATGTATATGTACTATTAAACTTTCACTTCAATAGTACATTTATTAATTCAAATAAAATTTTGTTATTTTTTACCCACTATGCCAAGGAAAAATCTTTAAAAAAAATGTCACATTTTAACTATCGCTTGAGTCAAACAAAGATTCAAAGGCAGTTGTGTGAGTTTAAAGTGCCATAAGTCCATAAAACTGATAAATCATCTGAGAGATCACAGTGATTATTTTCTTAGCAAATTACAAGATTTATTCATCAGTACTTTAGGCATTCTAACGGCAATGCACAAGAATGAAGAAAATATCGAATAAAAATAATTCTTTTAACGCATGGCCAGCTTCCTTTGTAAGCCTTTACAACTGTTGCACATGTTCTGTATATAGTGTAACAGTATGGCGATGTACAATTAACAGATCAACATCCTTCGTGCTCATGTCATATTATAAATACAGGACATTACTCATGTATAACATAATTTACCAAACTCGTTGTGAAAAATCGATAAGATACTAGGCTATCAAACGAGTTGGAGAAAAGCGATAAAATGCGAGGCTTGCCGAGCATTTTATCGAATTTTGCAACGAGTTTAATAAATTTAATAAAACAGGAGTACGCATGATAGATTCTATTTATCATATGACACTAAATTAATTGTGCAATCATTAAAATCTCGTGTTTGGCGTGAAAAAGTTAGCCACTCTTATCAATTGGACCAGTCCATTTCCGTTTTAAGGCGTGTTAGGTTGTATTTTTTTATCACACTCTGTGAGCAGACAGTAGAGACCCTGATCATACGCCGCGATCTGTGGCATCTGATCTAGCTCTGCACTGTTTGCCGATGTCCCACAAAAAATCGCTAGGCTTATATTGGTTAAAGAACAAACCTCATATTTCTTTAAATTCAAAACAGGTATTTTTATACTTAAGGAATAAAGAAACGCAACAAACACTTCGAGTCAGTGTATGCATACAATATGATGCAAGTTTTTAGTGCAAGTGGTATTTATCCATAGGAGCCGTCAAATTGCAGCAGGTCCAACGTAATTATCGATTACGTAATCGTTTTGGTATGCGCGTAACCAACCTGACCCCAACCTGACCCCCGTAGTAAACTGCTGAAACAGGGTCAATAAAAGCAAAGTTTGAATCAACCATCGGTTTATTGTTTTAAAAAGTATTGGCATAGATTGCAGATCAAGGAAATGATCAAATGGCGACGTTTCTGTAAGATTCCGAAACGGCTTAACGTCATTAACGTCAACTCTGAATACTGCGTGAAACGCGTAGTTTTTCTTTTCTGCTTGAGATTTCTTCATTTCAAGGACGTTTTGTTCAAGAATTATGACTTGAGATCTTCAGACGTCAAAAAACCTCAATTCTGACGTCAAAATTCGATAATCCTACGTTTTAATGGTTTCCTTGATGTTTATGTGTTTTTCTAATGATAAAATGGTCCAGTGACAAAGTTTAGGTTACAGTTAACAAGTTTGGTGTTCACTCTCGGCATGTAATCAGATGTTTTCTTTTGCATTATGCCATGTTTTGTTTGGCTAACGTCAATTTTAACACCCTACCAGCGTATTTCTACGGTATCTGAAATGTCAGTTTTTCCCAAGAAAGCATGTTCTGATGTCTCTAGGTTTATCTTATCCCGTATATTCACCAGCGACCCAAACCCGACGGCTCTAAGTGACGTTTATCGTTTATTCACTACCATTGTGTATCTTTCCATTCAGGTAGCGTGTTTGGCGCAATATTTGACTGCATTACGAATATGATTGGACGTGTGTTAAATTTGCACATTGTCAAGTCGACGCCAAATAACCAAACTTGAAAAAGACGGGGTTTCTTGATCTTTATTCTGACGTTAACGTCACATTTTACGTTTTCATATGTTTTCATCTTGTAGCGTAAAATGTAGCGTTAAAATGACGTTTTGGTATTTCATCACATGCTATTAATACTCAATAAGAAATTTTCAAAAGAGATTTTACCAAACCGTCATTTAAACACGCAAAAATTAAATTTTTGTCTGTTGCGTTTCTTTATTCCTTAAGTATATCTAACAAAATGAATCTGGTTTATTACCAATTGTCTTGAAGATATTTTTTGTTTTAATTGTAGAAACAACAAAGGTATAGAGTCTGGTATGTCATCAGAAATGATGTTAGCAAAACTGTTATAACACTTGGAGCCTTTCAGAAAAAAACACACAAATGCATGCACGGATCCAGAAGGGGGCAGGGGGTGTGCCCCCCCCCCCCCCTGAAAAATCACAAAGCTATGTGTTTCTTAGCAATAATTGTCCGCCCCCCCCCCCCCCCCCCGGATAATCACAAAACTGCCAAGCTAGCATTCAATGTTGGGCCACTGTATGCCTGCTAGCGAAACACCATTTAAAGCTGCATAGTCTGTAACTTTTGATCTTTTAATTTTAGAACGAGTGTTTCTATTTTTCAAGAACACAGTAAAAAAATAAAATTCAGGTATACATTTTACCATTTTCGTAAATCTTAACAAATTATCAGTATCAAAACAACAGCATTTATGTTAAAATTACCTGTCTATGATTATTGGAGGGACGCAAATAATTACCAACAAGAGAAAAAACACACCTGTTTTATAAGATAATTCACTTTTCCGTGCAGTTTTCCGCCGTAGTGAACAGATTTAATGTGAAAACATAACTTAATTCTACTTTTACAAATGATTTAAAAAGAAAATAAAAAAAAATTCAAAAAAATGTTCATAGTTGCAGCCTTAGTCTCTTTAAGCGGGGCCGATCATGGCCCGTTTTAGTGGTATTTGGATCCCTCCCACGCAAAAAAATAAAAAATAAACAATAAAGAAAAACGTTGAAATAGTTGGACCCTCTCTGACAGAACTTTCTGGATCCGCGCATAAAAAGCCAACAGCGACACAGACACCAAAAGAAATTACAAACACAAAACAAATATAAACATATTAATTCTGGAAAAACTCTTCTAAAATGGTGCTACTATTTTGTCATGCAACATAAGAGCTCTTTTTACAAGTTAAGATCAGAAAAAAGATCATAAAAGCCTGTTCCAGAACTAAGCCAGGAAAGAAAAAGAACGCTTAGTTTGATTAGAATCATTTGGGATCAAAGACCTTTATCAAACTTTCGCTCTTCTTCACAAAGCTTTTACCGGATCTGGCTAATCTAACGTATATGAGTGATTATAGTTTAATTGATGTCGCTTTTGAAATATGTTCTAGAAAAGGAATTATTGGTGCAAATCCAGCAGCACTAAAGTGCATGACCAACTCTTTTAGATACGACAAGTTCATGCATGCTTGAAATGATCATTTGCCAATTGCAAGCTATCTTCCCTCGGTCATTAGCAATTTTCATTCTATTTTCGAAATATTTGAAAAGGCTCTGATTGAATGCTGGGTATAAACCTTTATATGCTAATGAATTCTCACAAGTTTGTTCTGGGTTAGGTGAAAGAGATCTTTTGTAAAATTGAAATGATTAAATTTGAATAATTAGATTCCTAAATAATTCCTCAACTGAAAAATGACGTACCACCATTTATATTTTTAAAAGCCTTCTGAAAATGTTGAAGATTTAATGAGTGTAGATGTGAGGTAGTTCTATAGATTGAGAATGTCTTCAGGCATGATTCGGGTGCTTGTCATATTTTTATTTGTGTTACCGTTGGAACGTATCTGAATGATGATGAAGACATTGGCATTTTTGTAGAGTTTGCATCATGTTTTTTTAAATCAGAACAGAGTGGTTTTATAATTAAGGTGTTTAAGTAGCTATATAATGTAGTAGGAAATGTTTCAGTATTGTATAAAATTAAAAATAATTTTATCATTTATATGAGGTCTTCATTGTGGATCAGACTGTGATCCACGTGTGGATGAATTTATCTATCTATCTACCTATCTCTTCATACGGCATACACCCTCAAATGAGCATTACGTGCCGGGTTCCCGCGACATGCGTTAAAAATAAAGAAGTTAAAAACACCTGAAAGTAGAAATAAATTAAAAGTGCATAGTGTTAGTGTATTATCAGTGAGAAAGTAAAGTGTGGATAAAACAGCAGTATTGTAAAGTGGGGGATCTCACCCTATAGGGAATTTACATAGGGTTCTGCCCACACATATATTTGTATAATATTATGCATAATGATTGCCTAACATATGACTATTCTATTTGTGATATAGTTTTCCGTTTACCTATTGACATGGTCAAAAAATGAGTGTTATGTAATCGGGTATCTGGTTATAGGGTTACCTTCAGTTTAAGCCGCCCATAACTCTCGAAGTATCATATATTGGGTTCGCTTTGTTTTCAAAACTATCTATGATAATCACTGATTATATATGCATAAAACAAAAATCAGTTTCTGTAATGTTAAGTTCAGAAAAATGTGATTTTGTTTGAAACAGTCCCCAAATTTCAGCTGTATAATATTTTATCAACATTTTTTTTTAATTTAGGCATGTTCCAGTTCTTGTCAACTTATGAAAATAATCTTAAATAAGGCTATACATATGTAGATGATATGCTAAAATTTTCAAGAAAATTGGAGACCGGTAACACGTTGTCTTGGAACTTTAAATGTTACAAATCGACATTCTGAGAAATGCAAAATAATTACTGATTATAGGAAATGAATAAGTAATTGATTAGTTAAAAAGCAAATTTTCTTGTGTGTTTTATTGTGTAAGTAAGATTAAATCTTGAATATTGTCAAAGCTATTATACTTACACGAATAGTCGAATACTGATCACATAGAGAAAATTCCACCCTGTCTAATTCCTTATAAAACAGTAAACTTTTGTAATCTTTATGATAAGCTTAAGGTTTCAAGTCCAGATTCACTCTAATAGAAATTCATTCTCTATAATTCAATCATTTCATTTGTGTCAGGGAATCCTTTGTTTGATTATTTCTTTATCACCAACATGATAAAAAATATATATATGATAAATACGACAACCGTATATAACCATGTTTCTTGTATGTTTCTTGCATATTTACCTTTATAAACAAGACAGAATCTTTAATGTTTTCAAAACTGTCATACCTCTTCCAATATTGATCACATGGAGAGTATTTCACCTTATTGAACTCCTTATGAAGTAGGTCATTTCATTAATCTTCAAAATATGGTTCAAAGTATGATATTCACTTCAGTAGAATGTCCAACTGCATTATTCACTCATTGTATGTAGTTATGGGATCTTTTGCTTGACTATATCTTTACCTTGAATTGTTGCAATGTTAGAAAAAAAAACATGTACCTTAGGTGCTTACAATTATATTCAACACCCTTCATAATGTCATAATAGCAAATGAGCTAGACAAATTAATGCCAAAAATGTCTTAAAGTTAAACCTAATACAATCAGATCGCTCATAAGATAACTGATTCCTTGCTTAAAACGCCAGTTACTTGACTGAGGAACCAGTTTTGAAAATACATAAGGGGAACTCCAAAAGATTCTAAGCAAATAACCAAACTAGCTGACTGACACTACAAATACAGAACTTACTAAAAAAGACAAGCAAAAATAGTAAGTGAGTATGATCAGGAAATACCACAATCACAAACTGCAGACAACCTCCTGGCACCGCGAGGAAGAGCCGCTCAACCATTACGAGACACCAGGAAGACACATTAAGAAAAGCAATCAGCTCTTTCTTCCCCATCAAGATGATGGCAATACTAGAATGGACATAAAGTAACGTACAACAAAACATAGACCAATTACAGACTCCCACAATGAGAGTAACAATAAACAAAAAGTCAACAACAACAGAACCACCGCCTTAGAACGGACAGCAGCCTAAGCCACCAGGGGGCTTAAATGCATTTTACTGGTACCAAATCTTTGCCCTAGATTCTGCTGTTGTTGAAGTACAAGAAATGTTCAGCTCGCATGGAGGCCATCTAACTAATGCAATGTATCATCATGGAAAAAACTCTAATCAAATTAACACTCCATGATGAAACAAAGAAAAGGGCTCATGACTCACAGATAGTCAGAGCTAAAGAAAACCTCAAGTTGAGCCACGGTGGGGCCAGCTACAGATAAGCATCAGGCACCAACCCACCGATTAAAGCTTTACATCAGAGCCGTCATAGAGTCTGAGGCCTGACCCACCGTCGTGTAATTAAAGAGGAAACCATAGCTATAAACCGTGATTGGGTTTAAAACTAGGCATGCAGACTGTCGCATGATATCCAAATTATATCCAACCCTTATATAACGTTTTACTATCTTTTTGAATTGATCACCAAAATTAGGTTTTCCAACAATTCGTTTGAATTAATAGACTAAATCACCATATATATAGGTTCTGTTATGCCTTGTTGCAGAAGAGTTTTTAACCCAATGTTGTATTTAACAATTAACTCTGAGTGCCTGTGGTAGAATTTAGAAAATGCTTTTCGAATTTTATGATACCTATAACATTGTTTTAATAATTTAGCAGTTAAAAATAAGTTTCTATTGTTGAAGTCATCAACATTAGAGCACACTCTAGCAAAACGAATAAGCTGGGAAATATATACACCATAGGAAGGAGAGCGAGGAACATCTCCATCAAGAAATGGGAAATTTTCTATTTCAAAATTAAAATCATCCCATTTATCATAAATTTTACAAGAAACTATGCCATTTGTTATTGACAAGTTCAAGTCCAAAAACGGAGCTTCAGTATCAGAGAAATTCGCCTTATTTAACTGAAGTTCAGCGGGATATATCTGACCTACCATTTGTTCAAAATAAGGATTATCAATATTAAGTAAGTCATCTAAATAAAGAAAATTGCAAAAAGGGTCTGACTGTATGAAAAGAAGAAACAATGATCAGGAACTGGAGTAATGCGAACGGAATTGGAAATCAGCCAAAACTACAAATAGACATAATACAAGGAGAACACAAGGTGAGCAGATTAATCTATATACAACTCTTTCCCCAAAAGAATAAATTTGCACAGAGAAATTAAAGTCACAGTGCTTTCAGTCAACAAATCTGCATGTGCATCTTGGTATTTAATGAATTGACAAAATGATAAATTAAAAACAGTGATAAAAAGTTGCGAGATATTTAATGCATGTGCAGCAATTGATGATCAGCAAACATAAGGAGTCTCAATAGGTACCTGGTAGTAAAGTTGAAAGCTGCATCCTAGCTCCATTTCTAAACACATTGACATTTTCTGGGGGATACCATGCAAAAAAAGTTTAACATCGTACTGAACAAGGTTAAAATGAATAATTAAAAAAGTTTAGAGACACATGCGATCGCTGGCTGGTAAAATGAATGCCAGTTACATAAATGAGGTTGTATATAAACTTACAAAAGGACAGAAGAAATTAAGCCAGGGTTTAAAAGTATCGCCTTGTCTAGCACTATTATGATAAAGAACTGTCAATTAAACCAACGCTATGCAAAAACAAATTAAAATCTATTTTCGCATAAAGAAACATTGGGTAAGAGATCATAGCACTGAATAAATAAATTGATGTGTTTCAACTTTCTTTGTGAAGTTTAAAAGTTTCATGTGGTGTGTGTGTTACTCAAACTGATTGTTAGTGGTACGCTACACAAGTCTCAGACTTGTTTCAATGTCAAATTAAATATGCTTTTGTACATACATAGCGTTCTAGTATCGATGTTCATAATGTTTCCAATAAATAAAATCGAGAAATTATATGGTTCCAAGACAAAACATGCCTCAAACATTAAATTATTAACAATGTCAAAAATGACCTACATGCATATTATATGTTTTCCCTCACTGTTACGGGTTTCAAAAAATCACAAAACTTTGTAAGTTTACAGAGGACATGTGAGGCAAATTTTATAGGCAGTATCATGGGTTGACAAGCGCAGGAAATATGAAAATTGTAGACACAATTCGACATTCTCATGAATTTTACTGATATTTTTTTGAAAATTCTGAATTTAAAGTTCGTAAAAAAACTGTTTGTATGTTTATATAGGCCAAAATAGTATCAAAGTAATCAATAAAGAGTCCTTTCACTATTCTAAGTCAAAATGGCTGAAAAGAATAAAAACGTTGGTTAAAAATTGACAAAATACTAGACAGTTGTCATCGAAAAGTTGGAGTAACCCAGAGTCCTCTCCTGGGACTTAAAAATCTCTAACAAAATAAATAAATGCATTTTTATAGTTGATATGTCAAATGTATTCACCAAGTACATTTGTAAAACTAGATGAAGATCCATGAATGGGCGCATATGAGACCCCCCCCCCCCCCCCCCCCCCCCTTTGAAGCTGTCTAGATCAGTCAGGGTTGCGATAGATGCCGGGAGACTGTTCCACTGAACGACTGTGAGAGGGTAAAATAAGTATTTATAGCAATCGGTCCTGGTGGATTTTTGTCTGTAAGCCAATGGGTGAGAGGTACGGGAAGCACGTGGGAGTGGTATGACATATGAAGGGAGAGGTATGGCTACATAGCCATATATGATCTTGTAGAAGAGGACCAGTCTTGAATCAGTATGCCACTGCTCAAGGGTACACCATCCAAGTTTTCCTATCATGTCTGTGACGCTTGAGTAGGGCGAATGATCCCAAAGGACCCATCAAGCTGCTCGTCTCTGGACACTCTCAATTTTTTGTATGTCATCCTTAGTGTGGGGGTCCGTCCCATACTGGAGAAGCATACTCCAGCTGGGGTCTGACAATTACCTTGTGTGCATTTTCCCTTTGTGAAGTGTTTTTTGTTTTAAGGTTCCTCCTTAGGAAGCCTAGTGATTACATTGTTGGTAATTCTGCTGACATGGGTCTTCCAAGATAACTCATTTGCAATATCAACACCCAGATATCTGGTACCGCCTCAAGGGTTTTACCATGTAGTGTGTATGTTGTTGGGAGGGGAGAACGTGACCTGGTTATGTGTTTTACCTGGCATTTGCTGGGGTTGAATTGCATATCCCATCTGATTTCCCATTCTTGGAGGATGTCTAGGTTGGCCTGTAATTGGTCAGAGTCAGCTAGTTTGGTTATTTTTAGGTAGGCTGCTGTATCATCAGCAAAAATTGTTGTAGGGTTGTAAGGGTAGTGTGTGTTTCTCCAACCAATGAGAGAGTCTGGTATTCACACTGCTTCATTGTCTGATGAATTTCTGAAGATTTTCTAAAATTGATAGATAGATAATTTTTTACTTGGTATTTTTCATTTAGAAGATGGATTTTGAATGAAAAAGATTAACAACAGTGATTTGGCTTATGATTTTCGTTAGACCAAAATTCAAGTTGTTTGAGTTTTAAATTACTGGATTGATTATATTGACTATGATTTTGGAAATTGATTAAAGTTGTGGAAAGACTTAAGGTCTTAGATGATTTAGAAAATCTTTTGTGTAAGGTGATTTTCCTTGTGTTTGAGGTGGAGGTGATGATCCAAGTTTACAGTTGGTAAATGTTAAGAGAACTTGCTTGGGATCGAGACGTTTTAACAATTTGTATATGTGTATTGTTCTGTTTTGTTTATCAATTAGCTGTACCTCTTGTTTAGTAATGCATGATATCATAATTTATCTGAACCCTCGATGGTGAATTGTGGATTATGTTTGGAGTATGTACGCTCAGGTGTGTGGATAATTTGGACTTCTGAGGTTTGAAATTTACCATTGTTTGCCAAGATAAGTTGAGCATTCATTGTGAAGTTGTATCCACTCCTTCATGCGATAAGATTGAATATGACCTGTGGGGCTGCAAATGGTTATTTGTGTTAATCCCTATGTTACGATAAAAGGTTAGAGGTCATATTAGGAATACTTGGGGTTCACTGTTAAAATTGAGAAATATACCACGCTTTTCTCTATGGGAAAATTTTACAGTTAATTTCAATAATTTGACTACAATTGAGATGCCAAATGACTTAATGTATTTAAAAAAGATTGACATGCCAGTTTTATTGATTATGTACACAGTTATAGGAAATAGGAAAGTAGATGAGCACGGTAGGTCATTCTTATTTGGTCATTTATTGTGATTATTTTTGGCACAATGCGTTTTTATTTTGACACTGCTTTTTATGTATAAGAAATGATTTCATTAGAAAGTTAAAGCATTTTTGGTAAGAGGTTAGCTGATTATTGTAGAGATAAGAATGTTGTGACGAGTTCCCTGTCAGTTGTTGAGAATGGGTTGGTGTCGTTGGAATATGACGAGATTGTTAGGAGCAAATGGGGAAGGTAACCTTCTTCCGCTCCAGACCAGAAGGATGCGAAGGTGTTATTGGCTTCATTGGAGAATATGAAGAAATAAGATGTATTTAGAGAGAGAGAGGTGGTCATGAATGACATAGAGACAATATGACTTGAGTGTACACGAAACTTAACCATGAGTCCATGGTCGTGTCATGGTGGAGATATAATATAAAGATATGTCAATAGTTATTGATGATGTGTGTGAGACCAGTTATTAGAATGAAGTTTGGTGGCTGGTGAAGATAAAAAATATGTTTACTATGGTTGTGCAAAAATATGCACTGTATGGACAGATTAAAATGATGTATATGACTTGAGATGTATAGGAAGGAATACAGTAAGGGACAGCTTTCACCTCAAGTAGCATTGAGTTTATATGGAACATATTGACCTTTCAAAGTAGTATGTGCATTAAGGGGCTATTTTGGCCCCCTCTAGAGCCAAAAACTGAATATTGCTTTTCACCATATTCATTTGATTGGTTTATTAGAAAAATACTGAAGTGTGAAATTTTTGCATTTATTTAAATTTTACCATTGCTATGGTAACAAAAATGGTGGACAAAATAGGCTTAAAACAGAAAAAATTGCTATTTTGGACCAAATTGAAGGCTTTTGGAGACCAATTTTTTAAGAACTAGATATCAGCACAGCTAAATACCAAAAATCCTTTTAATATGTTGTGTGCCGCGGTAATTCTTAAGTTCTGGTAACATATCTTTTTGGTATTTGCTTGTGCTCTATGGTATTTTCTCTGTCAAATTTTCAACTTTGCTCCAAAATGGTCAATTTCCTATTTTCAGCTTATTTTGGCTGCCATTTTTGTTACCATAGCAACTGTAAAAGTCAAAGAAATTTGAGACTTTAACACTTTGGTTATTGTTCTAATAAACTAATAAGAACAAATGGGTGAAAATCAATTTTCATATTTTAGCCTCATAGGGGGGGGCCAAAAAGGCCCCTTAATGCACATAGCTCTTTGACCAGTTTCCAAAGTGATAACAGATAACAGGTCAAATCAAGATTTTGTTGACAGCTTTGAAAGGTCACCTTTAAATGTCAAAACATTTACACGTAGAAAAATGTTGAAAAAATGAATTTATTTACAAATTTAGATCTACATGAAAACTACAGCTAATAAACTTTGGATTTTATACATTGGAGCCCCCCGGTGGCTTGGGCTGCTGTCCTTTCTGGGGAGGTGTTCTGTTGTTGTTGACTTTTTGTTTATTGTTACTCCCAATTAGGGAGTCTGTGATTGTTCTATGTTTTTTTGTACGTTACTTTATGTCCTTTCTGGTATTGCAGTCGTTTTGGTGAGGGGGGGGAGCTGGTTGCTTTGCTTGGTTTGTCTTCCTGGTGTCTTGTTGTGGTTGGGTGGCTCTTCCTTGCGGTGCCGTGGGGTTGTCTGCAGTTTGTGATTGTGGTATTTCCTGATCATACTCACTAAAGTTTTTTTACCAGTCAGTTATTCCAAAGAAGAAAATTAATATTATACAGTTATGGATAAGCTATACAACATTTAGCATCTTAAAGAGTGTTTTGGACAGCAGACAAAATTCTACATACTGGATATCAACAAAGCGGTCAAACTTTCGGGCAAAATTGAACAGAATTAAGACAACACCATCACACGGAAATTGCAAGCAGAAAATAATATTCAGTTGAAGTATACTCCTATGGAGGAACCAAGTGAGTGTAACAGACAGGAGGATAACAATGTTGTATTTTACCATGAAACTGTGGAGCAGGATGATTCAATTCAGATAGACTAACCACCCAGGAGCGAAGATGAACCTTATTGTATATTGACTGTATTACTTGATGGATGGATAATAGGATTATAATATGTGTGGTGCATGTTTTTTATTTGTGTATATGAGATTTTATGCATAGTGGGGTATTCAAAGCAATTGTCTGTTTTGTGGTATGATCAACCATTTATTAGGCATTGGGCTGTTTCATGATATGCTCCATTGGAAAGGTCTGGCATGCATATGCCTGTCTCTGCAATATGTAGGGAGGCATGTATATGTTGACTTAAAGGTAAGAAGATGCAGTGGAGTGATAGTTGACCCTATTGTGCACGAGATTCATCATGTGTATACACTATTAGTTTAGATTTGACATTGTGTTGTGAATTCACTGGGGATTAATTGGATTGTAAATTTGTTTGTGGCGTCTGTGTGCTAATCAGAGTTTGGGACGACTGCACACTCGATGGGGTAATCAACCATTGAATGGACACAAGGTTCTCTTGAGTGCGCTGTCACTCACAGATGTTTATTGTAAATAGTTTTATAACTGTTTTGAAAGTTGTACTTTGATGATGCATGTGTATTGATAAAGTTTAGTAGTTATAGGATGATTTGTGTATGCAATTTTTTTTATTTATATGTTAAGTATAGTGGTAGGTATGTGAATGAGTGAGGGAGAGAGTGTATGTGGATGTTATTTGTATATATGGTGTATGAGAAATGAGCTTAGAGAATTTCACTTAATTGAAAAATTAAGTCAAATTCTTAGTGTCTGGGCGTATATAAAATAGCTGCTGCGGTTAAACCGGATTAAGTCCTCCAGTAAAATGTTTACTGGCGGTTCCAAGGTGGTACTTCGCTTGTGGACCTTTGATGTTTTTTCTGTCTTGTGTTTGCTTTGTCTTTGTGAGCGTCTGTTTATATGTGATTTGTGGTCACCTGCTGTGAAAGGGCTGGCCTCTTGGCTCTCGTTTATGGTGTCTGACTGTGAGTTTGTCACTTTCCCATTGGTATCCTTGGACAGGTGTGGTACTAGATTGTATCGATTCCTGATCTTTGCACCCTTACTTTCATCTGAGAGGGTTCACAATAATTATGAATTATCTGTGGGGATAATGATTGGTTTGGATAAGACACAGGTGTTCAGCCAGGTGCGTTGTTGACATCTGTGATTGACATGTTTATGTTTTTATTGGGAATTCTGACACCAGTTTGTTATTGTTTCTCAAATGTCATATTTATTAGCCTGTCAATTCTGATGGGATATTTTAGCACTTTCAAAAGGCCATGATGCCAGATGTTACTTAGTTTAGTAAAATTACATAAGCCCAATAAATAGATCATGTCAATTCTGACATTGATTGGCAGGATTGCGCAATACATTTAGTCATACAACCTTTGGGAAATTGTGCAACAGGTGTGACTGTAAGTCACTTTTGTATCTTCTGATTGGTTGATATAAATGGAAGCATACCTATGTAGAGGGCGCTATAAAGTAAACTTGAAATATGATTGGTTAGTGATGATGTCATTAGGTGGTGCTGTGGTCAGCTTCTATCACGGGACTTCATAGTATATAAGATAAATCCCAGTGTCAGAGCTTTAGATTTTGGAACTTTGGGTTATAGTTAATTTCTAGAAGTATTTTAGTTGGACTTGAAGATTTAATAAAATTACAAAATTGTGAAAGTTGTTGCTGAAATTTTTAAGACTTAGAAATTTTAAAGAGACTTTGAAAACAAAACGCGAACTTAGAAGATTAGAATCGACTACTACGTTACAGGAGCACTAACAGTCACATGACAGCAACTTCAATGTACATAATCAAATCAAAGTAACCAGTTCCCTCTTCCTCAGCGAGACGATTGCAAAACTAGAAAGGACACAGATAAGAAAAGAGATCTGTCGCTTTAGAACAGACAGCAGCCAAAGCGACTGGAAACTAAATTATCTGTACAAATCATTGCCATAGATTCTGCTGTTGCTAAGCCACTTAGACAAAATGCCTAAGAGGTAAGACAAAATACCGTAGACATCAGACAGACTACATAAGATGCAAGACAAAATACCAATTAAAGTACTTATTTTTTAAGAACATATACTTATACCAGCTGCATGTAGTCATTATCGGCGCCTGTATGTATGTTTATAATTTCCCGCTTTACTGTTAACTGTAGCATGTACTTATAAGCAAGACATAATAACTTAATATATCTAAAGCAAGACATAATATGTTAGACGCAATACATAATGCGTAAGATGTATGCCATTAGAAATAAGACCAAATGGTTCCAAAAGGTTTCCGTACAATAATGAACTGGGCCCAGACTTACAATGCCTCCTTAGAGTTAAAGAAGACTTAAGTTAAGTATTGATTTTTCAGGATGCTAAAAATAACTTATTAAAATAAAAATATTTTTAATTTTTCTGAAGATCACAATAATATCTTTGACAACAAATACCACATCGATCCAGGCAATTTATTTAGCATTTACTATAGCATGTTGAAATATCAATACTTAACTTAAGTCTTGCTTAACTTTAAGGAAGCATTGTAATTCCGAGTGTTTATTTTCTCGGGGTGTTTATTTTCTCTTTTCAGCTGTCTTACGGCTCCGCATCACCATTACTTTCAAATAGACAACGATTTCCAAGATTTTTCCGCTTGGCGTCCCCAGATACAAGGTACAACCTACTCAGAATTGCCTTAGCTCAGCATTTCAACTGGAAGAAGATTTCGACAATAAATGTAGGAATGGACTACTTTTCAGCGGTGAGTGGAAACTGTTATACTTCATGACATATGTAATACAACGTCATAGGCCAAATACATAGACGGTCACTTCGACTTTTCTTTTATTTAATAAAATGATAATAACATTAAAGAGGAAGAGTGTTAAAAACATAATGCAATCGACAACAAATAAAATGGATCCATTTTATTTTAGAAATACTGCAAAACGACCACCTTAGAACATACATCAGCCTTCGAACCAGGGGGCTAGATTTTATTTATTGGCCAAATCTCCGCCCTAGATTATGCTGCTGTTCATGCACATTAATTGTTAATTCTTTCATTATATTATCATAGCTCGCATATCTAGCTTCCTAGCTTGCTCATTGTACCAGCATAGATAGCAAAGAGGCTTTCTAGCTTACTCATTGTATAATTATAACTCGCATAGAGGCTTTCTAGCTTACCCATTGTATCATCATAGCTCGCATAGAGGCTTCCTAGCTTACTCATTGTATCATCGTAGCTCGCATAGAGGCTTTCTAGCTTACTCATTGTATCATCATAGCTCGCATAGAGGCTTCCTCCTAGCTTACTAATTGTATCATCATAGCTCGCATAGAGGCTTGCTAGCTTACTCATTGTACCATCATAGCTAGCATAGAGGCTTTCTAGCTCACCAACATAGCTCGCACAGAGGCTTTCTACCTTACTAATTGTATCATCATAGCTAGCACAGAGGCTTTCTAGCTTACTAATTGTACCATCATTATTAGCATAGAGGCTTCCTAGCTTACTAATTGTATCATCATACCTCGCATAGAGGCTTTCTAGCTCACCAACATAGCTCGCACAGAGGCTTCCTAGCTTACTCATTGTACCATAATAGCTCGCGTAGAGAATTTCTAGCTTACTCATTGTACCATCATTGCTATCATAGAGGCTTCCTAGCTCACTAGGATTGCTCGCATTGAGGCTTCCTGGCCTACTCATTGTATCATTATAGCTCGCATAGAGGCTCTCTAGCTTACTCATTGTACCACCATAGCTAGCAAAGAGGCTGCCTAGCTTACTAACATAGCTAGCATACAGGCTTCCTAGCTTACTCATTGTATCATCATAGCTCGCACAGAGGCTTGCTAGCTTACTCATCGTATCATCATAGCTCGCATACAGGCTTTGTAGCTTACTCATTTTATCATAATAGCTAGCATAGAGGCTTCCTAGCTTGCTCATTGTACCATCATAGCTAGCATAGAGGCTTCCTAGCTTACTGATTGTATCATCATAGCTCGCATTCAGACTGTCCAGCCTACTCATTGTATCATCATAGCTCGAATTGAGGCGTTCTAGTTTACTCATTGTATCACCATAGCTCGCATAGAGGCTATCTAGCTTACTCATTGTATCATCACAGCTCGCATAGTGGCTTTCTAGCTTACACATTGTATCATCATAGCTTAAATAGAGGCTTTCTACTTTACTCATAGTACCATTAAAGCTCGCATAGATGCTTTCTAGCTTACCATTGTATCATCATACATGTAGCTAGCAAAGATTCTTCCTAGATTACTCATTGAATCATCATAGCTAGCATAGTTGCTTCCTAGTTTAATGATTGTATCATCATAGCTCACAAAGAGGCTTTCTAGCCTATTCATTGTACCATAATAACTAGCATAAAGGCTTCCTAGCTTACCCATTGTATCATCATAGCTCGCATAGAGGCTTTCTAGCTTACTAGTTGTATCATCATAGCTCGCATAAAGGCTTTCTAGCTTTCTCACTGTATCATCATAGCTAGTATAGATTATTAATTGTATCATCATAATTCGCATAGAGGCTTCCTATATTCCTCGCTAGCAAAGAGGCTTCCTAACTTACGCATTGTGTCATCATAGCTCGCATAGAGGCTTCCTAGCTAACCTATCGTGTCATCATAGCTCGCATGGAGGCTTTCTAGCTACCTCATTGTATATTCATAGCCCGCAGAGTGGCTTACAGCGAGCTTACACATTGTATCATCATAACTTGCATAGACCCTTCCTAGTTACTCATTGTATCATTATATCTTGCATTGTTTCCTCATTGTATTAGCATAGGTAACATAGATGCCTCCTTTCTTACCTATTCTATCATCATAGCTAGCATAGATGCTTCTTAGTTTACCCATTGTATTATCATAGCTAGCAAAGAAGCTTCCTAGCTACTTTTTAAAATCATCATAGCTCGCACAGAGGCTTCCTAGCTTACTCATTGTAGCAGCATAACTAGCAACATAGTTAGTAAAGATGCTACCTTGCTACCTCATTGTATTGCAGTAGCTAGTATCCAGGCTTCCTAGCTACCTTATTATATCATCGTAGCTCGCAGAGAGACTTCCTAGCGTACTCATTGTATCATCAGCTAGTAAAAAGGCTTCCTAGCTACCACATTGTATCACCATAGCTAGTATGGAGGCTTCCTAACTACCTTATTGTATCATCGTAGCTAGCATAGAGGCTTCCTACCTAGCTTAATCATTGTATCATCATATGTCACATAGAGGCCTCATTGCTTACCCATTGTAGTACCATAGCTAGTAAAGAGGCTTCCTATCTTACCTTTTATATCACCATAGCTAGAATAGAGACGTGCTAGCTACCTTATTGTATCATCGTAGCTCGCATAGAGGCTTATTGGCTTACCCATTGTATCACCATAGCTAGAATAGACGCTTCTAACCTAGCTTAATCATTGTATCATCAGATCGCGCATAGAGGCTTCATGGCTCCATAGCTAGTAAAGAGGCTTACTTTCTTTCTTATTTCTATCACTATAGCTAGAATGGAGGCTTCCTAGCTACCTTATTGTATCATCGTAGCTCGCATCGAGGCTTTTTAGCCTACTCATTGTATCACCATAACTAGCAAAGAGGCTTCATAGCTTACGCAATCTATCATCATAGCTCGTATAGTGGAGATGCTTCTTGGCTACTTCATTGTATCATCATATAGTTCCCATTGAGGCTTCCTAGCTTACTCGTTGTATCATCATAGTTAGCACAGAGGCATCCTGACTTACTCACTGTATCGTCATATAGCTCGCATTAAGGCTTCCTATATTATTCATTGTATCATGATATAACTCGCATATATGCGTCCTAGCTTATTCATTGTACCATCGTATAGCTCGCATATAGACTTCCTAGCTTTCTCATTGTATCATCAAATAACTCGCATATAGGCTTCCTAGCTTTCTCATTGTATCATCATATAGCTCGCATAAAGACTTTCAGCTAAGTCTTTTTGTATCATGATATAGGTCGCATATAGGAGTCCTAGCATACTCATTGTACATTTATCATAATATAGCTCTAATATAGGCTTCCTAGTTTAATCATTGTATCACCATCGTCTTAGCTTACGCATTGTTTCGTCATAGCTCGCATAGAGGCTTCCTAGCTACCTCATTGTATTATCATATAGTTCCCATTGAGGCTTCCTAGCTTACTCGTTGTATCATCATAGTTAGCACACAGGCATCCTAACTTACTCATTTTATCGTCATGTAGCTCGCATAAAGGCTTCATATATTATTCATTGTATCAAGATATATCTCGCATATAGGCGTCCTAGCTTACTCAATGTATCATCATATAGCTCGCATATAGGCTTCCTAGCCTTCTCATTGTATCATCATATAGCTCGCATATAGACTTCCTAGCTTTCTCATTGTATCATCATATAGCTCGCATCCACAGCTAAGTCTCTTTGTATCATGATACAGGTCGCATATAGGAGTGATAGCTTACTTATTGTACATTTATCACCATATAGCTCTAATATAAGCTTCCTAGTTAACTCATTGTACCGTCATCGTCCTAGCTTACGCATTGTACCATCATAGCTCGCATAGAGGCATCCTACCTTATTCATTGTATCATCATAGCTAGCATAGAAATATAAAAAACATACAATTAAATAAAATCTCACTTATAAAAAACATGCAAATCACATTGTATGGAGAGAGGTGGGGGAGGGGGCAATTGGCATTTTACTCCCCGGGGACAGATAGACCAGAGTTAAGCCTCGTTTATATGCACAGTTAGCACCCTGTTATATAGTATATTATTTACAATTAGATAACCAATCACTTGTAAGACATGCAAATAATACGTTTTATGGAGGGGAGAGGGACATTTTACCCCAAATGTAAAGTGTCGTCAGGGACAGATACATTCCTTACAATAAAGATAACATATTGTACGGTGGGGGCACTTTATCCCGGTATAAAGAGCCCCATACAACACGTTATTTTCTTAAACACTCAAACAATGAATTCAGGTCCCTTTCATTTAACTTTTATAACAATAGTATAATATAAAACACACAATTGAATAACAAAACACTTATAAGACATGCAAATTTAATGTTTTACGAAGGGGGCATTTTACCCCAAGGTACAGTCCCTGGGACAGATAGACCAGTGTAAGACACTTTGCAATGGATTTAGGTCCCTTTTGTTCGAACTTTATGCAAATCTTATCCTACTTACGAGGGTCATCCAAAAAGTTCTGACAATGACACAATAAAACAAAACCTATTTCTCTAGGACGTGTTTCAATAACCTTCACATGTTATTTAGAGTATAGGGAATTGAATCACCTGTTCAAATATTTTCCATGCTGCAATCTCAATGGTTGCTAGGCAACTAAAGAACACAAGGTAAAGGGTCATGGACGGGTCATTGTATGCAGTATATATGCCCCAATTTCTAAGAAATTAGAAACTCTTCTTTAAAACTTTTTATATGGATAAATAAAGACATTATTTATGTTGAGACTGAACGTCATAGATAATGGTTTAGCCTGTGACTTTGGTGTTAGCAGGGTTTTGATTATGACATATCACCGATTTCGCAAGAAATATTTTCCTTAAAAATGGGTTGTACTAATATTGTATTATATTTGGTATTTAGCATTTATTGAAAGCTATCATTTTCTATGCGTTAAGAAGACTATAGAACAGATTTATCGAAACAGGTATCTTTTAATACGCAAATTGATGGTATAAATGGCTTTTTTGAGTGTTCAAAATATACTATTTTATGATAAATGCTTAAAGTGAGGCAAAAATGTAATTTTCTGTTGTTGCCTAGCAACCAAGAGCGTTCAAAGCAACTAGGTTACTGTCATTGTGGTATTTGCTTTTATGGGTCAATTGTGTATTCAAACAACATCACCAACCACTAATATAACTTTCCAAAGAAATATACTGCATCTTTAACTAACTCTACCCCCAGTATAGATTAGTTAAAAACGTGATTTTTCGTGGCCATGGGCTCTCATAGTGTTGTTTACAAATTTGTATGGCACAAGATCTGGTTGTGATAAAAACTTCATATTTCACACATGAGTAGGCAACACCCATGGCCACATGCAGTGGGTAATAAACTTCTGATTTCAATAACAGATTCTGAGATATGAGACCATTGTCAGAACTTATTGGAAGACCCTCGTAATAGGAAAACACTTATAATAATGCAGATAAAATGTTATGGGGGATTTTACCCTTCCCCTACAGCGCATTATTACTTAAGAGTGTCACCTGGGGTAAAGTGTCCCCTCTTACAACATGTTATTACTAAAACACTTTAATAATTTGTGTAACAAAACACTTATAAAAGACAAGCAAATGACGTGTTGTAGGGGGGACATTTTAAACCCAAACAAAGTGTTCCCGGGGACAAGATAGACAAGGGTGGGACACTTTCCCAGGGGCAAGATACCGGGGATGAGGGCAAGATAAACTGTTACACCAGGTTTCAGACAAGATTCCCTGCTCTGACGATGTGATAAAGACCTTGGCCAAAATTAAGGCATGTTGCTCCACTCCACACATGACTGTGTGAGATTATATGAATCTATCATGACTGTGGGGAAGGGATAGAAAAATCCGTCCCGAGGATCATCAATTGGCATCACTAGGCTGCAGAATGATGAGAAACGGTGATCGCGAGGGACGGATTTTTCCATCCCACCCTCACACGAATAATAGATTCTTTTTCTCGCTTACCATTAAATACCTCTTTTCATATTGGAAAAAAAAACATGAAAAAGACTTCCAGAAAATCCTGAATACGCTGAAATGCGACATGGTGACGTTATTTTAACATTACAATGACCTCACGGATCGACGTGCGGTCAGCGTGCAGCCGACGTGCGGCAGTTCGTTTTTTTTATCTTTTATTGGGCTATACGGGTGAGATAGAAATATCGCACATGGGTAAAACAGCGGAAATCTCGATCTGGGACTGGAATTACAATGCCTCCTTAAAGTTAAGGAAGACTTAAGTTAAGTATTGATTTTTCAGGATGCGAAAAATAATGTTTCAAACTGATTAAAATCAAAATAGTTTCATTCTTTCTGAAGATCACAATGATATTTTGACCACAAGTAGCGCATCGATGCAGGCAATTTATTTAGCATTGAATATATCTGTTGAAATATCGATACTTAACTTAAGTGTTCCTTAACCAAGGAGACATTGTAATTCCGGGCCCTGGTGTGTGAGATTATTAATGAACCGATATCCAACAAAAGGTGATAAGTTAGCATGTGCGCCAAGCAAAGACTCAGATCAGCCTGCGAATCCGTGCAGTCTGATCAGATATTTCACGGATGCACGGACTGATATCAATATTTACTGTACACACATGCCATCTTTTATTTTATGCTGGAAACCGGCTCAATAGGCGGCAATCGAAAACGTTAATACTATCGCCGAACGTAGATCAATATAGTTAGAAACGGTGTTTTCGATTGCCATTTGTCGCCCGACTGGCGACAAATGGCAATCGAAAACAGTTTCTAACGATTTTAATCCGCGTTCGTCGCCTTGTTAAGAGTGTTTTCGATTGCCGCATATCCGGTGTGTTTACGATAAACATGATAGATGTAAACACTATTTTGCATGGACTGATCCGTATTTTCTTCATTACAGGTAACAGATGATTTAATTGAGAAGATCAAAGAGACCGATATTGAAATCATATCTGAAGAGATTTTTGACGAAGATCCATTATCAAGAATACAAAGTCTGAAAGTATGTAAACACCTACACTGAATTATTTGAAATAAGAGAGAGACAAAAGGGACACACCTTAGCTGTTATGTAAAAAAGGGAGAATTGTTCCCATTGGTTTAAACATATTTTATTCATTCTCTTTTATACAATAAGCATAGCATAAGTAATAAATCAAAGCAGTTGAATGAAAGGGATTTGATTCCCATATTCACCAATCACTACGGGTATGCAATATATTTCCATTTATTAGAACCGTTAAGTTAGCTTTATTGTACAATACGTTCGCTCTTGTAGGCGTGACGAGTCGAAGACGAGTTTCACCCTATAAGAGCGAATATTTGTATATTCACGTGTATTTGTACTATAAAATACCTGTATCATGACCAATAAAACAATCACATTTTGATTTATTCATCATTTATTCAAGTCAATTATAAGTTTTGTTACAACACGTTTTGAAATAATGTAATAATTTATTTCATTTTGATTTTTTTCTTTGATTTTGCCTTGTCAATGTCGACGCAAAATAAAGTAAAGATATTATGATAGAATGAGTTCATTTTGTGCATATCAACGCAAAATGAAATAATGTTGCAAGAAGTTAGCTTTCTTCGCTCTTCAAATAAAATTAGATACAGAATCTTGAAATTTCATAGAATAAGTTTGAAAATTGAAATGTCATTTTTTCTTCTTTTCTTGGAGTTTGAAAGTTATAGCCCTTTATTGACATTTTGTTCTTATACTCTCAATTAACCCTATTAACGTTTAAGAACAAAATTTGTTACGGTATGCATACACGAACACCAACAATTTCACTAGCCAAACGCTTTCTCTTAAATACTTGTTGACTATAACAGACGACGTGTTCTACAGGGGCGGATCCAGGATTTCTGGAAAGGGGTTTCATAAATGTATTGGGGTAAGCTTTGTTGATTTAATCTCATTTTTCTTAAATATCCTATGAAAATAAAATAATTTGGTCTCAGTATTATCCCATGAAAATGAAATTTTTTGGTCTCACTGAGACCAAATTTTTATTTTCATAGGATATTAAAAACGGGGGCCGGGGAGGGGGGGGGGGGGAGGGTTTCACGCGAACCCCTTAAGATCCGCCACTGTTCTTGTGGGCTCCCCCCTGCCATCCTAAACGTTTTACCTATATTTACAGAGAAAGGACGCACGAATCATCTTCATGTCCGCATACGAAAACCAAGGCAGGCGAGTTATATGCTCGGTAAGTGTTTGTATTATTTAAGTTTAACAAGAAACAGAAACTCGTGAAAAACTCACCCACATTTTATTTACCAATTGTATACTAAAAACAAGCCAAACCGTACCTAGACGAGTAGTACATATACATAGGGTATAATGTCTGCTATTAGATAAAAACGCTTTGAAAAATGACTACTTGAAATCCCAGGGGGACATTTTCGTACATACATAGGCTCGAGTCATTATTTGGGTTCAAAATTTTTGATTGTCATTATTTTTGGGGGCTTTCAGAAAAATGAATATTTTTGGAGGTATGAAGATTTTCTGGATATTTTTGGTGTGGTGATCACAAAATTGGACTATATTTAGGGGTCATTTCCATGCATTGTCTTTTCTTAAAGTCAAGGTACAGAATGGGGAGTATTTTTGGGGGTTGGTAAAATTTCAAATATTATTTTGGGGTGCTTAAAATTCCTGATATTTTTTTGGAGGGTGAACGGTAGATGCTGGCCCGAGCCTACGTATGAAGAAAAAATGAGAGTACCCCCCTGTGCCTGAAATGTACGAGTAATGGACTTTTTCAGACACCTCTCATATTAACTTTAAGCGTTGACTTTCTCACACTGTCTCACGGCATGTGTATTTATCAGGTCATGATGACGTTGCACTTTTGAATGACGTCGCCTAAGACGCTGAATCGACACAAAAAACGATAATAAGGCCATACTTGCTAGTAATGTGAAATATTTGATATCAAGTTTCGGCAAGCCTCGCGATTGAACAAGCATTCTCGAAGCATTGTCTGGTAAAAGTGATATCAAAAGACACTCACCTAGTGTTCTATATATAGGCCTACAAACTCGATTAGCCTATATCCAAATTAATGGAAACCTTTCGCATTAATATACAAAGGCTAAATAAAGTAGGCCTACATATGCATTTCTAAATGCTCATCGTGTCATATACACCATTCAGCTCGGGAGCCGCTGCATTAGAACCTTTATGGTTACATTAAATGAGTCAAATATGAATATATGTCTGTGTTAGATTCGCGACAATGGTATTGGAAGAAAATATCAATATTTAACTGGTGTTTTCAGACACTGTAATACAGGTCACTGGTTGGGGTAGCTTGCTGTAGCCTACCAGACACTGTAATGTAGGCCACAGGCTGGGATAGCTAGCTTACTGTACCAAACACTGTAGTACATGTCACTGGATGGGATGGCTTACTGTACTTGGCACTGTAATACAGGTCACTGGTTGGGGTAGCTTACTGTACCAGGCATTGTAGTACAGATCGCTAGATGGAATAGCTTGCTGTACCAGGCACTGTAATACATGTCACTGGATGGGATCGTTTGCTGTACCAGGCACTGTAATACATGTCACTGGATGGGATCGGTTGCTGTACCAGGCACTGTAATACATGTCACTGGATGGGATCGCTTGCTGTACCAGGCACTGTAATACATGTCACTGGATGGGATCGCTTGCTGTACCAGGCACTGTAATACATGTCACTGGATGGGATCGCTTGCTGTACCAGGCACTGTAATACATGTCACTGGATGGGATCGCTTGCTGTACCAGGCACTGTAATACATGTCACTGGATGGGATCGTTTGCTGTACCAGGCACTGTAATACATGTCACTGGATGGGATCGTTTGCTGTACCAGGCACTGTAATACATGTCACTGGATGGGATCGCTTGCTGTACCAGGCACTGTAATACATGTCACTGGATGGGATCGTTTGCTGTACCAGGCACTGTAATACATGTCACTGGATGGGATCGTTTGCTGTACCAGGCACTGTAATACATGTCACTGGATGGGATCGTTTGCTGTACCAGGCACTGTAATACATGTCACTGGATGGGATCGTTTGCTGTACCAGGCACTGTAGTACATGTCACTGGATGGGATCGTTTGCTGTACCAGGCACTGTAATACATGTCACTGGATGGGATCGTTTGCTGTACCAGGCACTGTAATACATGTCACTGGATGGGATCGTTTGCTGTACCAGGCACTGTAATACATGTCACTGGATGGGATCGCTTGCTGTACCAGGCACTGTAATACATGTCACTGGATGGGATCGTTTGCTGTACCAGGCACTGTAATACATGTCACTGGATGGGATCGTTTGCTGTACCAGGCACTGTAATACATGTCACTGGATGGGATCGTTTGCTGTACCAGGTACTGTAATACATGTCACTGGATGGGATCGCTTGCTGTACCAGGCACTGTAATACATGTCACTGGATGGGATCGTTTGCTGTACCAGGCACTGTAATACATGTCACTGGATGGGATCGTTTGCTGTACCAGGCACTGTAATACATGTCACTGGATGGGATCGTTTGCTGTACCAGGCACTGTAATACATGTCACTGGGTGGGATCGTTTGCTGTACCAGGCACTGTAAAATAGGACAGGCCACTGGATGGGGTAGCTTACTGTGCTAGCAATGTAGTACAGGTCGCTGTCCAGATTGGGCCTCTTGCTGTACCAGGTTATGTAATATAGGCCACTGGCTCAGGTAGCTTTATAACAGTTGGTGCAAAATATTATATTTACAAAAGCAAATTTGGCACTAAAAAGCTTAGTATTGTAGGATTCGAAGGATTCTTAAAGATAAAATTCTGAAACGAACAATACATAGCAAAAATATACGATAAAATAGACTCCTTTGAAAAGAAATGGAATAAATTCCTTACTTATACGGCACAAATCTAAAATATGGTAAACCTAAGTGTCTTGACTGTACATTTGCTTAAATGTAAAAACAAACCTGGTGTGGACCAGGGACAGTTATTTGACTTTATTCGAAAGATTACTTTTTTCTGCTGTTGCCAAGATAAAATGGTCAAAGGATCATTGACACTTGCTATGGGTAAATGCCTATGGTTTTCGGTAAAAATAAAAGTTTGTCAATCGTCCCTTTCTTCACCTTGAAGCTACCCTGACCTGAGTACTTTATGGATGTGAAATCCTTTTTCGATATTAAATGCTTCAAGGAAGAAAAATTTTGGGTAGACCAATCAGTTTTACATTAAGATATATAGACATCTGAAAACATTTTTTAAAACATCATTCCCCCCCGTGTGCCAGCAAAAGCTTTTGCATGTATATGTGATACCATATTTTACACATTGTATGGAAGTGGCTTGCTGGCACACGGGGGGGGGGGGGGGAAAGATGTTCAGCAGCCCAAAAACCCGGGGCCTAAGCCCATAAAATGCCTTTTCTTCCAAATAAGAAATTAATGACAGTAATGAAGTTCTCTAGAACCAACCTCCTAAATTGTTTTGTATTCTGTTCTAGTTTAATATAAAGTACTTAAAGATTAAAAGTAGATTTAGCAAGGTTTTATGCATTTTTTCATAAGAAAAAATCTCACTGTTATTAAATGACACATTATTTTGCAAACGTCCTGTACCTAATTATTTGCATGCTAGGGAATTGTTCATGTTTTTATTTTCGTCTGCTGACTTTCTTCAAAAATATTTTTTTAAAAATAAACCACCAAGGACTACCATCAGAGTGTCAAACAGTTTGGATCCAGATCAAGACCGACATTCTGTTGGTCTTCATTTGGGTTCAAACTGTTTGCAAAAGGCTATTGGCAGACGACAAAATTATCCACTGGCATGCAAAGAGCTATAACAGGTAAATTCTTTAGTGTTCAATATATTGCCTCATATAGGGATATACATGCGTATGTATACCATAAATATTCGGACACTTTAAATACATTCAACATGCTATGGCCTTAATCTAAACAAAGCAAAAGTAATATTCAAAGGATCTAGTTAGAATCAGTTTTACTTTCCAATGCTAAATGGGACACTTTCATTCCTTCAAAAATATTTATTTCTTTTGTTGAGCTTTCAGTTTTGTATTATTTACGGTACATGTAGTCAAAAATGTACAGGTAACTTCTGAATTATCATCCCAAAATCATTTTATTACAAAACATATTTTGTTTTTAAAACAATTTCATCAATTATCGTGATTCGTTAATACTCTGCGTATGGTATGTTCAATAGATATCATCATGCCTACCAAATAAATCCAGAAAACGTGCAGAAATCAATTTTAAAGCACTTTTGATTTCCGTGAAATTTCAGACCCCCTCCCCTTTCTACCCGCCATAACTCTCGAATGCGTAGGAATTTTGCAAATATTTTGCTAGTTGGCTCTTGCCATTAGATTCACCTATTGCACTGATACTACATGCACCACGTTAGAAGCTCGAAAGCAGCGTTCTGGGAATCAGAAAAATAGGCGTATAAGGCCCAAAACGTCAATGATCCTTATGTTTCCACCTATTATATATACTGAGAGAAAAAAGTTTAGTAATATACTTTAAGGATTCATAATTTAGAAGAAATAGGAGTTTTAATCTCAAAGTGTCAAACATATATGTTGACAAACGTTCACGAGGACGATGACATTACCAGATTGACATTTCACATAATGTCTGATTTTATCCCCCCTTGCTAAAACAGCTTATCTGGCAATAGTGCGAATAGTTTTCGACTAAAAGTTTCATTTTTCTGTCAAATGTTTAGATTCAAAAGCAAGAAAGTGGAAAACGGTTCAAAACTGAATGTTTTGTTCACCCTTTTCGTACAGTTTTAGTTGAAAATCGTATGTTTCCAAATTACCTCCCTTTCAATTGAATAACGTTTGAAATTAAAATGCTCAGCAGATCAAATCCTCACTACGGAGTCGGATTCTGTTTCTTTTGATCACTTGCGGGTAGCCATTAGGTCATTCTCAAACAACTGACATGTGTGCGAACCTGCCAATCAAAAAGATATAATGCTTCAAAGATCGCCTATGGGAAACACCATCATCAATAATTACTTTACTTTTTTCCCTCAGTATATATATAACACTTAGTCCGTTAAACTACCGCACATGTCCCTGACCCCATGTTTGGTGATTTGTAGGTCGGGTACTTAGCTTGCTGAGAGATATTTTATGTTAGGGCAAATAAGGAGTAGAGAGTGCTTTTTATGCTGTTCTACCTGCCCTATATTTTCATGATATTTGAAAATTAGGAAAATCAAGGATGTAGATCAAAAGCGCTTAAGTGCGCAACTTGATTTGTGCCATTGCTTTATTACCTATCATATAGTTTTATATCTCTACTATGTATTTAGCAATGGTATGGGATGATGGTGCCCAAGGTGAAAGGTTAACACATGTAGAGGAGAAACAACATATTCAATGGTGGAAACAATTATACATAAATGTAGCATGTTTTTCATCAAATATGTATTGAAAAGTATATATGTGATATTTGAATGGAAGAACATAATAAAACATAGAATCAAAAAACAAACAAAAAACTTTGCAAGTCAATATTGAATCATCCTTGATGTAAGGAATGAAATCAAAGTAAGTAAGGGTGCAAAGATCAAGAATTGATAAAATCAAGTACCACACCTGACCCAGGATACCAATGGGAAAGTGAGACACCACAAACGAGAGCAAAGAGGTCAGCCCTTTCCCAGCAGGTGACCACAAGGCACATATAAATAGACGCACACAAAGGCATAGCAAACACAAGTCAGAAAAAAAAAACATAAAAGATCCACAAAAGAAGTGCCGCCTAGGGCTCAAACCGGTTTCACGGCGCCAACCTCACCCTTAATTCAGATGTGGATTAAGACACATAGATATATGGTTTGCATGAAAGACCTTTTAAATTATCAATGCATCATCTAACTTGACTTGATTCTTTCTAGGTTTGTCCATATTGATCAAGCCTTCTTCTTAAATTATTCTTCATACTTTGATAATCAACCTACACTCAACTTTGACAGTCAATATTGAATCAACATTGGGTTGAGAATTAAATCCAAGGCTTCACTCTATATAGGTGTGTCAATGTTAATTCAATCTTTAATTTCCAGCTTGGATTCTTTTTCTGTAATTCAACTTCCACTCAACCGCAACAGTAAACCTGAGGACCAATGGTCCAACAAACGCTCACCTAACTATAAGCCTGAATATTGGCCAGGTATAACCACAACAATGAAAAGAAGCACTGTTGTGAATGTTTTGTCAATTCATCTGCAGTGGCATGGCAAAATAAATTGCACAACTTAACTACTAGCTCATGTCATAAACATGTACTGTAAATTCGGAAATTTTCACGAGAGTTTAATTTTCGCGAAACTTCGCATATGCGAAGTTTCGTGAAAATCAAACCCTCGCGAATCTGTCGTTTACTGATATAGGTAAATCATGCACTGTTTGCGATCTTTTTACGTCACAAGCGTGTCTTTTAACGTTATTCGCGAAAATAAAATTCTCGCGAAAAGTTCCGAATTGACAGTATGCAAACATTCAATTCTACCTACTTATGGCTTTTGGGAAGCAGACATTTTCAAAAATTAACCAGCAGCCAATCGAATTCAGTGATTTGGACAATTGTCTAATGAAATGTGGAGAACTATTCAATGAATAGATTTCTGTAGAAATAAAATCAATTATCTCATATGAGACAGCAGAAATTGCTAATTTACAATTTTTACATTATATAAGTTGTCATAGCAACTAAAATAGCTGGTAAAAAATATGGTTTCTGAAAAGAATTTTGACTATATTGTCAAAAATTTACCCTGTATGTCACTCTAGCAACCAATCAAATCAAGCGATTCGTACAAAAGTCATATGAAACACGGAGAACTACTCTATTAGCATTTATGTAAAAAGATAATTGAGACACCAGAAATTGCGCATTTCCACTTTTCCCATTATAAGTCTATGTAAACTTTTAAGTTGGCATAGCAACTAAAGCAGCTAGACAATGACACTAAAGACATAAATTTTGTACAGGGTTATTTCCTAAGCATGTTTGCCTGATCACTTTTATCACCGAACCCATAAAACGGTAGATTGTCACGTAAGGACTGTGCTTCTAAACGCTCTGTTTTCATTTCCTGTTCTTTATTTTGCGATTCCAATTTTGATAAAGATGATCTGTTTCGTAAGGTGCACATTTTGATATTTTAAAATTTTGCTGTCACGAATTAGTTGGTGAACCGATGTTTCTAAGTGGTCGTTTTTTTGTTCATTTTCTTGACATCTTTACGTATCTCTAACAGTAATCACGTGGTATTAATTTCGCTGAATTTACCATCAGATTCTGTCCGTTGTTTTGACGTCTTTGCTGGCAAAATCCATATTGCTCTATGCATTTAATTTGTGAGATCGGTTCTACTCGATTCGCCCAGTTGAATCTGAGTTTAGGAGCCAAGAGCTCTAGAACTAACTGACGGTTGATTTTGTGATCTGGATGCTCAACGTAAGGTAAAGGGTCAGACCAGCGGGATCGCGTACAGATGTTTTCGCAGAAGCATCATCGATAGGATCTTGTCGACTTCCACGACCACTTCCACAGCCATCGCAACCACGACCTCTCTGGCCGCCTCTCGGATAGCTATTACCATGGGTAGATCCAGTTTGAGGCCTAGGATTAGATTCTATACCCTCCACAACGAGCAGGTAAAATAATACCAAACCAATGACGAGATCTTGTGGCTTAATATCAGACCCAGGTGAGCACTTCAGGTCGTCTAGTTTTTCTTTTCTTTTCTTTTCTGTTCTGTGTTGCCTTTTAAGCCATATGGGTGACATCACATATAAACCAATTTCGTATAATTTATCTGCTAGTTCCCAGTCTGAATGTAATCATTACTTGAAAATACAGGCAACCAGAACCCACTTTCAAAAATTTGATTTTTAAAAATCAATAATTAGAAATGATTCTGCTTACCTGTTTTTCGTATATCGACAGTGTTTATGCTTGACACCAAAAGATAATGCAATAATGCGTAACCAATCACTGCAACAATGTGAACGAAAAGTAGGTGAAATTAGATTTATACAAGCGAGTAGATGTGTGTTTCTCGCCTTACATCATTTTTGCTGTATTTTGCAGCAAGTTTGTACTTGCAACCTTTTTATTCTTTATTTGTGAGAAATTAACTAATTAATTATTATTTATCCGTGATAAATAAGCCAAGAATGATTAGTGCCCTAAATAACTCATATGGAAAATTAATTTAAATATCATTGTATCATGACTTTGCCTCCTTTCCTTTGATATATTCTGTACAATAATTTCCACAAGACCCTGTCAAGGGTGGCTTATAATTGACTTGAATATCTGATGAATTAATTAAAATGTGGGTGTTTTATTGGACATGATACAAACATTTTATTGTCCAAATACTCCGGAATAAACAAATATTCTCTCTTGTAGGGGGAAACTTGTCTTCAACTCGTCCCGCCTACAAGATGGAATATTTGTATATACACTCGTAAAATTGTACAATAAAGGTAACTTAACTCAGATTGACCCCATTTCTCTGAGATGTCTCATAGTTTAGTGAGTGATGATATAAAAATGCGTAGGCAGATGTTCGGTCAGCGACAATTGATATGACAGCCACGTGGCTGAGGTCCTAATTGGAATTGGGGGAATGAAGGCATTTATTTCAGGGGACCCGGCCAAATCATGAGGGAACCATGAACAATGACAATACTGGGGAGACAATAAAAAGTATGTTCTGATTTTGGGAAGAAGCCAATTTATTTCAGTGGAACAATGAAAAACAACGCTCATATCCGTCTCTAGCGCTGGCTTAAAGGTGTTCCGCTTTCTGTCAGAACATAACAAGACAGTTTTACCTTAGAATCAAAAGGTCATTTCTTGCTAACGAAGAAAAAGCTGATTCATTTACTTTATTTGTGCTTTTGATTTTATGGGGATGTTTAACTGTTCTAATAGTTGCATCAGTGTTCTACTGCCCCTTTTTCAGTGTGACATGGGTCGGTCTGTGATCTGTCATTTCGCCATTCCTGGCCCTGAGCTGTTAATACTTGTTTCATGCTCGACTCAACTGAGCATGAAATCGGTCATGCTCGTAATTTAAACAATTGTTGGCATTTTAACGTTTATTAGCATGATAAATACAACATCTGAGAGTTTGAAAGCAAGAAAAGTCTATATATTCAGCATTTTTGTTTTTATAAGCAGTTGAAATTTCACGCTCAGTTGAATTAAGCGACGAACAAAGTTTTTCACATCGGGGCCTGGTCGTACTCACCTGTTTGTGATAGTTTTTGCAAGCTTTGAGTGTGTTCCCTATCAGAGTTTGGTCCTTTAAAGGGACACAACCGCGTGAAATGCATAAAAATATACAAAACCTGTGTGTTTGGCGCATGTTTCATATTTTGTGCATTTCATGCATGTCTAGCAGTAAATAAGAACAGTCACGTTCATCTCAAACATTTTTAGCATGTTGTCAGCTCATTATTTTAAGTATTGGTAAAATGCATTCTGCATTTCAACTCCGTAATAATTTAGAAGGGCAATAACTCATATAACGTATACCATCGGTATGGAGATCTGTCATACTGCAAAATAGCAACCATAGAAAATAAAACGTTCTAAACAATAAAGTCTGATCATTTAATTGCCAATTTTATCAAATAAGTTTAACTTGACATTTAATGTGTATTATGTAATTGCAGCGGCACGACTATTTCAATCCCATTATTAATGTACTTTAAAGCTTGGATAAAATATTAACATTATGCGATGAGCAATTACATATTTAACCGAATGCTCCCATTCTGGGAAATGTTTATATTCATATAATTTACCAACAACTATAAGGTAATAGTAAGATGAAATAAGTTTTGCTATACGCACTAAATCCAATTTTGTAGCATCGTCTGACACGATAACAGGAAACATTATTTATCACTCGAATCATGTCAATCATGGTAGCTGAGTATGTCAATGTCAAGTATGCTTTGTTAACATGTTTCTCGTCCTCACATGGGCGACATGGCATCCGAGCAATGCATAACTTCTAAGACATGGACTAAAGCCTCGTTCATATGCACAATATACACCCCGGTGCAAATATACAACCGGGGTGTAAATTTGCACCTGGGGTGTATTTTGGTCATGTAAACGCTGCTTTATGAAAATGCACCCCGGTGCAAATCTGCACCCGGGTGCTAATTTGCTCCACCTTTGTAGGTGGTGCAAATTCGGTGGAGCAAATTAGCACTCGGGTGCAGATTTGCACCGGGGTGCAAATTGCGCACATGAACGCAATTTGTTATCACATATGTACAATTTGATCTTAGATTTTGATATGTACATGTGTATGAAAATAAACTATATAAATAGTCCTTTTATCAAATTTAAGGCCATGTTTCTCTCTGTATTCACTACTTCATCGGCTATGCCGGGTTGCCACGCAGAACAACTGGAATTTCTGGTCTATGGGCTTCGATTTGCACGATTCTATTTCCGAATAATATCTCTTCCTAACCTCAGCAATAGAAATCAGTTTGCCAGAACCCTGGCGCCATGCACGAGTCCATGCTATCTGATGTACACATCGGTGAAAAGGTCCCCCCTGCATAATAACGGAGTGACAAACTTTACGATTTATGTAATCAACGTGATGTTCAGACATAGCAATAATTAAAATATGTCTACCCTCTATCTTACCCCCCCCCCCCCCCCCCATTTGGGCACCCAAACCTCTTGTAGCCAGTGATAACCTCGGTTGAGCCATTTCCCTTCGGAAACTTAACAGAGATTTATAAGAGAAGACAAAGTAAGTAAGGGTGCAAAGATCAGGAATTGATACAATCAAATACCACACACGACCAAGAATACCAATGGGAAAGTGACAAACTCACAGATAGACACCACAAACGAGAGCCAAGAGGTCAGCTCTTTCCCAGCAGGTGACCACAAAGTACAATTAAACAGACGCGCACAAAGACATAGCAAACACAAGACAGAACAAAAACATAAACGATCCACAAAAGAAGTACCGCCTTGGAACGGTCAGTAAAATATTTTACTGGAGGGCTTAAACCGGTTTAACGGCGCGCCAACCTCACCCTTAATTCAGATGTGGATCAAGACACATAGATATTTGGTTTGCATGAAAGACCCCTACATGTTTACCATGGACGTAAAACCCGTTTCACGCATTCACAAGACGTTTATTTTGCTATTATACGAAGAGGTTCTCAATTGCCCAGCTCTGCGCAGTACTAAGTCAAACTGTCACCAGCAGTTCAATTGAAACAACTTAACGCACACGCGCATTCCGTTGCAGCTATTTGCGCAGTTTATCGCAGAGCCCGTGACATTCGGCAGCCATGGATCATCAGTACATGTATAAGTCTCAAGCACTAGGTTCGTACACCTCTTGGCCAGATAGTCATATATTTAGTTAGTACTGCTGCAACAGCTTCTATTAGTGCCATTTATGCACCAGTCATTTGTATCCACTGCTCCCCCACCTACGGGGATGGGCGGGGATAATGGGTTTTCATTTTCCAGAGCCCTGGTATAAGCCCGCCCTGTGGGGATAAGCTGATGATAACAACCCTGCTCTTTGCCCCACCCTACACAACAGAAAATCCCAGCAGGGTAAGTGCCACAATGTTATACCCCCACACTTCCCCGGCACTGCTGGGACAATCAAAAAGTAATTGTCCAGCACCTTACCCCGGCTATCCCAGGTGGGGGTCGTGGATACAAATGACAGGTGCATTATCCTCTTTAAATATTGTATAAATAAATAAAGCAAATAAAACCAAATGAAGTTGCATTTTTCTCACACGACGGTATCTTGAATAATAATCGAAACATTCTTAAACATCGAATTTCTCCTTAATGTAAAACTGAAACATTTGTGATATGTTTAAAGAGCAAATCCAATAACATATGAACACAATTTATTGACATATGAACGCTACATAAGGGGGTGCAAATTTACTCCCGGGTGCAATTTTGCAACCGGGAGTAAATTTGCACCAGGGTGCAAATTGTGCATATAAACGAGGCTTAAGACTTAACTTTCAAGTTAATTTTCAAAATTTAGTTTCCACCTGACGTGTACACTTATACTTTGTGGTGTCCAGATAGGGTGCAATTGGAGTAATTTGAAGGCTAATCCAAGAATTGCCCTACGTCCCAGTGCTAGCCTCTGGTAACCCATCAATTCCAACATTCATACTACTCCATTTCTCTGTCCCAGTCATTTTAATACTACTCCATTTCTCTGTCCCAGTCATTTTAATACTATTCCATTTCTCTGTTCCTGTCATTTTAAAACTACTCCATTTCTCTGTCCCAGTCATTTTAATACTACTCCATTTCTCTGTCCCAGTCATTTTAATACTATTCCATTTCTCTGTCCCAATCATTTTAATACTATTCCATTTCTCTGTCCCAGTCATTTTAATACTATTCCATTACGCTGTCCCAGTCATTTTATACTACTCCATTTCTCTTTCCAGTCATTTTAATACTACTCCATTTCTCTGTCCCAGTCATTTTAATACTACTCCATTTCTCTGTCCCAGTCATTTTAATACTATTCCATTACGCTGTCCCAGTCATTTTAATACTACTCCATTTCTCTGTCCCAGTCATTTTAATACTATTCCATTTCTCTGTCCCAGTCATTTTAATACTATTCCATTTCTCTGTCCCAGTCATTTTAATACTATTCCATTTCTCTGTCCCAGTCATTTTAATACTATTCCATTTCTCTGTCCCAGTCATTTTAATACTATTCCATTTCTCTGTCCCAGTCATTTTAATACTATTCCATTTCTCTGTCCCAGTCATTTTATACTACTCCATTTCTCTGTCCCAGTCATTTTAATACTACTCCATTTCTCTGTCCCAGTCATTTTAATACTACTCCATTTCTCTGTTCCTGTCATTTTAATACTACTCCATTTCTCTGTCCCAGTCATTTTAATACTATTCCATTTCTCTGTTCCTGTCATTTTAATACTACTCCATTTCTCTGTCCCAGTCATTTTAATACTACTCCATTTCTCTGTCCCAGTCATTTTAATACTATTCCATTTCTCTGTCCCAATCATTTTAATACTATTCCATTTCTCTGTCCCAGTCATTTTAATACTATTCCATTACGCTGTCCCAGTCATTTTATACTACTCCATTTCTCTGTCCCAGTCACTTTAATATTATTCCATTTCTCTGTCCCAGTCATTTTAATACTACTCCATTTCTCTGTCCCAGTCATTTTAATACTATTCCATTTCTCTGTCCCAGTCATTTTATACTACTCCATTTCTCTGTCCCAGTCATTTTATACTACTCCATTTCTCTGTCCCAGTCATTTTAATACTACTCCATTTCTCTGTCCCAGTCATTTTAATACTACTCCATTTCTCTGTCCCAGTCATTTTAATACTACTCCATTTCTCTGTCCCAGTCATTTTAATACTACTCCATTTCTCTGTCCCAGTTATTTAAATACTACTCTATTTCTCTGTCCCAGTCATTTTAATACTATTCCATTTCTCTCTCCCAGTCATTTTAATCCTACTCCATTTCTCTCTCCCAGTCATTTTATACTACTCCATTTCTCTCTCCCAGTCATTTTATACTACTCCATTTCTCTGTCCCAGGCATTTTATACTACTCCATTTCTCTGTCCCAGTTATTTTTCATACTACTCCATTTCTCTGTCCCAGTCATTTTAATACTACTCCATTTCTCTGTCCCAGTCATTTTAATACTATTCCATTTCTCTGTCCCAGTCATTTTAATACTATTCCATTACGCTGTCCCAGTCATTTTAATACTACTCCATTTCTTTGTCCCAGTCATTTTAATACTACTCCATTTCTCTGTCCCAGTCATTTTAATACTACTCCATTTCTCTGTCCCAGTCATTTTAATACTATTCCATTTCTCTGTCCCAGTCATTTTAATACTACTCCATTTCTCTGTCCCAGTCATTTTAATACTATTCCATTTCTCTGTCCCAGTCATTTTAATACTATTCCATTACGCTGTCCCAGTCATTTTAATACTACTCCATTTCTTTGTCCCAGTCATTTTAATACTACTCCATTTCTCTGTCCCAGTCATTTTAATACTACTCCATTTCTCTGTCCCAGTCATTTTAATACTATTCCATTTCTCTGTCCCAGTCATTTTAATACTATTCCATTACGCTGTCCCAGTCATTTTAATACTACTGCATTTCTTTGTCCCAGTCATTTTAATACTACTCCATTTCTCTGTCCCAGTCATTTTAATACTACTCCATTTCTCTGTTCCTGTCATTTTAATACTATTCCATTTCTCTGTCCCAGTCATTTATACTATTCCATTTCGCTGTCCCAGTCATTTTAATACTACTCCATTTCTCTGTTCCTGTCATTTTAATACTATTCCATTTCTCTGTCCCAGTCATTTTAATACTACTCCATTTCTCTGTTCCTGTCATTTTAATACTATTCCATTTCGCTGTCCCAGTCATTTTAATACTACTCCATTTCTCTGTCCCAGTCATTTTAATACTATTCCATTTCTCTGTCCCAGTCATTTATACTACTCCATTTCTCTGTCCCAGTCATTTTAATACTACTCCATTTCTCTGTCCCAGTCATTTTAATACTACTCCATTTCTCTGTCCCAGTTATTCGAACATCATTCTTTTAAATTATAGTCGTAAAATTCGCCAAAAGCCGAGAACTGCACTGGCTACCCACCACAAGTCAGTCGGCGTCTTAGGAGCCGAATTGCCTAAGTCTGGCGTCTATCTTCAGTTAGTCCTAGGTCTTATCAACGGAATTTCGCGGATTTGGCCAAGGCAGTTCCGATTGTAGCATTCAGATATACACCACTGTTAGTCCAAGAGCCCGCAATAGGTTTAATCAAGTGGTTGAGGCCAAAAGGTTTGAAGGCGTGTTCTTATGTAGAAAAGTCTGCTGAATTCAAAAAATCAAACTCTTAAAAATTGGCTGGTACACATAAATGCTATGTGCAACTGAATACCCCTTGGATAGGCAATATCTCAAAATAGCGCTAAAATGGGGGTATCCTTCTAGGTTTAATGTTTTAACCAAGTAATATTAGTAATAAAACGCAAATTTTGGTAGCAAACAATATATCAATGTTCGATATAAAAAAGAATAAGACATGCCAAGGACGCTTTTCTAACACTAAAATATAGCAAATTATAAAGCCCACGAAAACCAATGACTTTTGTCTCTGGTTAAGCTAGAGCAGATTTATAATTAAATCTTAAGTAACACAATAGTGTTGTCATCAACAAATATTATTATAAATTATGGCCAAGAAAAGCCACAATCACAGACTGCAGGCCAACCCATGGCACCATGAGGAAGGGACACAAAGTAGGCTTAAAGCTTTTACAGTACAAAATATGTACATTTCAAAGTAATTAAGGGTGCAAAGAATTCCTTTTTCTTTCAGTGTAAATAAATTATGCTCAGATAAGACTAAGATTTGTCTGGTTATTGGCCCAGCCCTATTAGTTTCTAAGCTGTGAACTCTATGTATAGCTAGCTATCACCACATGGCCAGCCACGACTGACCAGACTTCCATATGGCTTATATTCTATGTCCTAGAAATTGCACGATAACCCCTATCCCACTATTTTGCTGAATCTGCAAAGAATGGATAAGTATGAAAAAGGTAAGAGAGTATGATCAGAAAATACCACAATCATACACTGAAGACCAACCCACGGCACCGTGAGGAAGAGCTACATAAAATCACAAGACATCTGGAAGACAAACAAAGTAAAACAACCAGCTCTTTCTTCCCCATCAAGATGATTGCAAAACTAGAAAGGACACATAGCAATGTACAGCAAAACATGGAACCAACACATTACACTACCATGGGAGCAACAACCAACAACGAATAAACAACAACAGAACCACCGCCTTAAGCCTCGTTTATATGCACAATATACACCCCGGTGCAAATATACACCTGGGTGTAAATTTGCACCTGGGGTGTATTTTGGTCATATAAACGGTGTTTTATGAAAATGCACCCGGATGCAAATTAGCACCCGGGTGCGAATTTGCTCGCCCTTTGTAGGAGGTGCAAATTCGGTGGAGCAAATTAGCACCCGGGTGCACATTTGCCTCGAGTTGCAAAATGCGCACATGAATGCAACTTGTTATCACATATGTACAATTTCAGCCTAGATTTTGATAAATTACCCATCTTTTCTATATAAACATGTACATGTGTATAAAAATAAACTATATAAATAGTCCCTTTATCAAACTTAAGGTTATGGCTTCTCTCTGTATTCACTACTTCATCGGCTATGCCGGGTTGCCATGCAGAACAACTGGAATTCTGGTCTATTGGCTTCGATTTGCACGATTCTATTTCCGAACAATATCACTTCATGTCCTAACCTCAGAAATGGAAATCAGAGTTTGCCAGAACCCTGGCGCTATGCACGAGTCCATGCTGTCCGATGCACACATCGTTGAAAATGCCCCCCCCCCCCCCCCCCTGCATAACAAAGGAGTGAACACCCTAATCAACGTGATGTTCAGACAGAGCAATAATTAAAATATGTCTACCCTCTATCTTACCCCCCCCCATTTGGGAATCTTGACTCGAGACCGAGGGGCCGCGGGTTCGGGCCTCATCGGCGTCACTGCGTTGTGGTCCTTGAGCAAGGCACACTTATCCTAGCTTAGTACTGGTTCAACCTAGGAAGACCCGTCCCTGCTTAACTGAAAAATGGTTGATGGGACGTAGCGAATCAAATCAAACACACAAACAAATTTGGGAATTCAAACCTCTTGTAGCCATTGATAACCTCGGTTGAGCCATTTCCCTTCGGAAACTTAACAGAGATTTAGATAGGTTCGTCATCAAATGAAGACCAAACCCGTTTCACACATTCACAAGACGTTTATTTTGCTATTACGAAGATTTTCTCAATTGTCCAGCTCTGCGCAGTACTAAGTCAAACTGTCACCAGCAGTTAAATTGAAACAACTTAACGCACACGCGCATTCTGTTGCAGCTATACGCGCAGTTTGTCGCAGAGCCAGTGACATTCGGAAGCCATTGATCATCAGTACAAGTATAAGTCTCAAGCACTACGTCCGTCCACCTCTCTTGGCCAGATAGTCATAGATTTACTTAGTACTATTGCAACAGCTTCTATAAGTGTCATTTATGCACCAGTCATTTGTATCCACTGCTCCCCACCTACGGGGATGGGCGGGGAAAATGATTTTCACTTTCCAGAGCCCTGGTACAAGCCCCGCCCTGTGGGGACAAGCTGATGTTAACAACCCTGCTCTTTGCCCCACCCTACACAACAGAAAATCCCAGCAGGGTAAGTGTCCCAATATTATAACCCCACATTCCCCCGGCACTGCGGGGACAATCAAAAAGTATTTGTCCAGCACCTTACCCCTGCTATTCCATGGCTATCCCCGTAGGTGGGGGCCGTGGATACAAATGACTGGTGTATTATCCTCTTTAAATATTGTACAAATAAATAAAGCAAATAAAACCAAATGGAGTTGCTTTTTTCTCACACAACGGTATCTTGAACTGACTAATAATCGAAACATTCTTAACGCATCGAATTTCTCCTTGTTAAAGTAAAACTGAGACATTTGTGATATGTTTAAAGAGCAAATCCAATAACATATGAACACAATTTATTGACATATGAACGCTACATAAGGGGTAGCAAATTTACTCCAGTGTGCAATTTTGCACCCGGGAGTAAATTTGCACCAGGGTGCAAATTGTGCATCTAAACGAGGCTTTAGAACGACCAACCCCTCTTGTTATTTGGAAAAGCAATATATTTGGAACGTCAATGTAGATGCATTTGACAACTTGACAACAATCAGTTAAAAAAAATAGTTCACAAGCATGCTTAACGTGCAAGACAATACAGGTATCATCTTCTACATAATGTCAAGTCGGGTCTAAGATATCCATCAAATACGTTGTATCTGTAGCAGACTTCATCAATCGAAAAACACAGCTCACATAGCGTTAGCATGCTCATTTCGGCATCACACTAATCTGCCAGTTATCTCAACTGAGATGTCTTAAATGGTTCTGACATTAAAGCTTAAGTAAACTATATTGGTATGCCCTGTTCAGGTCCAGATACATTTACCTCTCCAAATACCAAACCAGGATCTTCTCTGGTAATATCATTAACTGATGGGTATATATAAGTGGCACATGCAAAATCTACATGATCAGACGAGACAGAGTCACATTTGCTTCACCACCAAAAGTTGAAGGCAAATCTACATGAGACTGTACAATGAACATTCCATGGACACTACAAACATCTACATTTCTGAGAGCATCAGTGATTATCCTCACCTTGAGCTTACTTAAAAAGGTTGATATGTCAGTAGATAGTGTATGTCCATCACTATGGGCAAAAGTCAAAGGAACGGATGTAAGGGGATAAGCAAGCACCCTTTTCAGATCTAGCTCTAACTATTGAATATAGATAAAGTAAGTGTTCAAAGAAGTCGTTATTTATCTTCTTGTCTTGTGTCTGAGGTTTCCTGACAAATCATTGCATGCAAAGGTTTTACTTTACTTCTGCGAATAGGTTTTCCAAGTTTAATTTGTCACCATAAGTGAGCATCCTGTATTAAACTTTATATCATTGTTGTCGCTGTGTCCGAGTTGCTAAAATGATCCTTGCAATATTCTCAGATATAATCTTTCCTGTGAAATGCAGTTAAGCTTTTCATCTCAAAAGTCTGTAAGTGGCCAACGACGGAGCCTCACGACGGATAGAGACCGATCACAATAACTCACCTTGAGCCTTACGACGGATAGAGACCGATCACAATAACCCACCTTGAGCCTCACGACGGATAGAGACCGATCACAATAACCCACCTTGAATCTTACGACGGATAGAGACCGATCACAATAACTCACCTTGAGCCTTACGACAGATAGAGACCGATCACAATAACCCACCTTGAGCCTTACGACGGATAGAGACCGATCACAATAACCCACCTTGAGCCTCACGACGGATAGAGACCGATCACAATAACCCACCTTGAGCCTCACGATGGATAGAGACCGATCACAATAACTCACCTTGAGCCTCTGGCTCAAGTGAGCAACTCATAAACTTATAGAATATTTTGATATGTTTCACAAACAGGTTTATATTGATAAAATCTAGACATTGTGATTAAAAAAATCTTTGATAATAAGCAGGGACTAAAATTACAACAGGTACCCCACACATTTTATGCATATCTCTCATTGACCATGTGACGTCATTAAAATTAAAGTTCCGTGCAATGTCTATTTAGCCAAGTTAGTATTTACCTCAGAAAAACATCGTCTTGTTTATGTTGTAGATAAACAACTAAATATACGGGGAAATCTGTGTAAAACGGCCACTCTCAAAAAGACCGAAAATTGGTTTCAAGACCAATTATCACTTAATACATGTCAAAAGCATTGCATAATGCTTCAAGGGGAGCATTTTGCAATACTTCGCCCTTCCTTAAGCTACCGTTTGTCATTAAAATCTTTGTTTTGTATATTTGAGGCACTGTTCCTTGGCTGTACCAGTACTGGCCGAGTGGGTTTATGCTTTTTGTGGTTCTATGTCCAGGAACTCCCGAAGGCGCAACCGGCAGTGGTTCTGGTTTTAAAGCGTCTCAGGAGACGGGGCAACGGCTTAAAGTCTCATCCGACAGACTGGGAGAAGCCGGGAATCGAACCTGCGACCCCTATTTTTTTTTTATTTGGCCGTTTACACGGGTTTTACTGTAACGCTATAGGTATATATTGTTTTCTGTATTAACTTTAGTACTTCGTTTGATCTTGATTGAAAATCAACTGATGTTATTTATGCTTTATCTTGAGAAAAAAAGGATAAGGGCTTACATTATGTAGGTCGAACTTGTAGACTTCTGAAAAGAAGTTTTACTGAGCTCTACTATCGAATGTTAGTTTTCTTTATCGCCTTTTTAGACAATTCAACCTGTGGAAACGCTTATATGTAGTAATATTTATTTTAAAAGCTACAAAAATAATCTCAAGAAAGGTTAATAATTAAAACGAATAAACATTATTACAAACACCACGTATACCCGTGTAGGTTTAAATGACAATTTTACCATAAAGGTAATGCTTCAGATTGCGACGTTTTTCTCTTTCGATGCTTATTAATGTAATCAACGATATCAAAGGCAATCTGAAACGCAAAAATAGATATGTTTAACATTTTTTTATTTAAGTTTGTTTGTTTGATTTGATTCTTTACGTACCATCAACGATCTTTCAGTTAAACCAGGACGGTTCTTCCTGTGTTGTACCAGTACTTAGCTAGGATAAATGTGTCTTGCTCAATGACCACAACGCAGTGACGCCGGTGAGGCTCGAACCCGCGGCCCCTCGGTCTCGAGTCAAGCTCTCTACCACTTAGCCACTGCGCTCCCTCCTGATTTAAGAATCACATTAAACCAATCAAGCAGCCATATGGCATTTTTGAATTTAGCAACTCTTTCTCTCTCTTCATGTCGTAACTTAAAAATTCTATCATACTGCTCACCGACTGTATGCAGCACTTCTTATACAGTGTTAGTTGATTTTTTTAATATGTCCCTTCTAAGTCTAGCGTCCTTTTTGTGGGACGTATGCGAACAATGCAAAATCAGATCAGACGCAACATAATGTGGCGTCTGGTCAGGTTTTGCAATGCTTGGATACAAAATATACTTTTTAAATTTGAATGAAATAGAAACTTACCACCCAACAACCCTTAAATACGAAATGGATAGTTTCAATTTATAAGTGGGTAGTCAGAATTGTAATGACCAGAAAACTTTTCAGGCCTACCAAGAAGGGCTATTTGGGCCTAAAATTGTCTGGATGTTTCCTGGCTGGTATGCAGATAATTGGTGGATTGACCCCAACAACGACGTATCGTGTACAGGGTAAATATCATATAAACAAAACCACGTTTGAGTTTACTTCTACATAAGTTATCTGGACCTGAGTTAGGCCAAATAAAAAAAATCTGTGTTTAGGGTAAACGGACCCTACCTAAATTTGTTTGTGAAAAATAGTAAGTGAGTATGATCAGGAAATACCACAATCACAAACTGCAAACAAACCGGCATCATCGTGAATAAGAGCCACACAACAATCACAAGACACCAGGAAGACAAACAAAGCAAAACATCCAGCTCTCTCTTCCCCATCGAGATGATTAAAAAACTAAAATGGGCAGAAAGTAACGCACAACAAAACATAGAACAATTGCAGAATCCCACAATGGGAGTAACAATCAACAACGGATCGAAAACAACAGAACCACCGCCTTAGACCGGAAGCAACCAAAGCCACCGGGGGGGGGGGGGGGGGCGTTAAATGCATTTTGCTTGTACCAAATCTTTACCCTAGATTCTGCTGTTGTTAAAGCACAAAAAAATGTTAAGCTCGCATGGAGCTAACTATTGCAATGTATCATCATAGAGAAACAATATAATCAAATTAACGCACTATGATGAAACAGAGAAAAGGGCTCACGACTCACAGATAGAACTAAAGAAAACCTGAAGTTGAGCCACGGTGGGTAAAGCTACATCAAAGCATCAGTCACCATCCCACCGATTAAACCTAGAATTTGTTTCAGGTTTCAAGGAAAAAATTATAATTTTATGCATTTTAAAACTATGCGTTTAATGGATTCCAGCAAATGAGCAATTATGAGCATTGCATTTTTATCATTGAAATGGCAGTTGTGTTGAAAATCACGGCTTGCATGTATAATCTAATCATCACTTTACAGAGAAGGACATGCTTCCATTTTAGCACCAGCTGATAATTTGTCCAGCTTCTTCTTATTAACATGTGTTCGCACAGGCTTGAAAAGTACTTGAATTTAGAGGGCTTTCTTGAAAAGTCCTTGAAAATTAAATCTGCCTTGAAAAGTACTGGACCCGGTTGTACGAAGCTCAATTATCTTTTAATCATGGATTAAAACCTCGATTAATTAGCGCCTTATTAAATCGCGTTGTACGAAGCTCAATTATCTTTTAATCATGGATTAAACCCTTGATTTAACCCCGATTCCTCAATTAAATTTAATCGACGTCTAGGAGGTGAATTAAACGATTTATTCAGTCATTAGCCCGAAACAAAATGGCGGCCAATATAGCGTTTGTCCATTCAGGAAGGCAAAGAAATGAAAACAAACGTGAGAGAAAGAGCAAACCATGGCATGTAGACAGGTAGAGATGACCGACGTGGAATTGCGCCGGAGATACCGCTTATCAAAGGCCAACATACTTTTCATCTTTAGATTGATCAAAGAAACTACCTGCCATAGTACACAGAGATCAAATCCCATCAGTGCGGAACTCCGAGTGAATCCCCAAAACATTGTTTTTCATCAAACATTCATTGTGAAATGTCATCTTTCTTCTGCCAAAACGAAAGTCGTTCTACTTAGTGACCGCAGTGACGTCATGGAACTACCCAGCTAAGTTGCAAAGTGCGGGTGGTACACCAGTTTAGAGTAGAGCATTGTTTTACTGCTATGTTACTTTTTCTTGTTCTTCCAATACACATATCCTACACATATCGTTTAAAATTTTCATGAAAAATGTCATTCCCATTTGGACAATATTTTGGAAGATGCCACATTTTACAAGAGTGACGGTGTAGAGGGGGGGGGGGGGGGGGGGGGAGAGGGTGCTTCATAATGTCATTGGTTTAAAAGCTTATACGAGTCATTTCCTGTTAAGCAGTCAGTAGCAATAACTCTGATATGTGAATCATAATGCCCATGTACATGTATGTCAGATTAAAACCCTTCCTATTGCTAATCCCTAACTAAAATACTTTTTTCATCGAATATGCGAACATATGCCTCATGGCAAGGGTTGTTTGTCCACTAAATAAAAAAAATCGCATCTAACTTATATGAGGGGATGGACATTTGCCCCTTTGAATGTGGGCACCTGCCTCCTCTGTATAAAAGTGCATCTCCGTCCTGATCTTGTATAATACCCCAAGCTCTGTGTGTTGAACTAAGGGGATGGGCGCCGCCCAAAACAGACCTAAATTGCAATTTTGCATGGAAAGGGGGTCCGGACCCCCCCCCTGGAAAATCACATTATATGGGTTTCTTTAGATATTACGATATTACAAGAAAAAGTTGGACCCCCCCCCCCCCCCTGGAAAATGTTAGACCCCTTCTGGATCCTTGGAAAAGTATAGTTTTCTCTGTATTAAAACCATTGTACCCCCTCTATAAACTGTAAAATAAGTTGAGGACAAAATAATAGTAATAAAAAAATACGTTGTCCATTTCTGGCCGTCGGGCATGGACCCCCCCCCCCCCTAAAAAAATTCCTGGATCCGCGCATGATTTTGTAATTTTGGTGTCGGTTAAGTTACATGTGTTAGTAACGCGTGGGAGGGTTTGCAGGTATGCGAGAAGCGCAGGGAGTAATAATTAGCCCCCTCCTCCGCATCCCATCGCTTCGTCGCCTTACTGTTTGTAACGGTTGTTAGCAATGTTAAATTCATGTTACTTGTCTTCATCTGTGGTGAGTTTCTTGTACCGTAACTCAGACCAGCATGCCAACAGAAAGATCGGCTCAGATGCAGCTGTATGTCCGGAAGAGACATCTTTACTTCTGTGACAAGTCCTGTAATTTCACATACCGACTAAACAATAAAAGATTGCTGTATACATGTATCAAATACTGATATTTTTGAGTTAGTTATAAAAGCATTACATCTACATGTAACGTCAATACAGTCACTTACGCCTATTTTGAACTTCTATGCGACCATATTACAAGATCTGGGCCCGGAATTACAATGCCTCCTTAGAGTTAAGGAAGACTTAAGTTAAGTATTGATTTTTCAGGATGCGAATAATAACGTTTAAAACTGATCAAAATCAAAACAGTTTTAATTTTTCTGAAGATCACAATGATATTCCACATCGAGTCAGGTAATTTATTTAGCATTTAACATAGCATGTTGGAATATCAATACTTTACATAAGTCTTGCTTAACTTTAAGGAGGCATTGTAAGGCGATCGTTTGCATAACTTTTGATCGCTCCTTACGACATTCTCGGGGGGGGGGGGGGGGGGTAACTCCCTATGTATGACATAGTACGGATGTGCGCCCGAATACCCCCCCTTTTTCAGCGCCGCCAGGTATAAACCCCCCTTTTTTAAAAAAAAAAAAAAAGAAAGTATATTAATGGCCCGTTTTCTGAGTTTTGGCATTTGAATGGCCAAACTTTTCTGACACCCATGTATATGCCCATATTGAGAAGCCCCCGTGGTGTAGTGGATAAGCGCTATGCCTTGTAAACCAGGGGTCGCAGGTTCGATTCTCGGCTTCTCTCCATAAAACCACTTTCGGTTGAGCCTTCGGGAGTTCCCGTCGTATAATAAACACACAAATCATAAACCCTCCCGGCCCAGTACTGGTTTCAGTTCTACCCATGGAAAAGCCACAAAAAGTTTGTATATGCCCATATTTTCGCTCGGATACTCGTCAAGCCTTTGTTTTCACATTTACATAAAGCAGTTTTTCGCATGACGAGAGTCATTTGTAAACTTATTTACAAATCACAGAGGATATGAAATGGTATATTAAATCAAAGAACAGTATATGAATATTGGTCAACTTTCTGTGTCATCAAGTATATGAATAGGCTGTTTTTTGCGTTTTTTTTTAAAAAAGGCCAGGTATATGATTGGGGTTGGTTTCCAAATACTGACTCGCACATCCCTACCAATAATATTCCCGAGCCCCCCCTCCGGAGACGACATTACCACCCGTTTTTAAGTTAACCAGTTGACCAATTTCACATCCAAGAAAGAAATGCCCTGTACATGTAGTTGCTATATATGTAATTTGTGATCGCATCGTGGCACCTTATGGTTTGGTGGATGGGGAACGGGTATCGGGCGTAATGGCCGGAACTCTGAGGGCCGGAAAAATGGACGGCTATCGGTATTACTATCTTGGGAGTATTCTCTCGCGGACGCGCGTTTCTTTGCCAATTCATGCTTAGCTCTAAATTTTGGGTGGGCTCTGGTGCCGAGACCTCACGAATCGCTTGAAATGAAAGTCGATAGTTATTACGTATATATTAAGCAATGTGCATACCTATATACATGTATATAGTTTCCACTAGCAGACGATATGTGGACATGGTAATATAAAGCATACAGAGCCATCGGGAGGTCGCTGCCACGATAGAGTCGGCCCAACGGCGAGCGGTGCTTTGGAAAATAGATTATTTTGGCTTTTAATGGAGTTGAAATTTCTGCTCATCGTTTTTATGAGTTCGTTCACATTTAAATATTAATTTTCTATTTTACAAGTTCTATGGTGTTATTTCTCTAAGTGTTTGTGTATACTTGGTATATCTTTATACTCTCACTGTGTTTCCGTCCAGTCTGTGTTTAGAGAAGGTTTTTGATGATAGCCAAAGTAGTTGCCACCCAATGGGTGGCAGCTGTGCGTTTGGCCAAAACGTCTGAACCCGTACCCGGCCCAATCTGGTCGCCGGCCAGGCCCGGTTCCAAAGCGTTTTGTATTCAAACACTGCGAACTCGAGACCAAAGGGCCACAGTTTCGAGCCTCACCGGCGTCACTGCGTCGTGTCATTGAGCAAGACACATTAATCCTAGCATAGTACTGAATCAGCCCAGGAAGACCCGTCCCTACGTAACTGAAAGATTGTTGACTGGGGCGTAAAGATTCAAATCAAACAAACAAAACAAACACCGCGAATCAGATGTAGTCCCGAATTTTGTCAGTCTGATCATGTTTGATCATGTTCCAGGGTGTTTGTTTTGTATTCCGTTTTGTCACAAGTTTATAGTTTAAAACTGATTTGGGCCGTTTCAGTTCCAACTTTTGTTGGGTCTGAATAGATCCAATACTGTTTACTGAGGGGTAGCATCTGACGTTCGTTTTGTTCTAGGCTTATTGTTTCACTGTGTTTAACTATTTCGAATGAAACCCCGATGTTACGGTTGCGTTCTTTTTTCTCATTTTCACATATAGAGCTAATTTTGAGGAGAGGCATGGGGTTGGTTAGGGATGTGGAATTCGGTGGTATATCTGTAATTTGGTCGTCTTCGTTTTCGAGCACCCAAAATTTTTTTACTCGAGCCTACGTATATATGAAAATATCAGAGTACCCCACCCCCTGGGGAGTGTTCTTGCATACCTAGCGAGTCAAATAAAACTGCATCTTCAACAGCGAAGGTTTCGTCGTATCTACCTTTAGATTAGACAATCGCAACCCTTGGTAGGACAAGATGATAAAACTGGCGTGATGAAAAAAGCAACAAAAGAGGCCCGACATAGACAAAATGACGTCATTGTTTACATTGTCATTGGCGACGCTTACCAGATATTTCAACAGACTCTGTCAATAAAACGATCATAGAGTAGACAGCCTTAACATTTCCGCGATATCTGGATACCTGGTATATCTTTATACTCTCACTGTGTTTCATAGAAAATTAAAACCTTTTATTGCGAAAAGAATGCTACTGGAGTTACGATCCGCGGGTAACAATCGACCATCCCGATCAGCTTGATTCCTCCTCTTTCTTTACGTACTTAACTTGATTTGTAAGTTTTGGCTCGAGAATTTCGCTTTTCTAATATGGCGGCGTTTTGTTTACATGGCTGAATTATGGGAGACTGGTCTTATGATTTCTATTGAAATTAACTACGAACCCTCCATTAAAGGTCAATTAACTAATCAACCGTTTAATGAGGCTTCGTACAACACATTTAAATTCATCAATTAGTTAATCGATCGTTAAGATTTAAATGACTGATTAACGCTTAATCCATGATTAAATTTAATTGAGCTTCGTACAACCGAGTCCTGGAAAATTACCCAAAAGCCTTGAAAAGTCCTTGAATTCTACTTTTTTCTGTAGGACTTAGCACTGTGAATAGAGAACTAAATCAGTATAAAATTGTTGTGCCTATATTTGGTGCAGCATATGCTGCACCAAATATAGGCACAACAATTTTATACTAATTTTCCAATACTAATGTCTCCATTATGTCAGTCTAGCATTGCTGAAGTAGAATTTTAAAACTTAGATCAGTATTTTTCATTAACTTTATAAGTCCTTGAAAACTGTTGGTGATGCTTTTAGGGGTCCTTGAAAAGTCCTTGAATTTTACTCATACTTGCCTGTATGTACCCTGTCACAACTACGACTTGTTATTCTGTGCAAAGCGATGTATTCCCGTTATATGTCTTTTATGTAGAGATGAAATGAAATCAGTGGTTGAAGGCAGCTTTATGACTGGTTTCTTTTATGAAAACATCAATATGGAGCGAGGGATTGCTAATCTAACAGTTAAAGAATTCAATGATCTGTTCATACTGGAAGATAAATATAGACCAGAACATGCAGCATTTGAATTCTTAAAGACCAATTGTTTCGATGGAGTGTGGGGTATAAGTATTGCACTGAACTGCACTGATGCTGTGTTGAAAGAAATTGGTAAGTATTTGTTAAGCTATAAGATAAGGATAAGTGCCTTTCAAATATATCTGAACATGTAAACCCATTTATAACACGACGTCGCGTCTGGGATTGATAGAACGCTATGCAATAAAATCGATAAACCACTAGTGGTTTATAGTTTTTCGGAAAACGTTATGACGTCCATAACTACGTTGCGTTCATAATGACAAAATTATAACGTTTTACGGCAGAAATGAGATTACGAATAGAACATTAGTGCTCTTGTAGTATTGAATTTATCAAACTCGTTGCAAAAAAAGGGATAAAATACTCGGTAAGCCTCGCATTTGATATCTTTCCCACTTCGTTTAATAAATTCCATTAAACACGAGCACGAATGTTAGATCCTCTATTAAACTATTCATAGACCAATAGACTTTTCCATTTAGCTTGATAGAGTTTAGTGAGGATGACCCATTTATATGTTGATGTGTAACAGGTTGTAAGGCAGTGCTTCTTTTATGGATCCTTTTTGTAATTTGTATTTCGTGTTTGTCTTTGTCATACTGTTTTTGTCTGTTCCTTTCAGCATTGTGGTCACCTGCTGGGAAAAGGCTGACCTCATGGCTCTCTTGTGTTCGATGTTTTCGTGTTTTTGTCACTTTCCCATATGGTGTCCTGTGTCAGGTGCGGTACTTGATTGTATCGATTCCTGATATTTGTCTTCTTCCTTAATTTGTAATTTCCTTCTTTTAAAGTTCTCTCAAGATCAATTTTGTCTTATTGCAGACCTTAGTGCAGTTTGTGATTGTGGTATTTCCTGACTATTTTTTATGAAATGCCGCATCTATGTGTTCACTTTTTGCACTTGGTTTACACTCTACAAATGTTTAACAAGACATGTCTAGAATTTTAGGATGGTTATGTTAATCCGTTGTTAGGGAAAGCGAGGAGGGATGGGGTCGAATAATATGGTTCATTGTTATCAATTCCATTGCCTTATTAGACAACGCACAACTCCTTATACAGTTTTGTTGTATCAGTTTATAGTTTGTACGTGTTTTTCAGTCATAATCTGAAGTTGTGCATGTGTAATTGTGTTTAAAATACTCAAATTAACTTTTTCACAAATCCTCAATGTAAGCTTTGTGATTTTAAGATGTCAGTCGTCCATCTGTCTTTCAGCAAATATACTCCTCAAAATAATTGAAGGACCAATACTATTAATTATAGCATTGATGCATTTTGTGTAGAACGTATTTCGAAAACCGATTTTACGATCTAGCCTAAAATTTTCAGACATCTTTGACGCCTTATTGTCAAGTGAAACAGCACAAAGAAAGTGGTAGAAAATGTTACTAACAAGGATTTTTGTCATTTTAAAGCTTGCCCTGAATGTATTGGAATGTCATTTTTTGTGAGTGATCCATGGGCCACAGAACTGCATGAAATGAATGAAAAGTGCTTTTAGTTGAAGAAGATTGTTGGCTCTAATAATTTTTCAGCGCAGTTCATTAAAATAATTTCCCATTATAAAAAGATTGGCTATAACATTAATGTATTGCAACAGACTGCATGCTTGGTAGTCAACCCAATCACGGTTGGCAACTTTGCTTTCCTCTTTAATTGCACGCCGGTGGGTCGAAGTTCAGACTCTATGATGGTTCCGACTTAAAGACTTATCTATTGATGAGATGGTAGGGGCCTGATGCTTTGGCTGTTTGTCGGGCCCACCGGGGTTTACCTGTTGGATTTCTTTTGCTCCGGTACTCAGTTTAATTTACTGTTGAGTCCTTATCCTTGCTTTATCTCCGTATTATATCTTGATTTATATGTTTTAGGAGATGATGCATTGATAAGTTAGGGGTCTTTCATGCAAACCAAATATCTATGTGTCTTGATCAACATCTGAATTAAGGGTGAGGTTGGCGCCGTTAAACCGGTTTAAGCCCTCCAGTAAAATATTTTACTGACCGTTCCAAGGCGGTACTTCTTTTGTGGATCTTTGATGTTTTTGTTCTGTCTTGTGTTTGCTATGTTTTGTGCGCGTCTGTTTATATGTGCTTTGTGGTCACCTGCTGGGAAAGGGCTGACCTCTTGGCTCTCGTTTGTGCTGTCTTCTGTGAGTTTGTCACTTTCCCATTGGTATCCTGGGTCAGGTGTGGTACTTGATTGTATCGTTTCCTGATCTTTGCAACCTTACTTACTTTATTTAGATGATGAAATCTCTGTTTTCGCATGATTATATGGTGTTTTATCTCGTTGATACCATCCACCTCTTCCTGTGAGAGAAAATTGCCCCATTTGACTGTGGCGTATTGGCCAGACTATAGATTCAGACAACTGGTTTTGGCGTTTGTCTGTGACAATCTGTAAATGATTCGTCGGGACATCTTTCTAACACTCAACGGCATAGAATAACGATTGAAAATCTGATTCTTGATGGCCAAGTACACACATTGTTTACAGAAAACCAAACAATGTCAAAACTCTATTGTCAGAGATGAAAATGCTTGCTTCCCAGTATATTGAAACAGTTTGAAGATTATTTTTGCATGTAAGCTGAACTGTTTAAAACAAAGTTTAATTTGGTATCATTTTCATTCTACTCGAACGACCACAGAAGAATTTCTTTACCCCACCCACAGCCTTTTGAAAGTGTGTTTTGAGGGTATGTGCATTTGAGACACAGTTATGGCAGAACTAGGCATGGGAATCATTCATAATGATTCTTGATTTATGGGCATAAAGCATAGAAATATTTGGGCCAAGTTTTACAGAATTTAAATGTTTGAGATGATTATACTCGCATTCTAAAATCTTGGTCCTTTAATTATTTTGAGGAGTATACTTCAAACCGTATCTCTTCCTTAACCACAATGAGATTTCACCAAAAAAAATCTCACCAAACCTTACAGGAATAATCATTAGATGTTCATGTTTAAATGTTGTTCTTAGAATTAAATGACAGTTAAAATTTTAGTTCGATGGCAATCAAATATTTTTACATCTCCTTGTAAAAAGCTACTGTCCCATAATAAACAGCCAGAAATAAAGGCATTCACTAGTTGAGCTAGAGCTTTCCAAAGTAAGTAATCAGGCAAAGATCAGGAATCCAAACAATCAAGTACCACACCTGACCCATGCCACACATGAGAAAGTGACAAAAACACAATAAAACATCACATACAAGAGAGCCCTTTCCCAGCAGGTGATCTTACGGCTGTAATGAACAGACAAAAAGCATGACAAAAACGAAACATAAATAACAAAAAAAGCATCATTCACCGTCTTTGTGATAAAACGTTAGGCAAGAGCTCCGTTCTGGCTAGCACCAAAATGACTTATTTATGTTTTTTCTGGGATGTAAAACATCACCTCAAACAAACATTGCTTCTTTCTGAAAAAAACTATTTCCCATGATTGTTAACGCTCATGGACCTAAAAAATCAATGAAAAGGGAAAACAACCCTTAGATATTCTCATTTTTGAGGTTTTTGAGGAAAAAGATCATAAAAGCAGGAAAACGAGCATGGTCATATATTCTATTTAAATAATTTTTTATTAAAAAAAAAATCCCATTTAATTAATAAGTTTTTTATACCCCCGGTACGAAGTATATAGGGGGTATATAGTTTTTGCCTTTTCTGTAATTATGTTTGTTTGTTTGTCTGTCTATTTGTTTGTCTGTCTGTTTGTTTGTCTGTTTGTTTGTCTGTAACCTTTTTTTTCGTCAAAGATTTCTCAGCAACTACTTGGGTTAGGATTCTGAAATTTGGTACAAAGCTTGATAGTGATGAGTTGTATTGTTTAACAAAATAACAGTCACATATTGCTTATCAGTCCCTTTATTTATTCATTTTTCTATATCTCCAATGAAAATTTCTGTCGCAGATTTCTCTGTTCCTATTGGAGCCAGTATTTTCAAATTTTGTGTACACCTTCAGGTAGGCTAAGTGTAATGTATAAATGAAAATAAGGATGCTAAAGCTCATTGGACGTTTTTCGTTAGAGTTTCTCAGCAACTACTTGATTTAGGATTATGAAATTTTGTGTACACTTTCAGGTACCATAGGCAAAGTGTATTGTGTAAATGGAAATTAAGGTGCTAACCCTCATTTTGCCTTCTTTTTCAAATTTGTAATTTATCCTACGGTCACTCTTATATAATACATATGGACATTTTTCATCAAAGTTTTCTCAGGAACTACTTGATTTAGGATTATGAAACCCTTAACAATTTTGTCTTTTCTCTGAAAGTGTTACAACCTCTGATGGCTACCGCAGGGGATATGTGAGCTTTGCTCACATCTTGCTATATTTGTTACTTTAGTTAGATTATGTCACATTTTTTATCCAGATATACACGATTTGTTGCCTTAATAGTTTAGAAAAAAGGTTTAACCTTAATAAATAAGACATATGCATATTATTTCACTGTTTTCTGTTTTCATTTATTAAACATTAGCAAGTAGTGTATGCTCTGCAAAAAATGTTATTGTTAAACAAAAGTTTTGAGCTTTTTTCAGCATACTTAAAGAAGATTAGGGTTTGAACACATGTCAATAAGTCCGGTACTACCTTAATAGGGAACTACTGTTTGTTTTTGTTTAACTGTGGGAGTACCTTTTTAAGCAATTTTGATTTTACTTTGAACAGCAGTCGTTTGCAAGTAAAGTGAGCTAAGCTAAATTCTGCTTGCTAAAACAAAGACATGCTAAAATGGATCAGCTATCATTCAAAGCAATATGCTTGCTATTAAAAGTACAATGCATTTTTGTCTAACGAATTGTTTTCCACAGTTAAGGTGGACATGTCCAAACTTATTAAGGATATCCCTTTATTAATTTGTGTTATGCTTTTTCTAGGGCATCCCAAGTCTTTAGATCAGTTTGAATATTCTGACGGCGATCTTGGTGATATAATAACGTCATGCACAAGCAACTTATCATTCCTTGGTGTGTCGGGAAATGTTAAATTTGGCTCTTATGGCAGCCCTGTGAAGAATATCAAACTAGATCAGATTCAGGGTAAGTACAGCATGTACACCTATCAAGGTTTTCCAATGACTTACTTTATAACTGTTAAATAATTGAATCAACTCAGAATAATGTCAACACAGTTTAGCCCTCTTAAAAATAAAAATGCATATTCAAAAATATACAGAACAAAGATCTCAATGACAAATGGTAGCTTAATGCAGGTTAAAAGTATTGCAGAATGCTCCCCTTGGAGCATTCTGCAATATATTTGACCTGTATTAAGCAATAATTGGTCTTGAAAGCCAATTTTGGTCTTTTAAGGGTGGTCATTGTACACTTCTGGAAGCTAGTTCAAGCTGGTTTTCGTGCAGTATTAACTTGTGGACACAGAACACTGACACCCATACGACAATAAGAACATAGTTGATGTAAAGTAACTTCCTTCGTTTGTTCATTATTGACCTATAACAGAATACTTTTCTTAAAAATATAGTCAAACTTTATCCAGTTAAGGCCTCCTTTATGTTTCCATATATTTGATTCACAACTCTTATCAGTAATGAGTTTTTAAAGTACGGTTAGCCTATATGATGTTTTATTTCTGTGCAATCAAAAGGTCTCTTAACACACCTACTTATCCTGAAAACAAAACTGTTACATTGCATGCTCATAAAAAGCGACATTACAGCATTTTAACCCCTTTCTAGGGAAACAGCATGGGAGTTTCAAATGCAAATTGCTTGTGTTGTCTTACGGATATCTTGTTACTGTAAATGTTCTGTGACTCTTCCTCACAGTGCCGTGGGCTGGTCTGCGGTGTGTGATTGTGGTATTTCCTGATCATACTCACTTTCGTTTAGACTCAGAAGAGCCTGTGCAGTCTCATTTAAAGCCTAGAGACTTCAAATGGTGTTCATTTAGTATCTTAACACTCATAGCATATTCAAGTGACTAGCAAAGGCTCTGATCAGGCTGCGCATATGCACATACTGGTCTTAGCCTTTAATTTTGCTGGCTGCACATACCACATTGTTGGAAATCTCATGTCACGGCTCGAAAAGTAAGTAAGTACGACCAAAACATGCAACAATTACACACTGCACACAAACGCAAGGCATCGTGAAGAAACAGAACACTAACAGCTGTCATGTGCAAGTAGACAACTAAAGTAAAACAACCATCTTTGTTTGCGGGCCGATGATGACCCATTTATAGTGGTATTTGGATCCTCTCTGCCCTCATCAATTAAAAACAAAACAAAACAAAAAACGAAGTCAAAGTCGGACCCCCTCTGAAAAAACTTTCTGGATCCGCGCATGAAGGTAGTAGCATTAGCTCACTAGATTCATCTTTACCAACACCACAGAGGACTGTTCCAATATCTGAGAAGAGGGCACATATAATGCTCATCATCTTTCTAAATATTAGATCTTATCATATGACGTCGCGTCTGGGAGTGAAATAACGCCATGCAATAAAATCTGTAAACCACTATTGGTTTATCGATTTACGGGAAACGTTATTACGTCCATAGCAACGTTGCGTACATGATGACAAAATCATAACGTTTTCACGCCAGAAATGAGATTTCAAAGTATGTGTCATATGATAAATAGAATCTAACATTTGTGCTCTTGTATTATTGAATTTATTAAACTCGTTGCGAAAAAGAGATAAAATGCTCGGCAAGCCTCGCATTTTATCTCTTTTCCCCAACTCGTTTAATAAATTCAATAAAACATTAGCACTCATGTAAGATCCTCTATTTAGAGAAGAAAGCGTTTGGCCAATGATTTTGTGATGCAGCTATCACTCTTGCAAGCAGATGGTGACTCAATTGCATTTACGGATGTAATGCCTGCAATTTACTTATTTGCCTAACAACAGATATTATGAATGAGTGGCTGTTATAGTCAAATATATTATAATCAAACATGACTTTAATAATTTTTAGATTTTGTATGTTCCTTATATGATATAAATAAGATGAACCTCTATAGTTTATAAACTATGTATATTTCTCAAATGTTAATTTATACGATCCTGTATATAGTTTATAAACTGTATTTGTTGCTCAGATGATTAAAACATGTTAGAATGTACTTTTTTGTCAGCTATATTTTTTCAATGAATTGTATCACTCTTTAACAAATTTTCGGCTTTGGGCCTTCCTCAGGAAATAAGAAAGCTAAGCAGCATCAATGATGACCATTATGGTATGCATTTATAAGTAAATGTATACCATAATGGCCATCATGGATGCTGCTTAGCTGTGAAAATTGTTTATAATATACTGAAAAAGGCCCAAGGCCGAAAATCTGAGAAAGAGTGAATACAATTCATTGACTTTTTTGTTATTATTCCCTATGGAATGATTATATTGAATTATTTATATTTTTCAGATGGTAAGAAAGTAATGGTGGGAATTTACCGTACTGATGTTGATGAACCGTTTCTTGAGTGGCATAATGGAGGAATACACTGGCCAGGTATAAATACGCCCCCAGTCATAATTTTAAAAATATATCGAGGGGATTTGCTAAAGTGTGTTCTAATGTTGATGACTTCAACATCAGACACTTATTTATAACTGCTAAGTTATTAAAACAAGGTAATAGATATCATAAAATTCGAAAAGCATTTTCTAAATTCTACCACAGACACTCGAGTTATTTGTTAAATACAACATTGGGTTAAAAAAATCTTCTGCAACAAGGCATATCAGAACCTATCTTTAATGGTGATTTAGTTTATGAATTCAAACGAATTGTATGAAAATCTAATTTTAGTGATCAATTCAAAAAAATTGTAAAACGTTACATAAGGGTTGGATATAACTTTGATATCATGCGACAGTCTGCATGCCTGGTTTTAAACCCAATCACGGTTTATAGCTATGGTTTACTCTTTAATTGCACGACGGTGGGTCAGGCCTCAGACTCTATAACAGCTCTGACGTAAAGCGTTAATCGGTGGATTGTGCCTGATGCTTGGCTGTAGCTGGGCCCACTGTGGCTCAACTTGAGGTTTTCTTCAGCTCTGACTATCTGTGAGTCATGAGCCCTTTTCTTCGGTGTGTTAATTGATTAGAGTGTTTCTCCATGATGATACATTGCATTAGTTAGAAGGCCTCCATGCGAGCTGAACACAGCAGAAAGAATCTAGGATGAAGATTTGGTACCAGTAAAATGCATTTAAGCCCCGGTGGCTTAGGCTGCTGTCCGTTCTAAGGCGGTGGTTCTGTTGTTGTTGACTTTTTGTTTATTGTTACTCCCATTGTGGGAGTCTGTAATTGTTCTATGTTTTGTTGTACGTTACTTTATGTCCATTATAGTAATGTAATCATCTTGATGGGGAAGAGAGAGCTGGTTGCTTTGCTTAATTTGTTTTCCTGGTGTCTCAAGATGGTTGAGTGGCTCTTCCTTGCGATGCCATGGGGTTGTCTGCGGTTTGCGATTGTGGTATTTCCTGATCATACTAGCTAACTGTTTTTGAGTTTCTCTCTCTCTCTCTCTCTCTCTCTCTCTCTCTCTCTCTCTCTCTCTCTCTCTTGTGGTCTCTGAACTGTGTCTACACTGTTTGCTTACGTCGCAAAAATAAAACGCTAGTCATTGATGGGTTGAAGTCTCATAGTTCTTTTAATATGAGCCGCAACATGAGGTTTCCAACAATGTGGTATGTGCGACCAGCAAAGTCTAAGACCAGCCTGCACATATGCGCAGTCTGATCAGAGCCTTTGCTAGTCGCTTGAATGTTCTATGACTGTTAAGCTAATGACTTAACAGTATTTGGAGTTTTTAAAGCTTACACTGAGGCTGCACAGGCTCGTCTCAACTAATCAAATTGCCACATTGTTGGAAATCACACGTGGCGGTATTTTATATACACAATGCTTTGTCTATTTAGATGGAATACCTCCACGTGATTCAACATTGGTGAAACAGATAGAAGTTTTGATTCCTGTCCACTTGTATTCTGTCATGGCGTGCCTTTCTGGGTTTGGTATCCTACTGGCCGCATCTCTGTTTGTGTTCAATATTGTCCATCGAGAAAATGTGTTAGTAACAAGTAAACCCTTTTTGTAGATTTTCCCTTATTAAAGTAGAAAAATGCCTACCTGTTCGCTATGAGCGTGTTTCCCGGTTTACCCTGTTTTGATAATATGGTACTATAGCTTTAAGCCTTTTTAATTCTGGATACTGTTAAACAGGTACTTTGGTAAACAAAAAAAACACAGATCAAATGCCATCCTATGTGGTATTTCATCAGGATCTGCACTATTTTACTAAGATAACCACAAATCTTAGGGGACCCAAATTCATCATTTTACAGAAATGTTGATGGTCAACCCCTTAAAATACAAGATGGACAATTCCATACTCATTTTATCAGTACATATATGGTAATCAAATAGAACGAAAACGGTTAGTCAGGTACAATACGTAAGGTTTTCTTGTTAATAGTATTGTGTATCCGATCCAAAATTACTATCAATTAGGGTATAACTGTATTCAAAATTTTCATTTGGGGAGGTATATCATCAGATTCTATGATCGGAAACGTGATTTCCGATCGTAAATCCGATGATATACCTCCCCAAATGAAAATTTGGATATGGTGTTCCCCATTCCAATGCACTTCTGCAGTATACGCTAAATTTGAAGCATTGCAAGCCGCATATAGCCGCACGTCATCCACGGAAATGAAACCTTATTTATGACGTCAAACTATTTCTGACAATATATTGCAGGATTTACTGTCACAAAATTTTGAAATTATCCAATCAGACATCGCATTACAAAATCAAGTGCATTAGAATTATCTGAAATCCCTATCCTGCTTTTGTAATCCGAAGTACAATTGGAAATTATACTAAATTTAGGAATCTTTAGACTCAAGACGAAACATGACATTCATCTTATCAGAGATAACTAGTTGAAATGATTTTTCAATCCAAAATGGCGTTAAAAGTAAGTAAGAATGCAAGATCAGGAATTGATATAATCTAGTACCACACCTGACCCTGGACACCACATGAGAAAGTGACAAAAACACATGAAAACATCACATACAAGAGATCCAAGAGGTTAGCCCTTTCCCAGCAGGTAACCACAAGGCTGCAATGAACAGAAAAGAAAGCATGACAAACAGGAAACATTAATAACAAAAAGGATCCACAAAAGAAGCACCGCCTTGGAACTGTCAGGAAATATATTTTTACTGGAGGGCTTAAACTAGTCTTATGGTACTAACCTTACCCTTATTTCTGATGTGGATCAAGACAAATTAGATTTTCGGGGTATCCATTGGAAGCATTTCATACCAACCACATGTTTTGATGGAAAATAAACAACGAACAAAAAAATACACATATGATAATTCTACTCTTAATTCAATATTTCGGCCAAAGGCCTTTATCAAGAAAAACATGCACTTCAATATCAACTACATAGTCTCTGTTCCAGTTTTTTTATTTGTTTCTATTGACATCAATATGGCCACATATTTGTTTCTATTGACATCAATATGGCCACATATTTGTTTCTATTGACATCAATATGGCCACATATTTGTTTCTATTGACATCAATATGGCCACATATTTGTTTCTATTGACATCAATATGGCCACATATTTGTTTCTATTGACACATCTATACACATCAAAAGAAACAAATGCAAAATGGTAGAACAGAGACTATGTAGTTGATATTGAAGTGCATGTTTTTTCTTGATGAAGGCCTTTGGCCGAAATATTGAACTTAGAGTAAAATTATCATATGTGTTTTACATTGTTTCCTATAGAATATAAATGAATATTACAAAAATAATAATCTGGAAACGTTTATGAGTTAGGACCATATTTATAATAATCAATAGTAAAAAGGAATATGGTCTATATCTTTCAATTACCTTCAAATACAGACGTACAAACCATATAATAACTTACACTCAGCACGTATAAACTAATATTGTCCTAGATATTGTAAAACGCCGAAGAGCACTGGTAGGATCAAATTCGATATCCTGACTAATGACAATATTCACCCATATCATTACAATACAATTTTTTGGGTATATGTCATTTGCCAAGCCGTCTTTGCATTGGTCATTTATACACTATCTGTTGCTTTTGAGTGACATTCTGGATGTGGTTTGGATACGTATATTACATCATGTTTACATCATGTTTAAAATACAATACTGCTTTATACTAATGTATTAAATATGCAAATTATTTAGATTTCTTCACACATTAAAGGTATCTATAAACATGTCAGTTTTTATGCATAATGCGTTTTCATAATTAATTTTAGTGCCATATGATGAATAGAATATAACATGTGTGCGATAGTATTATTAAATTTATTATTATTTAATTCATCAAATTTGTTAGAAATCATATGATCATTGCATCATATTATATTGTACAAACTTGTTTAACAAAGTCAACAATAATGAATACTCATGTAACAGGGTAAGGGAACATGTGACGTCATATTTGTTGCTATAAATAGAAAGCCATCTTAGATATTGTTCTCATATATGATAAGTGTTTTGCTGTTATTCTCTGTAACACAAACTTTGCAAAAACAAGCAACCATTTCATGTGCTAGCCCACAGCTTATTAAGTTTAAATATCTTCACTTAGTGACCCCATACTGCTCGTTAACCTTTTTGACTTCGACACAATTTTTCGACTAGTTCATTGTGTCGACTTTCATAATGGTATGGTTTGTGTTAAAGAGTTTGCTTTTACCAGATTACAGTCCATACATTGCTTTAGTTACCAACACAACAGCAAAAAAGTACTACTTGTGTATTAATAATATCTTGCTTACCTCTTAACCCTAAAGCGCCAAGATAAAATGTATTTGAAAATGTCGTCTGCTGAAGCCGTCTGCTGCAAATAATTGCCTTACACTACCGACAAATTAAGTATAAAAGCAAACAGCGTGGACTCAGAACAGACTGCTCCAATAGGAGCAGTCTGATCTGGGTCCACACTGTTTGCCATAGAGGCTTCTTAACTTTTCAAAAGACGAGAAATGCAGACGACTTTTGTTGTGATTGGCGCATTAAGGGTTAAATTGACACAGAGCTGATAAAACTGTACCATAGAAGTAAAGACACGCTTCAAAATGGCCCCAGCCACAATGATGATACAAATACGTCATACATCACATGTTCAGCTCCAATGATGTAGGATTCTATCTATCACAGGGACTCAATTAATTATGTTGTACTATTACTTTTAGGTATGTGAAGCTGTCATCTCCCAACATCAATAATGTTCTCTTACTTGGGTGTATCCTGACGTATACATCTGTCTTCATGGAATCCCTAGAACAGCAAAATGTCATTCTTTGTAAGGTAAGACACAGTGGCATAGCAAGACAAGATTCAGAACTCAGACACCACATACCTCCTTCCCATACATATATTACTCAAACATCTACCAATGTACCACATAAACCAGTCAAAGTATAATGATTAAATTGAATGCAAAATGGGTAAACTTGAAATAATTTTGTAGTTTATTTTAACACATACACACACACATACTGTGACCTTAAGGTTATCAAAAAAGTTAATGCTCAACTCAATTGACAGGAAATTTATCCTGCTCGTAAATGTAAAAATGCCAATATTTGTTTGCATTTAAACATTTAAAAGTAGTATAATTACACCATCTGAGAAGTTTAAAGCGTGAAAACCCTTTATGTTTCACCATTTGCCTTTTATAAGCAAATAAAATGTCATGCTCAGTTGAATTGAACACGAAAAATATTTTATAACCTTCAGGCCAGGTTTCTGTGGAAGTTACTTTACATAATCTTCATTTCCATGTTAATTGCAAGTAATAACTTGTTATTGATTGCAGCAGAAAAACGAAAGATGATTGCAGCAAACACGATAGAGTATACTTACTTGCTACTTTCAAAAGGCTTAACCATGTAATTGTGTTGAGTATGATATGAAAATTACGCTTTGTTAGTTTCGTGAACGATTACCTTAAAACTTTTTGACAATCGCTTTCTTTTAAGCCTCTTAGGTCAATGGTTTGATACAATATATTATTGATGGTTTTTTATATACATAAAATGGTAACATGAATAGCCAAATGGGACATTGAAATTGACTTTGTAATTGAAATGTAATGATGTTTAATTGTATTAGACCTTTTGACCCCTCCCCAGGGCCCAAGGGGCTAGGCCAAAAAATGTGCCGTGGCGCACCCCATTCATGTGAGCTACTCAAACACGTAATATGGTTGGATTAGGAGGAAATAGCGTGACAGACGGATCAGAGCAGATAACTCCATAGTCAGTGATGAGACCTGGCAAAAATTCAAACTCATCCATACTTTAATATTTGTCCTGGTTACCTACAAGAATGAAGATCAAATGAAAAATGAATGCGCTAGAATGGTCAAGACATTAAAGAGCTATATTTTAGAAAATCAATGGCAGCTAACTCTATAGTTGGTGGTCAAGTGTGGCTGAAAATCAGACTCATTGAAGCTTTAATAGTTGTCCTTGATACCTGAGAGAATGATGAAGATCCTTCTAAAGATGAAAGCACTAGTGTGCTCACAACATTATTTCTATTATAAGTCTATAAAGATGTTTTCAGATGTTCAAGAGCAGCTAACTCCATAGACCCACGTTCGATCTTGCTGAATATCAAACTCATCCAAGTTTTTATAGTTGTCCTTGTTACATGCAAGAATGAATAAGATCCAATCAAAATGAAGATGCTAGCGTGCTCACAACATTAAACACTCATTTTTCAAATGCTCAAGGGCAGCTAACTCAGTTGCTGATGATGGGATCTGACAGAAATTCCAATCCATTCAAGCTTTTATAGTTTTTGTTGTTACCTACAAGAATGATGAAGATTCATCCAAAAATGAAAGCACTAGACTGCTCACAACATTTCTCCCATTAAAAGTCTATGGAGATTTTTTCAGACGCTCAAGGGCAGCTAACTCCGTAAACCCAGGTCATATATTGCCAAATTTCAAATCCATCCAAGCTTTTATAACTGTCCTTGTTAGATACAGGAATGAATAAGATCCAATCAAAAATTAATGTGCTAGAGTGCTCACATTTTACATTCATTTTTAAACGCTCAAGGGCAGCTAACTCAGTAGTTGGTGATGGGATCTGGCAGAAATGTAAACTCATCCAAGCTTTTATAGTTGTCTTTGTTAACTGCAAGAACGATGAAGATCCATTCAAAAATGAAAGCACCAGAGTGCTAACAACATTTCTTCAATTATAAGTCTATGGAGATTTTTTCAGACGTTCAAGGGCAGCTTACTCCGTAGACCCTGGACCAAACTTGCCGAATTTCCAACCCAACCAAGCTTTTATAGCTGTCCTTTTAACATGCAAGAATGAATAAGATCCAATCGAAAATGAAGGTGCTAGAGTGCTCACAACATTATACAATCCTTTTTCAAACGTTCAAGGGCAGCTAACTCAGTAGTTGGTAATTGGATCGAGCAGAAATTCAAACTCATTCAAGCTTTTATAGTTGTCCTTGTTACCTGCATGTATGATGAAGATTCATTCAAAAATGAAAGCACTAGACTGCTCATAACATTTCTCCCATTATAAGTCTATGGAGATTTTTCAGACGCTCAAGGGCAGCTAACTCCGTAAACCCAGGTCATATATTGATAAATTTCGAACCCATCCCAGCTTTCATAACTGTCCTTGTTACATGCAAGAGTGAATAAGATCCAATATAAAATGAAGGTGCTAGAGAGCTCAAAACATTATATATTCATATTTCATACGCTCAAGGGCAGCTAACTCAGTAGTTGGTGATGGGATCTGACAGAAATTCAAACTCATTCAAGTTTTTATGATTGTCCTTATTACCTGCAAGAATGATGAAGATCCATTTAAAATGAAAGCACCAGAGTGCTCACAACATTTCTCCCATTATAAGTTGATGGATATTTTTTCAGACGTTCAAGGGCAGTTAACTCCTTAGACCCTAGTCCAATCTTGCTGAGTTTTTAACCCATCCAAGTTTTTATTGCTGTCCTTGTTACCTTCACGAAAAAACAAGATCCAACGAAAAATGGAAGAGCTAGAGTGCTGACAAGATTTTTCCCATTATAACCCTATGGGAGCTACTGATCCGATCTGGCCCGAGACCTAATGCAGCCAATCCCTCACCCAAATGATGCTTTAGATGAAATTTTATTATGATCGGCCAGCTGGTTTCAGAGATATTCATGTCTGAAAGTGTGAACGGACCCACGGACGCATGCACGGACGCAGGCTCGAGTACCATCCTATAACCTCACTGAGAGCCTTTGGCTCAGGTGAGCTAAAAACTGACCTATCACTTGAAACAAGCTCAGATATCAATTTCAAATTTGTAAAAATTTGTAAATTGTCTTCCTTTGACAAAAACAAATAGGGAATATTAAATGTTTGGTAATCTTTGATTAATCATGATTTTCGGTAACATTATTTTGCCAAAGCAGGTAGACCTATCAGCACATTGTTCCTACCATTTCTCGACTAGTAGTGTCCTCAAACTAAGATGCAACAACACATTGATTTTCCTATGGATATTTCAGTGATAAATTTTCAAGCTTCGCAATTTGATTTTGAAGAAAATGGATAGTTTATGTAAGAAAGCAGTCGTGTGGTCATGTAAGATTATAAATTAAAGCGAAAATGAGAGAAGGGTTCTTTCCGCCAACTTGCAATATATAATAGTATATTTAGCAGGTGTCGGTATGGTAGTACGGTTGGATACATGTAAGACTGATAATCAGGATGCCTTCTGTTCTGATATCATTATTTATTAGAGATTTATTCTTTACCTTCATATTTTATACACTTTTCATTGGCAGCTAAATGTTTGTCTCCTCCTTAGCTATTTTAGTTTGTTTGTTTGTTTTTTGCAATATTGTCAAAGTTTTTTTCCTTGCATAGGGTGTTAATATTCAATAGCAATAATATGAACAATAAATAAAGTTTCTTGAAAGACATCACATTTTTTTACAGATATTACAGCTACAAATAGCAGCACTCCTCAATCATTCACAAACATATAACAATAACAAGAGCAACATCCTCTTGATTAGTTTAAACTTTATTTTATTTCTGTAAATGATACAAGTGGTAACAATGTAAAGGACCTTAACGAAAGCTTTAAAGAGACTAAGTCTGTAACTATGAACATTTTTCGAAAAAATCTTTTCTTTTTAAATCATTTGTAAAAATAGAATTAAGTTATGTTTTTTACCATAAATATGTTTAGTACAGCTGAAAACTGCATGGAAAAGTGAATTATCTTATCAAAACAGGTGTTTTGTCTCTTGTTGGTAATTATTTACGTCCTTCCAATAATACTAGACAGTCGATTTTTAACATAAACGCTGTTGTTTTAATAGTGATAATTTGTTAAGATGTATGAAAATGGTAAACGGTATACTGAATTTGAGTATTGTTACCATGTTCTTGAAAAATAGAAACATTATTTCTAAAACTAGAAGATCAAAAGTTACAGACTATGCAATTTTAAAGCTTATAGGTATCATTTACTTGTAATATGTGCAGCTACATAGTTCATATAACATGGCAAAATAGGTCACTTTATAAGCATATCTACATATTTGTATATGTCTTGATATAAGTTTAAACAATAAGGTTGTTATCCCCACGCTTTTTTTAAAAAAAACGTTGAGGATATTGCAATCACCTCCGTCCGTCCTTCCGTCCGTCCTTCTGTCTGACCGTCCGTCACGCTATCTCCTCCTAAACAATTAGACGAAATCTAACCAAATTTGGTTTGTGGGTTGCTCACATAAATAGGGCGTGCAACGGCACACTTTTTTTTGCCCCGCCCCCTGGGGCCCTGGGGAGTGGCCAAGAGGTCAAATATTATTAAATATCATTAATTTCAATTACAAAGTCAATTTCAAAGATTTTTAAACCAAACTTTGTGTCTACTCACAAATGAAAGATATAAAACATATCAGACGGGATCTTTATTCAGCCGCCTGGGTGATGCCCCAGGGGTGGGACTTAGGGGTACCGTAGGGGATTGGGGGTCAAAAAAATTTTGCTTGTAATTCAACCAGAGTTGGTGTATGAGTAAGTCATTTGAATGACACATGCAACGGCACAATGTTTTTGGGTCCCCAACCCCCTGGGGCCTTGGGGAGGGGCCAAAAGGTCAAATATCATTAAATCTCAATTACTAAGTCAATTTCAAAGATTTTTAAACCAAACTTTGTGTGTCTTCTCACAAATGAAAGATATAAAACATATCAGACGGGATTTTCATTTGACTGCCTGGGTCATGCAACAGGGGTGGGACTTGGGGGTACTGCGAGGGGTTGGAGGTCATTTTTTTTCTGAAATTCAACCAGAGTTGGTGTGTGAGCTACTTACATGAATGGCACATGCAACAGCACAATTTTTTGGTCCCCCGCCATCTGGGGCCTTGGAGCGGGGTCAAATATCAAATATCATTAAATCTCAATTACTAATTCTATTTCATATATTTTCAACTTAACTTTGTGCGTCTTCTCACAAATGAAAGATATAAAACATATAAGACAGGATTTTCATTAGGTCCCCTGGTTCATGCCCAAGGGTTTGGGACTTGGGGTTGCTGGGGGTCAAAAATTTAATTTCTGAACATGGTCATGCGGCATATCAAATAAAAGGGGATGAACAGTAGCCCAGGATACACTGAAAATTTTTACCCCACAATCAAACTGGTGACCTTGGGATGGGGTCAAAGGGTCAATTACCATTAGATTTCTTCGAAAGCGTTGGGATTTGCGATGGCGCGCCATCAAGTGTGTTCTAGTTTTAAGTTTGGATTATCTGCCTTTGAAGGTATTATTTTAGTTATTGCCCTTTGCAAATTTGGGCATTAAAAACTCGCAATCAAAATATCTCAGAAAATTATTATAGCTAGCAGCTTTAAACATAGTCAGTTGACAGAAGATGATAAGTAGACTACCTTGTGATTTTTTTTAAAAAGTTGTTTTTTTTTTCGAGTTATTGCCCTTTGCAAATTTGGGCATTGAAAACTTGTAATCAAGATATCTCAAGAATCATTATAGCTTGCAGCTTCAACATGGTCAGTTAGTAGAAGATTATGAGTAGATTACCTGTTGAAAATTAAAAAAAATCTTAGTTATTGCCAATTGTAAAATTGGGCATTGAAAACTTTATTAAAGGTACATGTATCTCGAAAACATTTTATAGCTAGCAGCTTTAAACTTTGTCAGCTTATTAGTGGGTGAAATCATTTTTTATTATAGTTCAATTTAGGTCAGCTTATAGTGGATGATGAGAGGTATAGCTAGAAGCTTCAAACTTCAGATGGCCCTTGTTTTATAAACCCTTCTGGACAAGCAGATGGTTGGGGCATTGTGTGTCATAAACATTATTTCAATTTTTATTTCATGCTGATTAAGGGTTTGTTCCAGATTGAGTTGCTGTTCAAATACTTACCTTTTAAGCTTATAAAGATCTTAATCCTAACTTATTCAATTTATCATCAAAGTAAAAATAATCATATCAAACAAACGAATACAAAAATGCATGATAGACCAGAGAAAATGGCTCTTCACCCATAGGCAACAAGGACTTAACCCTAAAAGCGCCAAGAAAAAAAATGCATCTGAAAATATCGTCTGCTGAAGTCGTCTGCTGCAAATAATTGCCTAACATACCTGACGAATTAAGTATAGAAGCAAACAGCGTGGACCCAGATCTGGGTCTACACTGTTTGCCAAAGAGGCTTCTTAAACATTTCAACAGACGAGAAAAGCAGTCGACTTTTGTTGCGATTGGCGCAAAAAGGGTAAATAAAATCGCATGGGAGACTCAGCCAAAGTAAAGCACCAGACACAGACCAGAAAAAGCATCTGAGGATGACCAGGAAATACCACAATCACAGAATGCAGACTAATCCATGGCACCGTGAGGAACATACACAAAACACAGAGGGCCACAGTTCAATTTAAGTAAAGCAAGATTGATGATAAACTAGAAAGGATACCAAGAACCACGCTGTTCACCTAGGATCCACCACAAAAAAAAAACACACACAATAGGAACCACAGTATCAAAGCAGCTGAAATGTATTATACATGTACTGTCTAAATCTTCTCCTTACTGTCCTGCTAGTCAAGAGTGACAGTGACGTCATGTTTTGTTTATAAAGTTATCAGGGACTTATAATCGATAGATCACTTGTGTATTAATCCTATCCGCAGAATGTGATCTACGGATTCGCATTAGCTCAAGTGGAGTGTTCAAGTTAATATTTTACTTTCATTGTAAACAAAATATTACATCACTGTCACTCGTGGTTGGCACGACAGTAGGTTCTGATGTGGTAAAAACACCAAAATGTTTTGGCTTCCTAACTTATGCAATGCTAAATCACAGAGAAACAATCAAAGTAAGAAAGAGGGCAAAATCGATAATCGATACAATCAAGCATCACACCTGACTCAGGATATCAATGGGAAAGTGACACCTTCACAATAAGACATCACAAACGAGATCAAATTAATATACCTCTGTGAAACAAAGGAAAAGGCTCTTGACTTACAGATAGTCACATTAAATCTACTGTACTGTGTTAGAGATTATTTTATTTCTTGTTGCTTGTCTGGTATTAGAGATTATAAGATGGGATTTCTTTAGAAGAGCTTAACCCTTAAATTGCCAAGAAAACATGCATCTGAAACTGACGTCTGTTGAAGTCGCCTGCTACAAATAATTGTTTAACATTACTGACGAATTTAAGTATAGAAGCAAACAGGATGAACACAGATCAGAATGCTCCATACTGTTTGTTATTATAATATAGGCTTTTTAAACATTTCAGCAGGCGAGAAAAGCAGACGACTTTTGTTGTGATTGGCGCTTTAAGGGTTAATATGGCACCTAACTATAGTTGTGTCCTTTTTATGGAATACAGAAAATGTTTACAAATATAGCATGAATATGATCTTAGAATGATGTCAGCAGGCAAGCTGCTATTTTAATTGTAAAGAATACTTCATTATACATGAATAGTATTTACTAATGATCTGGTACGCGCCTCACCGGCGTCACTGGGTTGTGTCCTTGAGCAAGAGCATTAATCCTAGATTAGTACTGGTTCAACCCAGGAAGACATGTTCCTTCATAACTGAAAGATTGTTGATAGGACATAAAGAATCAAATCAAACAGACAAAACAAACAATAATGGTCTGAAGTACATATTCGGGTTACTTTAACATGCAATCATTAAAAACTTAAACCTGAAAATTATAGTTATGTGCCTGGAATAACATAGTGTATTCTTTTTGTTGGATAAGCTTCCTGTCAATCCTTTTAGATGCCCACACAACGGATACTTTGGCAAACAGAGAATATCTAGATGCAAGGCCTGATAACATAGCTCTTTAACATGATCTGCACAGTTTGCAAAAATAAAAGTAATTTTCTGGAACAGAAATACGAACCAAATTAGAAAAGTTAGACCCTTAAAAATACGAAATAGAGTATTTCTTTATTATATCAATATGTATGAACAATTTTATCAGTTGGAAAAGGGCAAATATTCTGACATGTGATTGTACCATACACAAATAGGTAGATGACTCATATTGTTAACCCTTAAAGCGCCAAGCACAACTGCAGCAGACGACAAAAGTTGAGGCACCTTTTCTAATTTTAGAAAAAAATAAGGTATAATATTACTTGAGAATCGTCTGCCAGCAGACGATTCTCATGTAATATCATGCCTTATTTGTTATTTTTGAAAAAGCAGCAAAATTTTAACTTGTCGTCTGCTGCAAATTATAGGTGGCGCTTTAAGTGTTAACAGAATTGTTACAGAGTTAAAAAGTAAGCAAATATGACCAGGAAGTGCGACATTCACAGAATGCAGACTAATCCACGTCACCATGAAGAAGGGACACATAACACAGACATCCACAGCACTTAACCCTTAAGGCGCCAATCACAACAAAAGTCGTCTGCTGCTTTTTCGTCTGCTGAAACGTTTAGAAGACTCTATGGCAAACAGTGTGGACCCAGATCAGACTGCTTCTATAGGAGCAATCTGTTCTGGGTCCACACTGTTTGCTTCTATACTATTTGTCTGTAATGTTATGCAATTATTTGCAGCAGACGACTTCAGCAGACGACATTTTCAGATGCATTTTTTTCTTGGCGCTTTAAGGGTAAAATGCATTTAACTGGTATTTGTTTTATGAAACATCCTGCTGTTTTCAAAACGTAACTTGAGCAACAACAAACAATGAATAAACAACACCAGAATCACTGCCTGAAAGAACAAGTGATATGCACTTTATGAAAGAAACTGAAATAATGATCATGCTATCATTTTTCTTATATAACTTTGTTAGCTGGTGTCAAACCCCTTTATTTTTCACTCTATATTAATTATCCTGTCTACGGAACAGTTGTGTATTGGGTTTAGCGTGTATCTTATTACATTGCATAATACATGAATATTATAATATATACCCTTTATCAGGAGGGGACATCCATTTTGTTTCATCCTGGCATTAGCATGAGAGTAATATACTTTGAGCATCTAACGAGAACGTCTGATCAAGCAAAGTCTCTCTGTTAATTTGGTCACCCAATGAGAACTTGATAAATACTTTTCATGACATGCTTCTGCTGAATACAATGAACAAAAAGTTGGGACAGTTTTCTTGGTCAGAACAACTAATAATCTCATTTTTTCTGGTCATAAATTTTAAAAAGCTTACAAATGTTGGCATTTTAACTGACCAGTACAATACTCATGCTCTTGTGAGAAATGGAAGTAGCCTTGGTCTGTACTTTCATGATGGCTTAGTTATTTAGGTACAGTAAACTTGTGTAAAACGGCCATTCAAAATAGACACAACAAAGATCTTAAAGACAAATGATAACTTAAAGAAAGTCGGAAGTATTGCAGAATGCTCCCCATGGAACATTCTGCAATATTTTTGACCTGCATTAAGTGATACTAGTAATTGGTATTGAAAACCAATTTTCTGTCGTTTTGAGAGTGGCCGTTTTACACGGGCTTTACACAGGATTTACATAGGCTTTATGTATTTTATCTATAGCTGAGAACCTTCACCTTTACCATAGGATTTTCTACAGCATTTGGTGCTTTATTCTCTAAGACCTGGCGAGTCTACAAGATATTTTCCAATAAGAAGCTTCTTCGACTGGTATGTTTATTGCATAAAAATTCCGAAGACCGAAGTAAAGTTGGTCTATTATAATGAACTATTTTTCATAAAAAAATATGTAACTTCCTTAATGCAAATAACCAATGGGCAATTCCACGAGAGTTTGGTACTCACAGAGAACCAATGGAATTCATACTAGCCTAGCCATATGTTCAACTTGGTTAATGCTATTAAAGTAAGGACGTTTATGATGATTTAGGCAAAAAGCATAGTTCAAGTGGATAGCTAATGTACCCTTAAAGATTCTTTAAGCTTCTTTTTTATAAATACATAACAAGTTTATGGGCTTAATCAAATATCCTTAGATATTGATAATACATGTTTTGTCTTATTTTACAAGCCAGCTTAACCCTTAAAGCGCCAAGAAAAAAAGTGCATCTGAAAATGACGTCTGCTGAAGTCGTCTGCTGCAAATAATTGCCGAACATTACTGACGATTTGAGTATAGAAGCAAACAGCGTGAACCCAGAACAGACTGCTCCTATACTGGGTCCACACTGTTTGCCATTGAGGCTTCTTAAACATTTCAGCAGACGAGCAAAGTAGACGACTGGCGCATTAAGGATTAAGGTCTGTGATATGCACTTATTCCATAAGGTAGGCCAAATATGTTCTGTGCGTTTTTTGTACGATACAGATTTGCACTTATAAGTTTGTGTTAGAAATAGGACAAATTCTTTTATTCCAGAGCAAATTCTAATGGTATTAAGATTATAATTATCCACGTTAGATGATATCCTTTGAATGTGCAAAATTGCATTACGTACGTGCGTACTATGGGTATTGGGTGCTACGATACTTGTCTCATACGTGGTTATGAGTCCATATGAAAACTGTCCTATAACATTGGCGTCAAGCTTTGATTTATATTAGAATGGCCAATTTGTCTGACAAAAAGCTCAGTAAGAAAGGGGTCTCATTCAAAGAGTGGTGCATTCTGCTGTGATTCACATTTGCTTGATTCAGCAGACTAAAGGACGATTAAAACAGAAATACCTTTGAGTGTGCAAGATACATGTATCATCATTTTGGATAATTTAAATATTTTCATATATTTTTATATTGCTTATTATTTTCAGCGAATAAAAGACTCTCAGCTTATTGGTATTGTCCTTGGATTGTTGGCCATACTGTGCTTTCTTCTGCTGATGTGGGAACTTGTAGATCCACTCTATATCAATACTCGCTTTTTGAAAACAGAGGTTAGTCAGTATGTTGTGTCTAATGTAGTGAATTCTGTTCTGCTGATGTGGTAACTTGTAGATCCACTCAATATCAAAACTCACTTTTTGAAAACAGAAGTTAGTCAGTATGTTGTGTCTAATGTAGTGAACTCTGTTCTGTTGGCATGGGAACGTATAAGCCACCTCTATATCGATACTCGCTTTTTGAAAACAAAGGTAAGCCAGGATGTTGTGTCTAATGTAGTGAACTCTGTTCTGTTGGTATGGGAACGTATAGGCCACCTCTATATAAATACTCGCTTTTTTAAAACAGAGGTAAGCCAGGATGTTGTGTCTAATGTAGTGAACTCTGTTCTGTTGGAATGGGAACGTATAGGCCACCTCTATATAAATACTGGCTTTTTGAAAACAGAGGCTAGCCAGTATGTTGTGTCTAATGTAGTGAACTCTGTTCTGTTGGTATGGAAACGTATAGGCAACCTCTATATCAATACTCGCTTTTTTAAACAGAGGTAAGTCAGTATGTTGTGTCTAATGTAATGAACTCTGTTCTGTTGGCAAGGGAAAGTGTAGGTAACCTCTATATTAATACTCGCTTTTTGAAAACAAAGGTAAGCCAGGATAATGTGTCTAATGTAGTGAACTCTGTTCTGTTGGCATGGGAACGTATAGGCCACCTCTATATCAATACTCGCTTTTTTAAAACAGAGGTTAGCCAGGATGTTGTGTCTAATGTAGTGAACTCTGTTCTGTTGGTATGGGAAAGTGTAGGTAACCTCTATATCAATACTCGCTTTTTTAAAACAGAGGTTAGCCAGGATGTTGTGTCTAATGTAGTGAACTCTGTTCTGTTGGCATGGGAAAGTGTAGGTAACCTCTATATCAATACTCGCTTTTTTAAAACAGAGGTTAGCCAGGATGTTGTGTCTAATGTAGTGAACTCTGTTCTGTTGGTATGGAAACGTATAGGCAACCTCTATATCAATATTCGCTTTTTGAGGCCAAAGGTATGCCAGTATGTTGTGTCTAATGTAGTGAACTCTGTTCTGTTGGCATGGGAACGTATACGTAACCTCTATATTAATACTCGCTTTTTGAAAACAAAGGTAAGCCAGGATAATGTGTCTAATGTAGTGAACTCTGTTCTGTTGGCATGGGAACGTATAGGCCACCTCTATATCAATACTCGCTTTTTTAAAACAGAGGTTAGCCAGGATGTTGTGTCTAATGTAGTGAACTCTGTTCTGTTGGTATGGAAACGTATAGGCAACCTCTATATCAATACTCGCTTTTTTAAACAGAGGTAAGTCAGTATGTTGTGTCTAATGTAATGAACTCTGTTCTGTGGTATGGGAAAGTGTAGGTAACCTCTATATCAATACTCGCTTTTTAAAAACAGAGGTTAGTCAGTATGTTGTGTCTCCTGTAGTGAACTCTGTTCTGTTGGCATGGGAAAGTGTAGGTAACCTCTATATCAATACTCGCTTTTTAAAAACAGAGGTAAGCCAGGATGTTGTGTCTAATGTAGTGAACTCTGTTCTGTTGGCATGGGAACGTATAGGCCACCTCTATATCAATACTCGCTTTTTGAAAACAGAGGTTAGCAAGTATGTTGTGTTTAATGTAGTGAACTCTGTTCTGTTGGCATGGGAACGTATAGGCCACCTCTATATAAATACTGGCTTTTTGAAAACAGAGGTAAGCAAGTATGTTGTGTTTAATGTAGTGAACTCTGTTCTGTTGGCATGGGAACGTATAAGTAACCTCTATATTAATACTCGCTTTTTGAAAACAGAGGTTAGCCAGGATGTTGTGTCTAATGTAGTGAACTCTGTTCTGTTGGTATGGAAACGTATAGGCAACCTCTATATCAATATTCGCTTTTTGAGGCCAAAGGTATGCCAGTATGTTGTGTCTAATGTAGTGAACTCTGTTCTGTTGGCATGGGAACGTATGCGTAACCTCTATATTAATACTCGCTTTTTGAAAACAAAGGTAAGCCAGGATAATGTGTCTAATGTAGTGAACTCTGTTCTGTTGGCATGGGAACGTATAGGCCACCTCTATATCAATACTCGCTTTTTTAAATGAGAGGTTAGCCAGGATGTTGTGTCTAATGTAGTGAACACTGTTCTGTTGGTATGGAAACGTATAGGCAACCTCTATATCAATACTCGCTTTTTTAAACAGAGGTAAGTCAGTATGTTGTGTCTAATGTAATGAACTCTGTTCTGTTGGCATGGGAAAGTGTAGGTAACCTCTATATCAATACTCACTTTTTAAAAACAGAGGTAAGTCAGTATGTTGTGTCTCCTGTAGTGAACTCTGTTCTGTTGGCATGGGAAAGTGTAGGTAACCTCTATATCAATACTCGCTTTTTAAAAACAGAGGTAAGCCAGGATGTTGTGTCTAATGTAGTGAACTCTGTTCTGTTGGTATGGGAACGTATAGGCCACCTCTATATCAATACTCGCTTTTTGAAAACAGAGGTAAGCCAGGATGTTGTGTCTAATGTAGTGAACTCTGTTCTGTTGGCATGGGAACGTATAGGCCACCTCTATATCAATACTCGCTTTTTGAAAACAGAGGTAAGCCAGGATGTTGTGTCTAATGTAGTGAACTCTGTTCTGTTGGCATGGGAACGTATAGGCCACCTCTATATCAATACTCGCTTTTTGAAAACAGAGGTTAGCAAGTATGTTGTGTTTAATGTAGTGAACTCTGTTCTGTTGGCATGGGAACGTATAGGCCACCTCTATATAAATACTGGCTTTTTGAAAACAGAGGTTAGCAAGTATGTTGTGTTTAATGTAGTGAACTCTGTTCTGTTGGCATGGGAACGTATAAGTAACCTCTATATTAATACTCGCTTTTTGAAAACAGAGGTAAGCCAGGATGGTGTCTCTAATGTAGTGAACTCTGTTCTGTTGGTATGGGAACGTATCGGTCACCTCTATATCAATACTCGCTTTTTGAAAACAGAGGTAAGCAAGTATGTTGTGTCTAATGTAGTGAACTCTGTTCTGTTGGCATGGGAACGTATAGGCCACCTCTATATAAATACTCGCTTTTTGAAAACAGAGGTAAGCCAGGATGGTGTCTCTAATGTAGTGAACTCTGTTCTGTTGGCATGGGAACGTATCGGTCACCTCTATATCAATACTCGCTTTTTGAAAACAGAGGTAAGCCAGGATGTTGTGTCTAATGTAGTGAACTCTGTTCTGTTGGCATGGGAAAGTGTAGGTAACCTCTATATCAATACTCGCTTTTTGTCCCCCGCCTTTTCGAAGAAAAGCGGAGGGACATAGTTTTCGGCATTCCGTCCTTCCGTCCTTCCGTCCTTCCGTCCTTCCGTCCTTCCGTCCTTCCGTCCTTCCGTCCCCCTAATATAGTAGGTACCTTGTGTGCGCAACTCCTCCTACAGTTTTATGCCGATTCTTTCGAAACTTTACAGATGTTTTAGTCATGGTCTGAAGATATGCATGTGGTTTGGATATTATCCTGAGATTATTTTTTGTCACTTTTTTCGCAATTTGAACTTAGTCATTTTTAGGCGTTTTTACTATCAAAGTGAAAAGATAGTGGGTACCTTGTGTGCGCAACTCCTCCTACAGTTTTATATCGATTCTTTTGAAACTTCACAGGTGTTTTGTACATGGTCTGAAGATATGCATGTGGTTTGGATATATTCCTCAGATTATTTTTTAACACTTTTTCCGCCAGTTGAACTTAGCCATTTTTCTGACATTTTTACTATCAAAGTGAATGGATAGTGGGTACCTTGTGTGCGCATCTCCTCCTACAGTTTTATATTGATTCTTTTGAAACTTCACAGGTGTTTTGGACATGGTCTGAAGATATGCATGTGGTTTGGATATAATCCTCAAATTATTTTTTATCACTTTTTCTGCTATTTTAACTTAGGCATTTTTCTGGCGTTTTTACTGTCAAAGTTAATGGATACTGGGTACCTTGTGTGCGCAACTCCTCCTACAGTTTTATGCCGATTCTTTTGAAACTTTACAGATGTTTTTGTCATGATCTGAAGATATGCATGTGGTTTGGATATTATCCTGAGATTTTTTTTTGTCACTTTTTTGGCAATTTGAACTTAGTCATTTTTAAGTGTACAATAATGGCGGGGGACATAAATTCTCTGAATTTGCTTGTTTAAAACAGAGGTAAGCCAGGATGTTGTGTCTAATGTAGTGAACTCTGTTCTGCTGGTATGGGAACGTATAGGCCACCTCTATATCAATACTCGCTTTTTTAAAACAGAGGTAAGCCAGGATGTTGTGTCTAATGTAGTGAACTCTGTTCTGTTGGCATGGGAACGTATAGGCCACCTCTATATAAATACTGGCTTTTTGAAAACAGAGGTAAGCAAGTATGTTGTGTCTAATGTAGTGAACTCTGTTCTGTTGGTATGGGAAAGTGTAGGTAACCTCTATATCAATACTCGCTTTTTGAAAACAGAGGTTAGCCAGTATGTTGTTTCTAATGTAGTGAACTCTGTTCTGTTGGCATGGGAACGTATAGGCCACCTCTATATCAATACTCGCTTTTTTAAAACAGAGGTAAGCCAGGATGTTGTGTCTAATGTAGTGAACTCTGTTCTGTTGGCATGGGAACGTATAGGCCACCTCTATATCAGTACTCGCTTTTTTAAAACAGAGGTAAGCCAGGATGTTGTGTCTAATGTAGTGAACTCTGTTCTGTTGGCATGGGAACGTATAGGCCACCTCTATATCAATACTCGCTTTTTTAAAACAGAGGTAAGCCAGGATGTTGTGTCTAATGTAGTGAACTCTGTTCTGTTGGAATGGGAACGTATAGGCCACCTCTATATAAATACTGGCTTTTTGAAAACAGAGGTAAGCAAGTATGTTGTGTCTAATGTAGTGAACTCTGTTCTGTTGGCATGGGAACGTATAGGCCACCTCTATATCAATACTCGCTTTTTTAAAACAGAGGTAAGCCAGGATGTTGTGTCTAATGTAGTGAACTCTGTTCTGTTGGAATGGGAACGTATAGGCCACCTCTATATAAATACTGGCTTTTTGAAAACAGAGGTAAGCAAGTATGTTGTGTCTAATGTAGTGAACTCTGTTCTGTTGGCATGGGAACGTATAGGCCACCTCTATATCAATACTCGCTTTTTTAAAACAGAGGTAAGCCAGGATGTTGTGTCTAATGTAGTGAACTCTGTTCTGTTGGAATGGGAACGTATAGGCCACCTCTATATAAATACTGGCTTTTTGAAAACAGAGGTAAGCAAGTATGTTGTGTCTAATGTAGTGAACTCTGTTCTGTTGGTATGGGAACGTATAAGTAACCTCTATATCAATACTCGCTTTTTGAAAACAGAGGTTAGCCAGTATGTTGTTTCTAATGTAGTGAACTCTGTTCTGTTGGCATGGGAACGTATAGGCCACCTCTATATCAATATTCGCTTTTTGAAAACAGAGGTTAGTCAGTATGTTGTGTCTAATGTAGTGAACTCTGTTCTGTTGGCATGGGAACGTATAGGCCACCTCTATATCAATATTCGCTTTTTGAAAACAGAGGTTAGCCAGGATGTTGTGTCTAATGTAGTGAACTCTGTTCTGTTGGTATGGGAACGTATAAGTAACCTCTATATCAATACTCGCTTTTTGAAAACAGAGGTAAGCCAGGATGTTGTGTCTAATGTAGTGAACTCTGTTCTGTTGGCATGGGAACGTATAGGCCACCTCTATATCAATACTCGCTTTTTTAAACAGAGGTCAGTCAGTATGTTGTGTCTTATGTAATGAACTCTGTTCTGTTGGCATGGGAACGTATAGGCCACCACTATATCAATACTCGCTTTTTGAAAACGGAGGTTAGTTAGTATGTTGTGTCTAATATAGTGAACTCTGTTCTAGTGGCATGGGAACGTATAGGCCACCTCTATATCAATACTCGCTTTTTGAAAACGGAGGTTAGTCAGTATGTTGTGTCTAATATAGTGAACTCTGTTCTGTTGGCATGGGAACGTATAGGCCACCTCTATATCAATACTCGCTTTTTGAAAACAGAGGTAAGCCAGGATGTTGTGTCTAATGTAGTGAACTCTGTTCTGTTGGCATGGGAACATATAGGTCACCTCTATATCAATACTCGCTTTTTTAAAACAGAGGTAAGCCAGGATGTTGTGTCTAATGTAGTGAACTCTGTTCTGTTGGTATGGGAACATATAGGTCACCTCTATATCAATACTCGCTTTTTGAAAACAGGTAAGCCAGGATGTTGTGTCTAATGTAGTGAACTCTGTTCTATTGGTATGGGAACATATAGGTCACCTCTATATCAATACTCGCTTTTTGAAAACAGGTAAACCAGTATGTTGTGTCTAATGTATATATAGTAATACTCGCTTTTTGAAAACAGAGGTTAACCAGTATGCTGTGTCTAAAGAAGTAAAGTCTGTTCTACTCTTCTGGTATGGAATCGTATAGGTCACCTCGATATCAATACATACTTTATGAAAGGCCAGATGATATGCTGTGGCATCTGTATTGTTCTATGTTCTGCTGCTGTAGGACATTTTAGATGCCTTCAATATCAAAACAGTCTTTTTGAAAACAGAGTGGAGACATACTCCTGTGGCTACTTTATCAGTTACATCTCATATTAATTGCACTATTGCTAGTTGTCTGATAAACGTTGTCCATCTCATGGCCTGTGCCTTTATCAGGTAATGATGATGTTGCACTTTTTGAATGACGTCGCAAAGCCGCTGAATCAGCAAAATAAAAAATACATCATAATCGCTAGTTCAAATAGTGAAACAATGGATAAACTGATTAATAGATTTCAATACACGTTTTCCTCTTTTGATATCAAGTTTACCAGGCTCGACTTTGAAAATGCATGTTGAATTTTCTCTTGATGTCAAGTTTACCAGGCTCGGGTTTGAGAATGCATGTTGAATCGCACGGCTAGCCTTGTGATGTCAACAAGCCTTCTCAAAACATTCCTTGGTAAACTTGATATCAAAAGACACTCACCTAGTATTCTCTATATATTGTGCTCTGTTCAGATTATATTGAAGTTTGTTCTACTCAATATAGATACTCGCTTTATCAAAATCACAGATAAGATTTCAGTCATATGCTCTGTTAATACGATATCAGTTTTATATTAATGTTCGGTCTTTAAAAACAGAGCTAAGACATCATGCGGTGACTAATCGTCTCTAATTGTTCACAGCTAGCTTATAAATATAATATAACATAAAACCAGGGACACACACACACACACTTGGAGGAACCAAATACAACTAATTATACAGTTATAGCCAATAAATGGACAACGTGCTTGACTCGAGGACATGAAACTTTTTCATGCTTCACTCAACTGAGCATGAAATTTATCCTGCTCATAGATGTTAAAATGCCAACAAAAATTTAAACATTTATAAGCATGGTAAATACCTGAAAAATGTTGGCGTTTAAACATTTATTAGCATGATAAAGACTTAAAAGCAAGAAACTTCTTAATTTGTTTGTTATATAGTATTTATATGCAGTTGAAATTTATATGCAGTTAAGATAAGCATGAAAAAAAACCCATAACCTCAGGGTCAGCCCAGCCATCGTTTGTATGCTTGGAGTTCAAATATATCTCACTGGCCATAGCATTCTTCTATTCCTAAAGCACAGAAAGTGTTTAGCTCGTGTGGAGGCTTCCCAACGTATTCAATATATCATCATGAGAAAAAAGGCAAATAACTAACTGTGAAGAAACAATGAAAATATATCATAACCCATAGAAAGCCAGAGGTAATGAAAATAACTACATGTGACTGTCTTGGCTAAAACTAACCTACTGATGAAATTGTTTAGTCTAGGTAGTCATTTTGTCTGCCAGGCTCTTTTGGACGTGGTTATTTTATGAATTATATTTTATATAATTGTAAAATGTTGCTGAGAGGCATCATTATTATTAATGGTTTAATTATGATATATGTTTGGCTATTGGGGAATGATGCTTCATTAATAAAGGCCAGTTCATAAGATAAAGGTAAATGTACGAATTGCAGAAGTGTGAAGTCACTGTTTTAAACTGCATACACAACTGCCTGGTGGGGCTAGAATTTGTTGTTTGGTCTGAGCCTACCTCTACTTCCATACTTTGTGTATACATGCAGCATTGACTCTGGTTAGACTGTGCAGATGAGCAGGCTCATCTCAGCTTTTGTTGCTTTTATACAAAATATTCATATTTATATTGTGAGTCGGCTTGATGTGTTCAATGTGTTCATGCAAAAATATTTGTAAAGCCCTAACAAAATCAACTAGGGAACTCTCTCAAATATATTTTTCTAATTAACCATCCAATTGTAATGAGTGTCAAATAAATAATGTACCATCTGTCTTGAAGACTATAAAGTAAAGATTCTCTCTAAAACGTTTTAATTTTAACCCTTAATGCGCCAATCACAACAAAAGTCGCCTGATTTTCACGTCTGCTGAAATGTTTAAGAAGCCTCGATGGCAAACAGAATGGACCCAGATCAGACTGCTCCTATAGGAGCGGTCTGTTCTGTGTCCACGGTGTTTGCTTCTATACTTAATTCGTCAGTAATGCTAGGCAACTATTTGCAGCAGACGACTTCAGCAGACAACATTTTCAGATGCATTTTTTTCTTGGCGCTTTAAGGGTTAAAAGAAAAATAAGGTGACAAATATGCTATAGCTTGGTTTAGAGAGACATAATAGAAGCCTATAGGACTTTTAACATATGCAGCCGGTAGGGAATTCTGTAGATTGTCTGATAGCGCATTCCGCAGATTGTCTGATTGCTGGTCCAGGAGTTGTGTGTCTGATCCCAGCCCTGCGAAATATTTTCGTGGAGCTGTATCATGAACTATTTCATAATGTCATTCGCCTCCTTCTGCTATTTCAAGAAGGGCTTTTATATGTGCTTTGTGGTCACCTGCTGGGAAAGGGCTGACCTCTTGGCTCTTGTTTGTTGTGTCTAACTGTGAGTTTGTCACTTTCCCATTGGTATCCTGGGTCAAGTGTGGTACTTGATTGTATCGATTCCTGATCTTTACTTACTTTTGTCAGTTACAAACGAAAGTATGTGTACTGAGTACTGGTTAACTGCTTTGTCTAGGCTTCCCAAGAAAAGGTGTGGTTAGGTCAGATGATCGCGTCGACATGACTATAGCTGTTGACTGTGACATTAAACCACAAACCAAACAAACAATACTATACTTATATGGCAATGCAACTGTGGTACATATCACGTATAAGCATTCAGACTGTCTTTAATGGAGCCCCCAGGGGTTTTTGGGATCTGGGGAGAAGGGCTATTTATTTTCACGGAGCTGGGGAGCATTTGAAAATTATTTTAGAGACCTTGGTGGAAGCTCAAAGCTTTTGGTATTTAGGGAGCCCTGTAAAAAAGTAAAAGATAAATTTTAAAAAATCTCAAAAGCCTCAATTTTGTTTGATTTTTTAAAAACAATTGGCTTCTCTGGGCTAGCCACCCAGACCCCGGTGTAAAATGTAAATGTTTTCATTTTCCAAACTAACATACACATCTGGCGAATAAATTTTGTTGTTGTTGATATATTATCCTTAAAATGTTTGAGTTTAGGTTGATAATAACATACTTTTAAATGCTCATAATTTACCATTTTATCAAATGTTTTTAAGGGGACCATGCCCATTGATCCCCTAGCACAAGTGTGAATCAACATCGTCAAAGGGCTATCTACTCGCCTAGTATGTAATTCTCTCTCTAGTTTATTAGCTGATTGTTATTAAAACTTTAAATAATGCTGATCAGATATGTACTTGATGAAACTGAAGATAAACATGGCCTAATACTTTGAGCTATTCATGGTGTATTTCATCAAAATATATATGTTCTATATTCCATGGCTAAGCCTTGTCTTTAAATGGATAACGTGAACATTAAGTTATGGGCTCATGTATTGCTTCTTAGTTTATATACGTTTGTTAATTTATTCACGCGGAAAAACATGTGAGTTTTACGGAGAATTGACTTATATTTTTGGGGGATTTTGGGAGAAGCTGAATTATTTTAGAGATTCTTGGAGCAAAGGCAAAATACTTTCAGGGAGCTGAGGATTTTTTTCAGGGATTTGGGGAGAACAATGCAATATTTTTGTTGGAGCAAGCGAGCACAGACCCCCTTGGGGCCTCTTTAATCATGCTAGCTCAGCTATATATTTGGGCTAGACACAATGTATTGGGTCAATCCTTCTTCTAGTACCATATTTTGTGTTAGAGCTAGAAAGCATTGCGAGACAGCACCGGTGCACGAGCTAATCTCTATCTTTGCTATTCATCTATCAATTGGTATCAGAATCTAATGGACTGATTAAACCAGTTCCTTCATGAATAGTCATGCTTGGCTCCACCTACTATGAATACTTATATAAAAAACCCTTATATTTGGTACATAGAACAAAGAAATTACATAGCAGGTCCCCTAGTGTAGGGTTAGATATATAGCATTTCGGTAAGCAAACAGAGTAGATCATGATCTGGGTCTGCTCTATTTGCAAAAGCGTGAAAAAACGTCTCTATGGAGTGAAGGGTTAAATATCGTTTTCGCTTGGTCATGAGAAAACCTGTCTTGAATTATATAGACAAATTGTAGTTATTTCAATAGGCACTTATTGTGCTCCTCTTGTTGCAGATTTGTTTTTGCGTTGTTATGAGAGAGACTTTATGTTGGCTCTGTCAGACAATTATCAAACTGATATTATTGAAGCTTTAAACTCCACCTCCAGATATTTAGATGACTTACTTAATATTGATAATCCTTATTTTGAGCAAATGGTAGGTCAGATATATCCTACTGACTTTCATATAATAAGGCGAACTCTTCTGATATGGAGCTCCCTTTTAGGACTTGAACTTGTCATTAACAAATGGCATTGCTTCTTCTAAAATTTATGATAAACGAGGTGATTTTAATTTTGAAATAGTAAATTTCCAATTTCTTGATGGAGATGTTCCTCGCTCCCCTTCCTACGGTGTATATATCTCTCAGCTTATTCGTTTTACAAGAGTGTGTTCTAAAATAGATGACTTCAACAACAGAAACTTAATTTTAACTGCTAAGTTATTAACAAGGTTATAGATATCATAAAATTTGAAAAGCATTTTCTAAATTCTACCACAGACACTCATGGTTAATTGTTAAATACAACATTGGGTTAAAAACTCTTCTGCAAGAAGGCATATCAAAAATAGTAAGTGAGTATGATCAGGAAAAACACAATCACAAACTGCAGACGACGCCGTGGCACCGCGAGGAAGAGCCGCTCAACCATCACAAGACACCAGGAAGACAAATTAAGCAAAGCAATCAGCTCTCTCTTCCCCATCAAGATGATTGCAATACTAGAATGGACATAAAGTAACGTACAACAAAACATAGAACAATTACAGACTCCCACAATGGAAGTAACAATAAGCAAAAAGTCAACAACAACAGAACCACCGCCTTAGAACGGACAGCAGCCTAAGCCACCGGGGGGCTTAAATGCATTTTACTGGTACCAAATCTTCGCCCTAGATTCTGCTGTTGTTGAAGTACAAGAAATGTTCAGCTCGCATGGTGGCCATCTAACTAATGCAATGTATCATCATGGAAAACCTATATTTTATGGTGATTTAGTTTATAAATTCAAACAAATTCTTGGAAAACCTTATTTTGGTGATCAGTTCTAATAGATTATCAAACGTTATATAAAGGTTGCATATAACTTGGATGTCATGCGACAGTCTGTATGTCTGGTTTTAAAACCAATCATGGTTTGTAGCTATGATTTCCTCTTCGTAATTGCAGGACGGTGGGTCAGGCCTCAGACACTATGACAGCTCTGACATAAAGCTTTAATCGGTGGGTTGGTGCCTGATGCTTATCTGTAGCTGGACCCACAGTGGCTCAACTTAAGGTTTTCTTTAGCTCTGACTATCTGTGAGTTGTGAGCTCTTTTATTTGTTTCATTATAGTGTGTTAATTTGATTTAAGTGTTTCTCCATGATGAGCATTGTTCCTTGCGAGCTGAACATTTCTTGTACTTCACCAACAGCAAAATATAGGGCGAAGATTTGGTACTAGTAAAATGCATTCAAGCCCACAGGTGGCTTAGGCTGCTGTCCGTTCTAAGGCGGTGGTTCTCTTGTTGGTGACTTTTTGTTTATTGTTACTCCCATTATGAGAGTCTGTAAATGTTCTATGTTTTGTTGTACGTTACTTTATGTCCATTCTAGTTTTGCAATCATTTTGATGGGGAAGAGAGAGCTGGTTGCTTTGCTTAGTTTGTCTTCCTGGGCCCGGAATTACAATGCCTCCTTAGAGTTAAGGAAGACTTAAGTTAAGTATTGATTTTTCAGGATGCGAAAAGTAACGTTTAAAACTGATTAAAATCAAAATAGTTTTAATTTTTCTGAAGATCACAATTATATCCTTGACCGCAAATACCACATCGATCCAGGCAGTTTATTTAGCATTTAATATAGCATGTTGAAATATCAATACTTAACTTAAGTCTTGCTTAACCTTAAGGAGGCATTGTAATTCCGGGCCCTGGTGTCTCGTGATGGTTGAGCGGCTCTTCCTCGCGGTGCCATGGGTTTGTGTGCGGTTTGTGGTTGTGGTATTTCCTGATCATACTCACTTACTATTTTTGAAGGTTTGTGATTATGCATTACTCATACCAGCCTACTGAACTACAGAGACTGGCTGAAATATTCAAATTTTGCATGTTGCAAGTTTGGTTATACTACTTTGCAGGAAGCGAATACCAAAGGCACTAAACAGAATGTCCCTGTGCCTTTGTTGTTCACATGAAATATAAGCAGGTTTGTTTGCAACATGGCTCATACAGTGATAAAGGTAAAATGTGTCATTGTAAAGAGGTTGGGAATGGACTGAATATCAAAGAAAAGATATGTTTCTATCTTACTGTGCCGTCAGAAATTCAGTGAACATCGTTTTTCTTTTTTAAAAAGTCTTTAACGATATCAATTTGGACTGAAATTTTGCACATGCAGTTAATATATCACCGCCTAATATACAATTGCATATTTGAACATCTAAGATTGGAAAATAAGTCTGAAATATCTTGTAAAATGAAATAACTTAGTCGTTTTCGATTTAGAAAACTCCTCATCTTCCCTCAATGTATTTCATATGGTAAGTACGTGTATGGAACGCCTCGACTGCCTTATAATGTGCACATTATATTTGTCATGTACAAGGGTCATTTTGTTATGTACACATTTAATTCGTTATGTACAAAATGTATTTCGTTATGAGCAAAATACATTTCGTTATGTGCAAAATGTGTTTCGTTATGTGCACAATGTATTTTGTTATGCGCAAAATATGTTTCGTTATGTGCATAATGTATTTCGTTATGTGCAAAAAGTATTTCGTTATATGCACAATGTATTTCGTTCTGTGCAAAATATATTTCGCTATGTGCACAATGTATTTCACTATGCGCAAAATATATTTCGTTATGTGCATAATGTATTTCGGTATGCGCAAACTATATTTCGTTATGTGCATAATGTATTTCGTTATGTGCACAGTGTATTTCGTTATGTGCATAATGTATTTCGTTATGCGCAAACTATATTTCGTTATGTGCATAAAGTATTTCTTCATGTGCAAAATGTATTTCGTTATGTGCATAATGTATTCCGTTATGTGCATAATGTATTTCGTTATGCGCACAATGTATTTAGTTGTGCGCAAAATATATTTCGTTATGTGCATTACGTATTCCGTTATGTGCAGAATGTATTTCGTTATGTGTAAAATGTATTTCGTTATGTGCACAATGTATTTCGTTATATGCATAATGTATTTCGCTGTGTGCACAATGTATTTTGTTATGTGCATAATGTATTTCGTTATGTACACAATGTATATTGTTAAGTGCACAATGTATTTCGTTATGTGGAAAATCTATTCCGTTATGTGCAAAATCTATTTGGTCCTGTGCCGTGTCATTAAACAAGTTGTTATGTAAATACTATAACCGGTCTTGTATATGAATCAAGTTGTCTGGTACTCAAACCAATTCGTTATGTTGTCCAAAGGGGCTTTTTGGGCCTGGCCACTTCGCTACTTTGTGATTGTTTGATTTGTTTGATTTGATTCTTTACGTCCCATCAACAATCTTTCAGTTATAAAGGGACGGGTCTTCCTGGGTTGAACCAGTACCAAGCTAGGATTAATGCTCTTGCTCAAGGACACAACGCAGTGACGCCGGTGAGGCTCGAACCCGCGGCCCTTCGGTCTCGACTCAAACACTCTACCACTGAGCCACTGCGCTCCCTGGCTACTTTGTGAGTCGCAAAATGAACGTGCATCATGTCACTGGGAAAGAATGGTGTAATTTCGACCTTTTCCCGAGTGTCGACGTATACAATAACATTTTGGCACGCGCGCTGTGACGTAGTTTGTGACTCGCAAAAAATCACACTGGTAACCCTGATCAATCCGCGACGGTCAAGTAAAGAAGCACCTTTTATATAATATACATGTCTCTTGATAATTACAAAACTAGACAAGAGGCCATTTACATAGGCGTATGAACAGGGCGGGGGGGGGCAATAATTTTGTAGGGGGGGGGGGGGCAGAATACCCTTTGCCCCCCCTCCCCCCTCCCCAATAATCTGTCTTAATTGATTGATCATACTTATTTGTCCTTCAGGGTATAATAAGCAATTTCCACACATTAATTATTAGTAAAAAATATCCCGATGCGTTTGACATTTATAACAATTAACTTGGTGGCGAAGCAAGGGGATGGAGGGAGTAAATTATTTCTTCTTCCGCTTCCGAGTTAACACTAACACTAAACAACTAATAACTAAACCCTCAACCAACCCTATTAACTTGCTCTGTATGTTACTGCCATGCTTCTGCATGCCCCGCAAACCTAAGGTTAATATACACCAATGATAACCCAGAAGGATTATATCGAAAGCCTTAGATAGGTTGCTGGAAGGACTCAAAACACACACACAGAGGTTTTAAGCCTTACCATACTCGAGCAGCGCCCTTTCCCTTAAAGGTAAGCCCAAATCCCCGCTACTATTCCCTAGATGACGAAGCCATCGTATGATCGGTCATCTTTCTGAAATAGAGTTCAAAATTTAAAATAGCAAACAAGTGAGTTTCCCACATAGGGAAATAATCACAGAGAACACCAACACCTCATTCGCTCCACAAAACGGCAACTAAAATGAAAAGAAAATACAATTAAAGAGGCAAAACTTTATTTCACACATTTTCCTCAAATGGGATACTTCGTAGATCGATGTGTGCACGCATGCGTGTATGTACATTTTGCACCCCCCCCCCCCCCCAGTATTGATGTTGGCCTCCGACGGCTGGGTATGCCCCACTCCCAATATTGAAAAGCTTCCTAACGCTACGATTTATATCGGACATGTTCAAAATGGTGCGATTTTTTGTTGTAATGCATGGACTACTTAACATATATGGGGGGATGGGGGCGGAATTCAGGGTGCCCACCCTTAGTCTGAAATAAAATTTCCTGACTTTTCACTGACCAAAAATAAATTTTCCCTGACCATTTTACCGCTCTTTACTGCCTCCCTCTGTCTGTTCAGCCCGTGTCTTCAGCATTCATATAACCACGTAAGTCACAATGAACGTTGAAAATAAAAAAAATAAAAAAACAAAAAAAGGTCTTAGGTCAATTAAATTCAACATAAAAATAACTATAGCAAAGAGACCAATATTATAATTAATGGATCGCATAATAGCCATCTAAAAACTGACACACAGTCATCTAATCTTATATAATATATAACATATTATGTTTGTTCAATTTTTGAAGAGTTTGAACAAATACTATTTTAAAATTCCCTGACTTTTAAGGATTTTCTAATTTCCCTGACCATTTTACAGAATTCCCTGACTTTTCCCTGACCTTGAAGAAAAAACAAATTTCCCTGACTTTTCCCTGACCAGTGGGCACCCTGGAACTCGGGTAGGCTACAGCACGTATCATAGCTGTCTTGTATGACATCTCTGAAGAATATGACATCTCTCTGAATAGTTTTTCTACTATGTGATCACTGATCCTGCATACTTTCTAGAAAACAATATTTTATAAAGAGTGCATTTGGAGAGAAAGCCACTACAGATGGTTGACAAAAGTATTCGTCACTTAATGACGTCGCCGTTTATAACAGTGTTTTTCAAGGAGGGGGGGGGTGCAAAAAAAATCCTGGAAAACTATAGAAGCTACAATACAAGTCCTGGTTTTGGCGATACTTTCATCGTCATCATCATCATCATCATCATGAAGTTTGCACATCATATAAAGAAGTCAAGACAAGACGTAATTTGAAATTGACAGGACATACTCGTAAAACATTTCTGCATGGCAAACCATTTGGTCAACATAACGAATTGTTTTGAGTACCAGACAAATTAATACTTATACAAGACTGGTTACAGTACTTATATAACAACTTGTTCAAGATTTTGCACATAACGAAATAGATTTTGCACATAACGAACTACATTGTGCACATAACGAAATACAGTATGCACATAGCGAAATACATTGTGCACAAAACGAAAAACATTGTGCACATAACGAAATACATTATGCACATAACGAAATAAATTATGCACATAACGAAATACATTTTGCACATAACGAAATTTATTTTGGACATAACGAAATACATTGTGCACAAAACCAAATACATTATGCACATAATGAAATACATTATGCACAAAACGAAATATATTTCGCGCATAACAAGATACTATGTGCACGTAACGAAATACCTTTGGTGCATGACGAAATACCTTGTGCACATAACGAAATGTATTTGCGCATAACAAAATGCATTGTGCACATACCGAAATACATTTTGCACATAACGAAATCCATTATGCATATAACAAAATATATTTGCACATAACGAAATACATTATGCACATAACGGAAATACATTATGCACATAACGAAATGTAGTTTGCTCATAACGAAATACATTTTGCACATAACAAATTAAATTTGTACACAACAAAATGACCCTTGTACATGACGAATAGAATGTACACATTATAAGGCAGTCGAGGCGTTCCATATACGTGGTTTATACAGTTCAATGATGACCATGTTTACTATCGTATATCAGGTTGTATGATAAAGAAAACAGTCACTAGCAGGATAACTCTTGTTGTGTCTACATACACACTGCAAATGCTTTGAAGAGACTGCGCAAATAACAATTCTGTCTGAGTTATATCATATTTCACGAAAATCGAATTTCGCATCTTGCTTTCTAAGCGTTCATGGTAAAATTACATAAAGCAATTAGACTGCGATTGAGAAAAGCTGTATTCGGTGATTTGTAACAACAAAGGCGCAGATCAGCCTGCGCATCCGCGCAGTCTCATCTGCAACTTTGTTATCTGCTTTTTGGGAGAGTTATATCTAGACACGCTACCAGCGGAACTTCAATTTTCTAGCTTGCCTATCAAGCCAAGGAGACTGGTTATCTGAAACCGAGAAGACAGGTTTTCTCGCGTCGTGGCCTCGTATATTTCTGTTGCTAGCTCGACAGCTCTAGGACTAATATTACAAGTGCAACAGATAATACTATTTAAAACAAAAAATGAGGGTGCTGTTCATCTGATATGTTAACGGGAGTCACATCATTTAGGTGTGCTCAACATCGTCTAATACACAAGTCATTCGTAGCTACAGCCCACAGAGCGGGGGATCGGCATGAGCTTTTGTTTGTCTGGTTGCAGGTCCCTGGCATGACCCTGTACTTACAGCTGGGGCGTGGTTACAAATGAGTGGTGTGCATAATTTATTTCGTCTTTATGCACTAGTCATTTGTGACCACTGCCCCCCCCCCCCCCCCCCCCGCAGCCCAGAGGACTGTCGAGGACTTTATTTTTGTTTCTGCAGTTCCCGATAGTACTTAATCACCACACTATCGGGACAGCTAGCTGGCAAAACCATGACAGTCTGTTATTATACTGCACTGCCATAGTTACCTATGTCCATCAAACATCTACATTTCCTCCACATTATGGAGACAATGTAAAAGTAAAATCACAACACATTTGCCAGGCTATCCCCGCCCTGCTCAGGGGCTTGGGTGAAGCAGTGGTTACAAATGACTGGTGCATACTTTACAGCCTATGATGCACTTCACATGAAAATTTAGTTCTCAGCCACCCCCCAAAAATATAATGACCCCAAACACAAAATATGACATCCGCTGATATATATTTTCAACCTATTTCCAAACACATTCCCAACCCATCACTAGTTTCTCTTTCTGACCTCAACTGTTAAACGAGGTTGAACGAGCATTATTTTTATTGGATGACGCCTACCGGGTGAGCCTTGTGATCTTCTCTTATCCATTATAGTTGCCCGGAATTGCGATGCATATTTTGCATTGCCTGGTGTAAACAAATTAGTATTTGCAATAAACAGATAGAAAGCTCAATTAATTTAATAAAACAAGTTGGAAAATTGTTTAAAATCTGATGATCAGAGGGATAAAACTTTCAAGGAGCAGGGAACACAGAAAATCAAGATTTTGAATTGAGGAACAACGGAACACAGCGATTCATTTCATAGGAACAAGCGGATGTGTACCCACTGGGAAGGCCTCAATATTTTCTTGTATGCCAAAATTCTGTGAGCCAAAACTATGGCCATAATTTGCATTTGGTGGAACTATTTTGATATGGAAAGAAACCCTTCTTCTAACACATTACTTCGTCTTACAACACTGTATTATTATCCATCGATAGTCAACTAAAGGCAGCGATCTGTACAAAGGTGCGTTTATGGTAAATTAAAAAAATGCAGATGCTCAAATGAGGACGAATTCCATCATATCACAGCCCATTTGGCATACCTTTTGTAACGAAAAAAATATCACCAATTAGGCGGTGTATAGATGTATTAAATTCTGATGTTTATTGTGCGATTAGTCTACACATATAAAAATAAACGCAAAAAAGCGATGTACACTGAATTCCTGTACGCACTATAGTAAGCACTTCTGATGATAATTGCATGGTGAACTTGGAAACTTACTACTTTGTGTTTTTCTCATTGAAAACGAATTGCTTATCTTACTTACAGCAAACTCCCACATAAGTAGACACATTAAAATGGTCCTTTTATAATTTAAGAACATGCCGAATATTTATTTAAGAAGTATCATTTCATATTAACGGGGTCCCCAGGGATTTTGGGGATCTGGGGAATTTGATGTAAAAAAGGAACATTATCCTTTTTTTACATTTCGGGGCTTGGGGGCTGTTGACCCAAGACCCCCTTGTAAAATGTGAATATATTTATTTTTTTACTAACGTGCGCATCTGGATTGATATTGGAAAGGATATGGTACAAAATTTAGGTTGTTGATTTATTTTCCTAAAAATTGTTGATTTTTAGGTTGATAATACCATACTTTGGAACACTCAGAATGCACCAGATCGCACAATTTTTATCAAACTATTCCCGGGGGAGCATGCCCTCGGAGCCCCCTAGTACAAGTGTGGATCAAAATCCGAACAGGGCTAACTATGCGCCTGGTATGTAATTCTCTATCAATGTAATTAGATGGTTTCTATTAAACTTTGATGAATGTTGATCTTACTTGTTGTATCTGAATTTAAAACATTTTCTGTGGTTACAAACTAACTGCTTTTACTTTGTCTAAAAAAATCAAGTTTCATCTATTGGGAAAAACAGCTCCTCCCCCACCAGAAAACCAAATGGTCTATCTGCCCCTAATAAAAACCAAATCTAGAGAGCATTCCTCAACACCTACTCTACCAGGTACAGCAACATAATTTTAAGAATAGCCTCATACTTTGAGTTATATATCATGCATTTCAATAAAATAATTATATATCATGTATTCCGTGGCTAAGCCCTATCTTTACATGTACAATATAAAATTTTAAGTGAATATTAAGTCATCCGCTCATGTATTGCTTCATAGTTTTTAAGTATGTGAATTTAATCCTCTGGAAAGAAAAAATACATTTTAGGGAGAATTGGCATATATTTTTGGGATTTGGGGAGACGCTGATTTAATTTTAAGAATTTTGGGAGCAAAGGAAAATATTTTAAGGGAGCTGAGGAATTTTCTTTTAGGGATTTGGGGAGATCAGTGCATTATTTTCAGGGATCAAGGGAGAACAGACCCCCTGGGGTGCTTCATTAACCAATATTGGTTCACTTATTTCGAAAGTAACACTATTGATTTTATAGTACTTAAAGGCTTCTGAAAAAACAAATACTAGATGGGAATAAATCGCACATACATGTACAACATTTAAAAACATCAGACTCGATTCAGTTGAGGCTGTTCTCGAGTTAATGGACTGTGCAACAATGCTCATGCAATAGTGTGAACACTTACTTTAATTACACCATTATTTAGAAATTAGGAAATTTAACATGAAATGCATTGAATCATCACATGCTCATGGTATCAAACCAGGCCTCAAGGTTATAAAACTTGAGTTCATTCTCAGACTCAAAATAAAGCACAATGATTGGCTACTTGTGGACACACGTCCGCAAGCATCCAATCATTATGCTTTATTTTGAGTCTGAGAATGAATTCAAGCTTTATGACCTTGAGGCCTGGTGGAAGAATTCATCAGTATATAAAGAATTAAGATCAACATTTTCTTCCAAGATTTTATCATGCGCAGATCCAAAGAGGGGCGGACAGGGGGCCCAGACCCCCCTGGAAAATCACAAAGCTATAGGGTTCCTTAGCAATAATTGTCCGAGCCCCTGGACAATCACAAAGCAAAGCTACCTAGCCAGCATTCAATGTTGGGTCATCATTCAGTTGGACCCCCTCTGACAAAACATTCTGGATCCACGCATGTTTATCAATTTGTTTTCAGGTATATAAGATTGGTACAGATGCCGAAGTTCGCCCTTATATCCGTGTCTGCATGTCGACGTATCAGCAATATTTTAACTGGTGCATCTATATCATTGAAGGCTTGCTACTTGCCTTTGGAGCATTTTTGTCATTTGAGACAAGAAAGGTTTGTTTTATACTTACAAGCTTGTTTTGCTGGACCATATTTCTTTGGTTCCAGAAATATGGAATATGTGGTTCTCTATTTATGACTTGCTGTTTATGTAAAGAGATGTTATATGGTGCGAGGATGTGAATGTGGTTTAGAATGTATCGCCAAACGACCTCAGACAGTCTTAATGAAGGATTGCCCATAAAACAGACCAGATAAATGTTTCAAAGAAATTGATATTTATCCGTGGTAAAGGTAGTTAGTTGATTAAGTTCTCTAATCATCTTACCTTGGACAAGTATCAATTAAAAATATGGGTTGAAAACACTGTTTCTGCTTTTCAACATATAGGTAATAGAAAAAAGTTTTGAGGGGCTTTTCCACCTTGACCAAGCCAATCATTTTGAATACAATTGTAGTTTTACGTTGTATACATCATATTAAAATGTCATGCACAGTCAAAAGGGGGAAGGCTGTCAAAATACTCTGAAAACAAATTATTATAATGCCCATTAGTCACCAATTTTGTACAAACCTGTTCCTTAATATTCTTTTACAAGACATGTAAACAGTATGTAGTTATGACATACCTCAGTGAACAGGTCAGACAGATCGAGCTATAAATAAAACAGGTATTATATAGCTTATTGGTCACTGTATCTCCTCGTGTGGTATGCAATGTCCCGGTCTCTCATAAAGCTAACGGAGATAGGAACCAGTTGGGGCGTGGTGTAACAGTGACCCAAAAGCCGATTATATAATCTGTGTATTAGACATTTACAGTTAACAATTAATAGTCGAAAGTCTTAGACAACCGATGAAATATTGTAGACCCGAATTCTATGCAATACAGAACTTTCATCTCAAATTTAATGCTGCAAACATTATATTCCATGTATTTAGATGAATAATATGCTTACTACTTTTGGCTTTTCTGCAAAACTAAAATGGTAAAAAAACGCACTTCCTAGTCCTAAAATCCTGAAATTGAAATGAAATATTTTCACTATATTTATTTTAGGTGCACTGAATGTCAGGTCAAAAAGCACAAAAATTGAATTGTAAAATATACTTATTCCTAACCAGAGGCTCTTAAAATTTGGGCAGATTGAATAGAAGTCTGTCATTATTCGGCATCACAATTGCCGAAGATTGGGTAAAAGGTCATTGAATATTTATATGTCTCGGATCAATGTTGTCAGGCAGTACTAGTATGCAGTGGGTACCTTCCTAGTACAGCCTCTTCTGATCCCACACTCCAACTTTCCAAATAAAAAACTAAGTATCAGCCTTGATATTTTTACTTTTTTTTTTAATTCCATCACCGGATTTTTTGCTATAGCAAAAAAACTGACAAGCAAATACGTCGGTTGTACATTTTAAGCTTCATGTATGTTACAACAACACGGTTGCTGCATCCAACCTCAAACCTTAAAGAGTCACCAAAACATTGAAGCAGATGACGTTTCAAAATGTTATTCAAGCTTTTAGAAACCAACATTTTTATATAGGATTCAGACCAAATGTCAATCCTTACTTTTACTGAAATTCAAGAAACATATCACAAATTATATAGGGTAAAGTCGGGTAAATTCGGACATCAGGTAAATTCTGACACACATTTGCAAACAGTGGAAATTCAGATGAGACGGCTCCTTATGAGCCGTCGCATCAGGATTTTCACTGTTTTCTTGGTTAATTTATTCTTTTTATTCCAATAATCAAAATATGAAACAAACAAGGTTGTTGTCCGAATTTAGCCAACCTTCCGAATTTACCCTACTTTACCCTAGCATGCAGTTGGTAAGGTTAAGTCAGGTAAATTCGGACAGTCAGGTAAATTTTGACAGCGAACTCGTTTATTTCATATTTTGAATATTGGAATATAAAATAAATTAACTAAGCAAACAGTGAAAATCCTGATGAGGTGGCTCATTAAAGCTGTCTCATCTGTATTACCACTGTTTGCAAATACATGTTCGAATTTATCTAATGTCTGAATTTACCTGGCTTTACCATACCTTCTTTGTATAAATCATGTGTTCTTGAGACATGGATATTTATTATATTATAGGTGAAGATAGCAGCTTTGAATGACTCCCATCTGATTGGAACATGCCTCTACAACGTTGTCGTTTTAAGTGCTGTAGGTTTGACCTTGAACTTGGTGTTGGTGGACCAAGTTGCGCTCTTATATGGAATTATATCGGCGATTCTGATAGCGGCAACTACGGCAACACAGTTGATTGTCTTCATACCCAAGGTTAGAGATCGAACTAATTAAAAATAGTAAGTGAGTATGATCAAGAAATACCACAATTATAAACCGCAGACAAACCCATGGCACCTCGAGGAAGAGCCACACAACCGCCACGAGACACTAGGAAGACAAACTATGCAAAGCAACCAGCTCTCTCTCTCTCTCCCTCCATCAAGATGATTGCAAAACTAGGATGTACATAAAGTAGCGTGCAACAAAACATACAGCAATTACAGAATCCCACAAGGGGAGCAACAATCAACAACGAATCAATAAAAATAGAACCACCACATTAGAACAGACAGCAGCTTAAGCAACTGGGGGCTTAAATGCATATTACTGCTACCAAATTGGATCACAACTCACAGATAGTCTGAGCTAAACAAAAACCTCAAGTTGAGTCACAGTGGACCCAGCTACAGATAACCACCAATTAAGGTTTGCGTCAGAGCCATTATTGAGTCTGAGACATGGCCCACCATCGTGCAATTGAAGAGGAAATCATAGCTATAAACCGTGATTGGGTTTAAAACCACACATGCAGGCTGTCGCAGGACATTTAAGTTATATCAAACTTTTTTATAACGCTTGATAATCTTTTGGAATTGATCACTAAAATAAGGTTTTCCAACAATTCTTTTGAATTTATAAACTAAATCATCATAAATATAGGTTCTGGTATGCCCTGTTACAGAAGAGTTTTTTTTGTTGTATTTAACATTGTTGTGTTGATCCTTTGGCCCTGGAGATGAAGCTTTTTGAAAATATATCTTATATGGATATGTCAGCCATTTTGTCATGTAACCAGGGCCACATATTCAATTAATTTTGTCCCATCTTATGGATGCTCAATATGAAATTTGAGCTCAACTGACCTTGTGACTACCGAGAAAAATGTATTTATATATCTTAATGACCATCTCATTTGAGTTACTTGGCCAAAGGTCAACCTTGACCCTAGATACCTATTGATAGTAATTATTTCATTAGGTAAACCATATCTGGTAATCTAAGTTTGGCTTCAACAGTAAATGAAAAAAAATGTTTTAAAAGTATTCCCATTAAAATGCATTTGGAAACAAATTTGATCTTGAAGTTAAGTAAGTAAATATGAACCTCCGATCATTATTTGAAAAAAAACTCAGTAGAACCCACATTACCAATGCTACATATCAAGTTACACGCTCATTGACTTTATGGTTCTGGAGAAGAACGATTTTTAAGGGCTTTTCCCACATATGTTATTGATGGCAATCTTGGCTGTGTGAACAAAAGTATTTTTATAAAATTGTGTTCCCCTATCCTAAGGAGTATTCATATTAAATAAGATTCAATTAGCCAAATGGTTTCTGGGAAAAATTCTTTTGATCGCTACATAGAAGATGTTACATGAATGCTCATGTTTAACTGAATTTATTAAACGTGTTGAGGAAATGTGATAAAATGCCAGGCTTGTCGAGCATTTTATCGCTTTTTCGCAATGAGTATACTAACTTCAATAGTACAGGGGCACGAATGTTAGATTTTATTTATCACATGACATTAAAATTACTTAAAAATCGCATTTTTTGTGTGAATACGTCAATATTTTGCCATCTTTTACGCAGCATTATAATGGACGTCATTTCGTTACAATACTAAATCTGTAAGCCACTAGTGGTTTATCGATTTTATTGCATGACATTATATCACTCCAAGACGCGCGACGTCATGTGATGAATCCAGATTCTAGCCGTAGCTAGTCTCAGTATCTGTGCAATTAGTTTTTGTTTTGCATGTCAGAAATCTCTTTTCATGATTTGTTTCGTAGAAGTTGTATGGTTTACTGTAACCTACAACTACATAACGTCATCCAGGCACAATGCGACTAGTGAGAATCATGCTTTTCATGGGTTGATCCACGGGGGGGGGGGGGGTTGCATTTCATGGGCTGGTCCAAGGGGGGACTGGGGATCCAGCCTTCCCTCCGAAAATCACAAGTGGCTATAGGTTTCCTAAAAATACTTGTACATTTGAGTTGCATTGCCAATTGCTTCTTGGGGTGGTCCATACGACCCTCTGTTAAACAAGTTGCTGACTAAAAATGTTGGTAGGACTCCCCCACACACACAACATAATTTTCTGGATCTGTGCATGCATTAAGCAAGATTGTTTCCTTTATTTGTAGATAATGGCGGTTTACTACCCTCACCGAGTGGCACAGGACCTTCATCACTCATTGAATGGAAGCAGATTCAATACTTCGATTACTGGACGTCCATCAGAAGCGTTTGCACCTCGTGGTTCTCGTTGTGAAACAATGATATCGACGATAAAAGGAACAACGTCGACCGAAAACGCCGGGAAATGATCAATAGAGAATACTAGGTGAGTGTCTGTTGATATCAAGTTTACCAGGCAAGGCTTCGAGAACGCTTGTTGACACCGCGAGGCTTGCTGAGCGATTTAACCTGCGTTCTCGAAGCCGAGCCTCGTAAACTTGATATCAAAAGATGCGAACCTGGTATTCTATTAATCAGCTAACCAAGTCGATTCACTCTTCGATTAGCGAATATGATGTAATGATTGATTTTTCACGTAGATCAAGCGTCAATGACGATGTCACTCAAAAAGTGCAACGTCATCATGACCTGATAAAGGTACATGCCGTGAGATAGACAGCATTTATCAGCCAACGTGCAACGCTGCAGTTAATGTGAATGGTAACTGATAAATGACAAAACAGAATACAAAGTGGCATAAAATGTCAGTTTAAATCGTAATGAAGCTGAATATTTAGCCAGCTCACGAGATTTTGGTAATATCGCATGTGCGTAAAATCATGCTTTAAATATACACACTCAGCTATATATTTTGGATAGATGCCTTACGTTTGGATTGGACCTTTATCTACGTCTATACTTTGTGTGTGTAGGTAGTGAAGCCTCTGGAGATACTACATGGATTCGCAGACATGTCTGAGCCACCCCTGCACGCACATGTGATAAATACTAAATCTGACAAGCTGCCTCAAATATTATCATAGTTAGGCGTACAGAAGAACTCTCTCAAAAGGACCAAAATAGTTTTAAGACCAAAAATAGTTTAATGCAGGTCAAAAGTATTGCAGAATGCTCCAAGAGGGGCATTCTGCAATACTTTTGACCTTCATTATGCTACATTTGTCATTAAAATCTTTGTTTTGTCTATTTTTTGAGAGGCCGCTTAAGACAGGTTTTACTGTATTCAAAAGGTGTAATCCTTGATCAGCCTTTCCAAGAGGAGTCAATATATTTTGTTATTCTAACACTACATTTAAACCTCAGGTAGAGACACGTGACTTGCTCAATATATATGAAGATATTGATCAGCTCACACTAGTTTGGTACTTATGGCCTCATTGAGCAACAAAGCCACAGGAGAGTGTGTGATGACTCGACAGAGAATTCGTTGCTGGTATACACAGTGTATGGATATATATATATACATTTGCACGTTGCACGCGTCGACTGGCATTGTGGCGACGTAATGATGTTCGAAATTTTGACGCTGACACCATTTTTTTAGAAATCCAGTGTAAGAAACTGCATATTTTAATGTTTATGCGACGTTTTAGTATGGTTTTGGTTGGAATCAGGTAAAATGCAAGAATAACGATCGCATATGTTTGTTTCATTGCATTAACACTTGCTGGGCCCCTTGGACGATGTTTGAACACTCGACCTAACGTCCTCGTCTTCAAACAGCTACCTCAGGACCCGCAAATGTTAGCCACCTATAATTTTCAGCAGACAACAATTGCAAATTTTGCCGCTTTTTCAAAAGTAACAAAAAAGGCATGATATTTCATGAGAATCGTCTGCTGGCGATTCTCATGTAATATGTTGAAAATTGGGAAAGATGTCGTAAAATTTGTCGTCTGCTGCAGTTGTGATTGGCGCTTTAAGGGTTAATGCGTGAAAAAAACATGTGTGATCTCTATATTATTAATTAGGAAGGCGTGGTGACAGACGTCTGTCAATAGCAAAAAGTCGGGTTAATCGGACAATCATTTTGCTGACGAAGATAGTGCTGTCATATTATTCTAATCGCTGTCTTATGGCTTTCTGTGTACTATGCCTCTTCCACAGAGTGCCTTTGGTTGTGGTGGGGTATGTGATTGTGGCATTTCTTGGTCAAACTCAGTTGTTTTATGCCCCCACCATGACAATAAACTAACTTTGATGAAAAAATATATAAAAGCTCATAATTCACAGACAGCCAGAGCAAAAGAAAGCCACTATTTGAGCCATGCTGTGCCTATCCAAAGACAAAGCTTAATTTGTGTCTTTTGTCTCTCATTACCTTGGAAACCAGGCAATTACCTTGGCTACCAAGTGTTAATAATATGCCTAAATCACTTTTATTGATTTTCCCTCCTCCTTTATTCTGAGTTCTCATTTTTTAAACTTGTACTTTGATACTATATCAGCTGAAGGTTTGAGAATATAAGAATCCATCAGGAGTGTAAGGGTGGGATAGAAAAATCAGTCCCGAGGATTACCGATTGGCATCATGAGGCTTGCCGAGTGATGAAAAAACGGTGATCATGAGGGACGGATTTTTCTATCCCACCCTCACATGTATATTGTATTCTTTTCTTGCTCACCACTAATTGAAAGAACATAAAAATGCCTTACAGAAAGTCTGAATTCGCTGAGATGCAACATGGTGACGTTATTTAACATTGCAATGATGTCAAAGAACAACGTTCGACCAGCATGCGGCCGACGAGCGGCTGTTGGTTTTTAGCTCACATGAGTCGAAGGCTCTCGGTGAGCTTATAGGATGGGACTCAAGCCGGCGTCCGTCTGTCCGTGCATTCACACTTTCAGACATGAATATCGCTGAGACCAGCTGGCCGATCATAATCAAATTTCATCTGAAGCAGCATTAGGGTAGGGGATTGGCCAGATCGGATCTTGTGAGCACTCTAGTTCTTTCATTTTTCATTGGATCTTCTTTATTCTTGCAGGTAACAATGTCAGCCAATAAAAGCTTCGATGGGTTTAAAATTCAGCAAAATTGGACCAGGATCTGTAGAGTTAGCTACCCTTGAAAGTTTGAAAAAATCTCCATAGATTTATAATGGGAGAAATGTTGTAAGCACTCTAGTGCTTTCCTGTTTAATTGAATCTTATTCATTCTTGCAGGTAGCAAGGACAACTATAAAAACTTGAATGAGTTTGAATTTCTGCCAGATCCCATCACCAACTACTGAGTTAGCTGCCCTTGAGCGTTTAAAAAATGAATGTATAATGTTATGAGAACTCTAGCACCTTTACTTTTGATTGAATCTTATTCATTCTTGCATGTAACAAGGACAGCTATAAAAGCTTGGATGGGTTCGAAATTGGGCAATATCTAACCCGGGTCTACAGCGTTAGCTGCCCTTAAACGTCTGAAAAATTCACCATAGACTTAGAAAGGGAGAAATGTTGTGAGCACTCTGGTGCTTGCATTTTTTAATGGATCTTCATCATTCTTGCAGGTAACAAGGACAACCATTAAAGCTTGAATGAGTTTGAATTTCTGCCAGATCCCATCTACAATTACTGAGTTAGCTGCCCTTGAGCGTTTGAAAAATGAATGTCTAATGTTCTGAGCACTCGAGCACCTTCATTTTGATTGGATCTTATTCATTCTTGCCGGTAACAAGGACAGCTATACAAGCTTGAATGTGTTTGAAATTCAGCAAGATCAAACATGGGTCTATGGAGTTAGCTGCCCTTTAATGTCTGAAAATTCTCCATAGACCTATAATGGTAATAATGTTGTGAGCACTCTAATGCTTTCATTTCTGGGTGGATCTTCATCATTCTTGCAGGTATCAAGGACAACTATGAAAGCTTTAATGAGTTTAGTGATCGGCCAAACATGACCAGCTACTATAGTTAGCTGACCTTGAGTGTCTAAAATATAGCTTTATAATCTTTTGACCATTCTAGTTCATTTGTGTTTCATTTGATCTTCTTCATTCTTGTAGGTAACCAGGACATACATAAAACATAGATGAGTGTCAATTTTGGTCAGATCTCATCACTGACTATGGAGTTATACCTTGAGCATCTGAAAAATATAGTTTCACCAGGATTCCTCCGCAAGTTTTATTCAGATCTTTTTAATACTTGCAGAAAACCAGAATTGGCATACTATCCTGAGGTTTGAATATATTCCTTATTACTGTTTCAAGTTCAGAGTTACCTGCCTTTGAGCATCATAAATTATGGTGTCTCCAAACATTATGCTGGCTCCCAGATGAGCAATCGCTGCCCATTGGGCTACTTGTTTATCTTTTTCTAGGGCTGGTACGGGTATGTGTAATAGAATTATCTCACATGGGTAAAGACAGCTGAAATTCTGATCTGGTGTGCGAGAACATGTTTTTGATTGCTTTCACAACTGTGAATTACCATCAAAGAATGTAAAATAGATTTATCTAACAACATCTAGTTTGATCTGTCTGATCAGTAATCCTGCACACTATTGAACCGTGCAAAATGCAGTTAATACTTCCGATTATATTGTAAATAGACAAATGGGGATGCTTCAATGTTTTTCGTATAAAAGTATATTCCCCACCTTGACCCAGCTTTACACTAACATATATTGTTTAAATACATTATAGACGTTTACCTTTTAAAAGATTTGCTGGGTCAAGGTGGGGAACATGCTTTCATATGAAGAAAATGAAGCCCCGTTTGTCTATTTACAGTCGAAAGTATTAGCTGCATTTTGCCTGTCATGTGTAAGCATACTGATCAGACAGGTCAAATCAGACATTGTTAGATGAATCTATTTTACATACCCTTATGGTAAACACAGTTGTGTAATTGATAAAAAAAACTTACTTTTTAGCCATTCAACTGATATAGTATTTTGAGTAATTTAAATCTATGATCATTCTTAGTCACCTAAATAATCGCAAAAATCACAGTTTGAAAATTTTACTGTTTCACAAATGACTTTTAGGGAGATTTCACGCCTTAACAGGACATCTCCATTGTAAATTTGGTTGCTGTTTAAATATTGCTTTGCCTATGCTGTTGTTGTAATATTTATATTTGCTTAAATTACTGATGGTTTGCTTTACTTGCAATGAAAACATATTTGAGTCATGTATTGTATATATAGTTTATATTGTATGTGTTGGTTAAACGGAATGGGAGTCTTATCAATGCCAGGAATTATTCGCATACTTTGTTGAATAGAGATAGCTTCTCTTAACCCTTTAAAATACTCCATATGCTATTTTTAGATCATAACATCATTTTCTATTTTTAGACAAAATTGGAAAAAAATCCAGAAAATTTTACGTTAAAAGTAGAATACTTTCGAAAATATTATGGAAAATGGAGCATATTAAGATCTTTTGAGCAAATACTCTATTTTTCATATTTTCAAATACATGATATTTCAAATGCGTCAAAAGGCGTTATTATGAAGTCAAGGGTTGAACTGATTTATTTTGTCTTATTTGTAACATTTCTGACTCTTTGGTTTGAGTTTAATATGTCTCCCTCCTTCAGGGTCGGGAGACATATTGTTTTTCCCCGGGCGTCTGTCTGTCCATCTGTCTTTCTGTCCGTCTATCTGTCACAAATTGTGTCCGCTCTATAACTTGAAAACCGCATAAGCTCTATTAACGAAACTTTATACAAATATCAATCAGCATGAGATGACGTGCGGAGTGCAAGAATGGTAACTCTGCCTTTATCTTTTTTGAGTTATTTTCCTTTCAACTTTGTGCATCACAAAAATCGTGTCCGCTCTATAACTTGTAAACCATTTAAGCCATATTCACAAAACTTTATAAAAATACCAATCAGCAAAAGATAACGTGCAGAGTGCAAGAATGGTAACTCTGCCTTTTATACTTTTTGAGTTATTTCCCTTTGAACTTTGTCCATCAAAAAATCGTGTCCGCTCTATAACTTGAAAACCACTTAAGCTATATTCACAAAACTTTATACAAATATCAATCAGCATAAGTTGACGTGCAAAGTGCATGAATGGTAACTCTGCCTTTTATACTTTTTGAGTTATTATCCTTAAAACTTTGTCCATAGCAAAAATCGTGTCCGCTCTATAACTTGAAAACCACTTAAGCTATAGTCACGAAACTTTATTAAAATATCAATCAGCATCAGATGACGTACAGAGTGCAAGAATGGTAACTCTGCCTTTTATACTTTTTGAGTTATTTTCCTTGGAACTTTGTCCATCACAAAAACGGTGTCCGCTCTATAACTTGAAACCACTTAAGCTATAGTCACGAAACTTTATTAAAATATCAATCAGCATAAGTCGACGTGCAGTGTGCAAGAAAAGTAACTCTGTCATTTATCTTCTTTGAGTTATTTCCCTTGGAACTTTGTCCATCACAAAATCAATCATCTATGACTATTTTATACCATGTTATGATTGTGCAATAGTTAACTGCATTGACAGATATCTTTACAAGATACGAGCTGATTGTCTGCATGAAATGACTAGAGTTTCCGTTAGAAATTGTATTTAATGTTTCTGTTTGTAATTGTATTTTATGACTCACGCTATGACATCAAAAGGGGGAGGCATCTGTTTTTCGTAGAAAAACAATTCTAGTTCTTTATCATTTCAACAATTATTCAGTCGTGTCAGGACGGGTCTTCTTGGGTAGAATAAGTACTAAACAGCAGATAAAGTGTATTGCACAAGGACACAACATAGGACTCTTGACTCCTATGGCTGTGAGGCTAGAACCAGCAACACAAGCAAGAACGCTAAAAAGTTACGCACATACAAGGGAGACTACTTGATCAAATTATGATTTTCTTCAATTGCGTCCCTTTTAAAAAAATGGGAACTTCTCTTAAAGGAAAGAATTTGCTCCCAGAGGGAGTGAATTCTTTCCCTTATGAGCTGTTCCCAATAGTATGGAAATTCACTTTTATAACATTAAGTGACCCCCCTTGAATGTTACTATTTATATTACGCACGTGCGTAACCTGCGTAATGGGTGCTACGCCAATGCATCGATCCACAGTCTAACGCTCTACCAACTGATCCACTGCGCTCTGCATAAAAATATTTTTGACGGTTGATAGTTTGGTTGCCATGGTAACATACATTTTTACAATATTATATTTTATATTTGTTGTACTGGGCCCGGAGTTACAATGTCCCCTTAAAGTTAAGGAAGACTTGAGTTAAGTATTGATTTTTCAGCGTCAAAAAATAACGTTTCAAACTGATTAAAATGAAAATACATGTAGTTAATTATTTTCTGTAGATCACAATGATATCTTTGACCACAAGTACTGCATCGATCCAGGCAATTTATTTAGCATCCAATATAGCATGTTAAAATATCAATACTTAACTTAAGTCTTCCTTAACTCTAAGGAGAAATTTTAATTCCGGGCCCAGGGCCCGGAATTACAATGCCTCCTTAAAGTTAAGGAAGACTTAAGTTAAGTTTTGATTTTTCAGGATGCGAAAAATAACGTTTCAAACTAATTAAAATCAAAATAGTTTCATTTTTTCTGAAGATCACAATGATATCTTTGACCACAAATACCACATCGATCTAGGCAATTTATTTAGCATTTAATATAGCATGTTGAAATGTCAATACTTAACTTAAGTCTTCCTTAACTTTAAGGAGGCATTGTAATTCCGGGCCCTGGTCAGCAGATGTATCATGTCAATCACAATTAATAAAACATTTTTACTGCAGTGTACATGTTGTTTTTGTTTGTTTGTTCATTTATTTAAAATCACTGACAGATCAATGGTTTTATTGCCACATCAGCATATATTTTGAAAATTTTAAAGCTTTTTGTTTTTGTTTGCGTGAAACAAATTCGCGATATCTAACATGTTTAAATTAAAAAAAACGTCTGTGCCATTTTAAGATTATATGCTATGATAATGTTGTCAAGTGTTCATTTTTACGTAAAAAAAACATTGATTGTTCGATAGTTGCAGACTTGTATATGTTTTGTCATGAGAGAGACTTCATGCTGTCTCTGTCTGACAAGAATCATGCTGATGTTATTCAAAGCGTTCAACTCTACTTCAAGATACCTAGATGACTTACTGAATATTGATAATCCTTATTTTGAACAAATGATAAGTCAGATATGTCCAGCTGAACTCCAGTTAACTAAAGCAAGTTTGTCTGATACCAAAGCCCCTTTTGTGGATTTGGACTTGTCCATAATGCCTCGGTTACATTTGCTACGGTCGTCGTACGATGTATTTGTCTACGATTTTTCCTACGATTTTTTTCGGCGTCGTAGGGGGCTAAAAGCTACGACGAATGTGTTTACATTGCTTACGATCACCTTACGATTTCTTCGGCGACAAACTAGGACAAAACCTCACAGAGACCTTGCGGATATCGTATGACAACCGCAAGGTTATCGTACAATCATCGTGTTATCTTCACGACCTCCCTATGAAGAGGCTAGTGTTTTTAGTTGAACATGGTCCCCAAGGTATGGAACAGCGTGATACGTTTGTGTATATTTTAATGTCAATTTTTAAGTTTTGCAGTTTTCATAAAGTTTAAGTCACAGAATATTACAACGACCCCTTTTTTATATTTCACTTTTATAATTCGAAAAGTTTCACTTTAATTGAAAATATAAAGGTGCTTTAATTGTATCGTCTTGTAGATTCAACATAGACTAAAACGCTTAATATGGTTTTGTTCAGTTTAATCACCCAAAGGCACTCTACGACCAGCAGCACATAAAAGTTTCGTCATAAGAAAAAAATGAAGTCGCTGCATGCGAATAACAAAGGTACTGACCAGAATGCGCTTTCTTCCACCCGGCCTGGTCAGCACATTTGCCATTCGTTTTCAGTAAAATACATTTTGTAGAACATTCATACATTCAAATTTCAATGTTCGAACTTGTCACATTTTCTCACTACGAGACCCATATATTTTATTCCTTGAAGTAATACTTTAATTCAAATTCCAGAGGTATAAATCACAAAAAATATCTGGACTTTTTATAAATCTTATCTCATTTGTTAAACCTCTATCCAAACATCATTTTATATACTGAAAATGCATATGCATTTCACGTTAGGTGCATATTTTCAATTGCACTTCAGTCAATTTTACCATGGAAGCATACTCTATGGGCCGTGGTTAGACTGCTTCCATCAGCAAACTGAACTGGGTCCATATTGAGTCACTCTGGGTGGTGGTATTAGAGACATCGCCTGAAGACAAATATTGAAATGAAACAAACAGCTATATAATAATAACCAATATGTACTCGTCTGGAAATTGTTGACACGTCGCAAGGCGCCCGCACGATCATTGTGCCATCGCCTTGGGGTTACCGCAGGATGATCGTCCGATGTCCGTACGATTTTATGGGCCCCACAAGGGCATCGTTCGGCGACCTCGCGGGCTCCCTACGACTATCGCAAGAGTCTACGATTATTTTTGAGCCAAAATGACAATCTAAAACCCTGCGTTGTCCTCACGATCACCGTGCGGTGCCCGTACGGGGATCGTACGATGTCACTGCGATGCGTCTACGGGCTTACGATTTTTTCAAATTTGTCATTGTGCGGAGTTATACAAAGTCGTAGAGGCCACGATGCCCGTAAATCCGTACGATGATCGCAAGGTCTCCCTGCGGAGGCCGCACGGAAACGGTGATTTGTACATCGTACGGGCATCATATACTCGTCGTAAGGCAAATGTTACCGAGGCATTATTTCATTAATGAGCCGTGACATGTGATTACCAACAATGGGGTATTTTGACAAGTGTATACTCAGACCAGCCTGTGCAGCCTCCTTTTGAGCTTAGAAACTCAAAATCACGTTCAGTAAGTAGCTTAACACTCATAGAATATTCATGTGACTAGCAAAGGCTCTGATCAGACTGCCCGTATGCGCAGGCTGATTTGAGGCATTGCTGGTCGCACATACCACATTGTTGGAAGCCCCATGCCACGACTCATTTATCATGATAATTATGACGTCGTGTCTGTGAGTGAAATAACGCAATACTGGCTTGGTAGTTTTGTGATTTTAAGTGGATCCGGACAAGTATTGCTAACGAACCCTATATATTTATGATTTTCCAGGGGGTCCAAACCCCTTGTACCCTCCTCTGGATCCGTGCATGCTTTGTATGGTGTATATACTTCGCAGCTGATACGATTCACTAGAATATGATGAAATGTGATTTCAACAAGAAAACCCTATTTTTTTCATTTAAGTAGCTCAAGTTGTTTCAATGCCATAAACTTCGTTAGGCATTTTCTAAATTCTAACGGAGACACTCAGAGTTGATCGTTAAACACAATGTTGGCTTTAAAACTCTTATGCAACAAAGTATTTCATAGCCAGTTTTGTTGCGTTTAAGCCTTCTTTTCATGATGAGTTTAAATAGATAATGCAGCATTATAAAAAAGTGGGATATAGCATGGATATTATGTGGCAGTCTGTATGCCTGGTTATAAACCCAATCACTGTTTATGGCTATGGTTGCTTCTTGAATTGCACGACGGTTGGCAGGGTCTCATGCTCAATGAGGACACCGACTTAAATCTTTAATCGGTGGATCGGTGCCTGAGCTCAACGTTGCTCAACTGGGGGTTTTCTTAGACTCTGACAGTCTGTTTGTTGAGAGCCCTTTTCTTTGTTTCATCAAAGTGTGTTAGTGGATTTGGTGTTTCCCTGTGCTGAAACATTACTAAAATCAGGAAACCTCCATGCAAGCTAAACTTAAGTTGTGTTTTACAACAGTAGAATCTAGAAGGACGATTTGGCCATTAATATTAATTTACCCCCCCCCCCCTCCCTGTGGCTTCGGCTGCTCTTAGTTCTAATGCGGTGGTTCTGTTGTTGTTAATCCGTTTTTGTTGTTGCTCCCATTGTCTGTGGAGTTTAGATTTAGATCCTTTGGTCTGCAGTACTTTGTGTCCTTTCTAGTTTTGCAATTAACTCGCTGGGGAAGAGAGAGCTAGTTGCTTTACATTTGGTGTGTTCTGAATGCCATGTCACTGTTTTCTTTCTCTGACTCTTCCTCGTTGTTTCATGGGTGTTTCTGTAGTATGTGAGTGTGGCATTTCCTGGCCATACTCACGTGTTTGTTGTAGTTGCCATGGTAATTTATTCTTAATGTTTGATATCACTGTTTTGGATTTGGTAACTCAGATGTAGCTTATTTCAAGAAATATGAATTGTAGATATACGTCTTAGCTCAAGGGAGGTAATTTCTTTGAAATGCTGTTTTTATCTTTTCAGTTCACCTAAGCCTTTGGTTCAAGGCGAGCTATTGCGATCATTGGATGTCCGTCGTGCATCGTCCGTCGTCGTGCGTCATGCGTCGTCAACAATTGCTTCAAAGGACATGTCCTTCTAAACTACTGGCTAGATTTAACCAAACTTGGCAGTGGACCTCTAATAATTTTGCATATCTAGGTCAAACGGGCTAAAATAGATTTTCGAGATGAAAACTTTGAAAACTTTGAAAATCGTCTTGTCTAAACCACAGGGCCTACAGCCTTGATATTTGGTTTGTAGCATCACCTAGTAGACCTCTACCAAGTCTGTTCAAATTTATGCCCCGGGGCTCAAACTGGCCCTGCCCCAGAGGTCACATGTTTTACACAGGCTAATATAGGGAAAAACATGAACACATCTTGTTTGAAACCATAAGGCTTAGAGCCTTGATATTTGGTATGTTGAATCACCTAGTAGACCTCTACAAAGTTTGATCAAATTATGCCCCTGTGGCCAAAAATGGCCCCGCCCCTCCCTGGAGTCACCTGTTTTAAATAGGCTAATCTAGGGGAAAAAACATGAAAAAATCTACTTGTCTGAACTAGTGCCTTGATATTTTGTATGTAGCATCACTACCGGAGTTCTATCAAGTTTGTAAAAATTATGGCCCCTGGGGTCACGTTTTACATAGGCTTATATAGGGAAAACATGAAAAATATTATTGTCTGAAACAATAAGGCATAGAGCCTTGCTATTTGGTATGTAGCATCACCTAGTAGACCTCTACCAAGTTTGTACAAATTATTCCCCTGGGACCAAAAATGACCCACCCTGTGGGTCACAATATCAATATTTCGAGTTCGTATACGGACATGCAGTGGCCTTCATACAATGTAAATAACTTAAGAATTGACCACACACTGCAGTCCAATTTCAGTACGTTTCCTATTTGTTTTAAAGTTGGGTCTAGCACTATGCCCGTGCCTTTTCCTGTGGTTTGCGGCCAATTTCGGCCTGAAATATAGGAAACGTCTGGAAGGTTGTTCCTATTTGAGCGGACATCTAAAAGTAATTGCGATATCTCCGTGTCAGTTCCGATTGGTGATACGCTTTTTCATCGAGCAACTATAGCCACCCGCGTTTGGGAGCAGCAAGTTGATCCATCTCGTCGACAAGGAAGTAGGAGAAGAAGGAACCGCCCGGCATCGTCAGGTGCACCCAGACATCGCATTGTCAACGGCATCTTCGAGAGAGTCACAGTAAGTGCGTGCGTGCGTGCGTGCGTGCGTGCGTGCGTGCGTGTGTGTGTGTGTGTGTGACCCTCTTGTTTGTAAAATCACTAATGGTTTGATATTATGTTAGCAAAGATCAGGAATCGATACGATCCTTTACCACACCTTACCCGAGACACCAAATGGGAAAGTGAAAACACACAAGGAAACATCACACACAAGAGAGCCAAGAGCTCAGCCCTTTCCCATCAGGTAGCAAGGAACAGCCAAGACTGTATAAAAGAGACAAACGTGAAACATAAATAACAAAAAAAAGACCCACAAAAGAAGCACGCATAGATGTTTGTTTCGCATGAAAGATTCCTAACTTATCGATGCATCGTCTCCTAGTACATAAAAGGATGACAAAACAGCAAAAAAAAAACTGAATACTGCAGCAAAAGATCCAACATTTAAACCCCGTTGGACCTGACAAAATATCAGGCCCCAACCCTTTCATCTAGAGATAAGTCTTTAAGTAGGAACCGCCATAGAGTCTGAGGTCAAGCCTGCTTGCATGTTATTAAAGAGGAAAACAAAGTTGTCAACCGTGCAGTCTGTCGCAATACATTAATGTTATAACCAATCTTTTTTTTTTTATTTTTAAACTGCGCTAAAAAATCATTAGTGTCAATATTTTTTAATTGGATGTTTCAATACTGGAAATATCTTTTTATTGTTATTTAAAATATGTTCGGTATAAATTGCTATTTTAATATTACTCTGACAGTACTAAAATGTCACTTTCACTCGTGCTATTAACCCTTTAAGCGCCACCTATAATTTGCAGCAGACGACAATTTCAAACTTTGCTGTTTTTTTTTTCAAGAATAACAAATAAAGCATGATATTCCATGAGAATCGTCTGCTGGCAGGCGATTCTTATGAAATATCATACCTTTTTTTTTGTTGAAAACTAGAAAAGATGTCGCAAAATTCGTCGTCTGCTGCAGTCGTGATTGGCGCTTTAGGGGTTAAAATGGCAGGTGTATGATCTTAATTAAATTAGCAACAAATGAGTGAAGATCACGTTCATTCTACTTCTTTTTGAAAGAACTAAGCCATCACTCGCAAACAAAGGGTGCTAAGTCCATTTCGTTCCATACGCACGTAAGGAACGAAGTGGACTAAATACCCTTGGATTGCGAAGATGTGGATGGGCTTATCTGTCCAAAACTTCTTTTCTCTCCCCTATTCTGGTATGCTTCAACATGTCATGTATCTTCAATCAAATTCAAATCCATTATAACAGTACATAATCTGGCAAGAGTGAATCGCAGACTCCCCAAAGCCTTGATTGGCTGTACCGGTTTGTGCTAATAACTACCACCTTTAATTCAGCTGATTCATACCTTGTTATCTTTTTTTTTGTCTCATTAATTTGCAGTCATGAATCATTATTAAGGTTACTTTATCAAGAAAACAGCTATATATGTAACATATTATCCATAAGCATATAAGTATATAAACGTGCGACCTTGTCTTTCTGACAACATGAATTAGCTCTTGGCATTATGAGTAAATGAACATGACATAATCGCACCAGTTCAGTTGCATAATATTGGCCTTGTCGTGAGAAAATTTGTCTTCTGTTTGCGACATAAGAATGCTCAATCTAGTCTGCTAAGCTACAGAGACTAGTTAGAATAGGGACTTATTTTATATAGCAAGTTGTGTTACTATACTTTCAAACAAGCGAATAACAAAGGCGCTGGGATGCGCAGGATGGTCTGCGTCTTTGATGTTCACATGGAACGATACCAGTGTTTCTCGTGATGAGGGTCATATCATATACTATAATCGCTTCCGTTTTTTATTGCTCAAAATTAGTGTGGATCATGTGCGGATCCAGAGGGGGGGGGGGCAGGGGTCCGGACCCACTTGAAAAATCACAAAATATAGGGTTTTCTAGCAATACAGGTCGGGATCCCCTGAAAAATCGCAGCTACCGAGCCAGCATTCAATGTCGCTGGCGGACCGATGATGGCCCGATTTTAGTGGTATTTGGATCCTCTCTTCCATATCAACTAAAAAAACAAAAACATAGTCAAAGTTGGACCCCCTCTGAAAAAACTTTCTGGATCCGCGCATGTGGATCCTGGTGAGATTGCATTTACAGAATCCAAGTTGATCCGGTTATACACTGTTTTCGAAAAGGTGGTTAAACCAGGTTCAGCATGGTATTTTGTTATTTGGACCATCCCATGAAATAATGATACTTGTAGCGTCGGTGAAAAATATTCGTTGAACATGCATGTGATGTAGTCAAGTTGAAGTGGGGTTACAGCAAAGTCTGAACTTAAGTTTACTCACTTGTTCATGCACAATACTGCTAAGGAATAATAGTAAATTGTGCACCGCACGTGCATATATAAAATATAATACAATATTTACATTTTCGAAGCAATCCTTTAATGAATCTTTAGATTTTTGCAACCGTTCATAGTATCATGAATTACACAAATTTGATTGACATCTGCCAAGCTCACTTGCCCGTGCAATACGCTTCGAACATGTGTCTACTTGTTATATGAACCATTGTTTATAAATCTTACATTCTCTTTAAGTTGATTCGAACAACGACGACTCTGGTGAGCCTGGGTTTGAGTCGTCATTGGTCTCTCCAATATCAGTCTAATTTCCGTTGTAAAGTAAAACCTTCAAAAAGAAGACCACTCAAAAAGAAGACCAAAATTGCTTTTCAATACCGATTATCGCTTAATTCAGGCCAAAAGTATTGCAGAATGCTTCAAGAGAGCATTCTGCAATACATGTACTTTCGACCTTCATTAAGCTACCATTTGTCTGTAAGTTTTGTTTTGTCTTTTTTGAGTGGCCGCTTAAGACAGGTTTTACTGTATTACAGTGTACAAAGAACTGGGTATTCTCTCATTTTATCAAAAGCAGAGGCTTATTGAGAACTGACAACAATTGATGTAATTAGCGGGTAATTACACTAAATGAAGTGCACGTAATTCCATAGCAGAATATTTCTTTTAGAATATTCTATATTAAACTTAATTTGTATCTTTGAAATTAGACAGTGAGCATCATGGGTACTTTCAGTATCAACGTACTGGCAATATCAGTTGTAAGAACACCTGACCAGATTCTTGGAAAAAAAATCCAAACAAAAACGAAACGCACCAATTTTCATAAAGATCAGAAGGAATGGGTCAATTTTGTTTAGCACATGACGTCGCGTCCGCCATGAAATAAAATCGATAAACCACCGGATTTAGTAACGAAACGTAATGACGTCCATTATAACGCTGCGTAAAAGATGGCTAAATCTTAACGTTTTCACGTCAAAAAAATGCGATTTTAAAGTAGTTTTAATGTCTTGTGATAAATAGAATCAAACATCTGTGCTCCTGTAGTATTGAATTTATAAAACTCGTTGCGAAAAAGTGATAAAATGCTGGGCAAGTCTGGAATTTTATCTCTTTTCCTCAACTCATTAAATATATTCAATAAAACATGCGCACTTATGTAAGATCCTCTATTTACATCGGGTCAAAGAAAACATGTAAGTTACTGTTGAAACATTACACACATTTTGCAACCAGGTATAAAAAACTATGTTTAAGAAATTGGCTATTACCATATGTAATGGGGTCAAATTGTAAAGTCACATAAAAATATATACATGTACTCACTCGCTGGATTAGCTCACGCGCTGGGAATCGTCTCTGTAGACCTCATGTTACTCAGACACTCTATCTTTGCAAAGGAGTTCTAGCGATAAGGCGAAATACACCTAAAATTGTGACGTTTGTCATATGAAAGATGAAACTGGTGTCTTTCAGTTTACTTTTAGATGCTTTCCCCCCCTAGACCCAAGATGACCTTTGGAGAACGGCATGTCGCTATAAGCATTTACAACATATGTAAAGGGCGTTTTGTGTCGGGGGGGGGGGGGGGGGGCATCAAAAGACAATCTGAAAGACACCAATTTCATCTTTCCAATGACAAATGTCACAATTTTAGGTGTATTTCGTACGTATGCGCAGAATGAATAAGTTTAGATTGCACTTTTAGAACTTTTCTTTTTTTTTAAAAACTAGCAATGCACTTACTCAAAGTCTGGTCTAAACGGCACAAATATTGCTAGGAAACCATATATTTTTGTGATTTTTCAGGGGGGTCCGGACCACCTGCCCCCCTCTGGATCCGCGCATGATGTAATATTCTGAATGTCATACTTCTGTTGTTGTTCTTTGCCTCTTCTTCATACTGTCGTGGGTTAGTCTCTAGCGTATGATTATGGCATTTCCTCGTCATACTCACTTTTTCATCCTGCTCGTAAATGTTAAAATGCAAACACTTGTTGGCATTTAAAAATTTATTAGCAGGATAAATACAGCATCTGAGAGTTTAAAGGCGAGACGTATAGTTATTTTTCACCATTAATTTTTATAAGCAGTGAAAAATTCATGCTCAGTTGAGTAAAGCATGAAAACCGTTTTATAACATAGGGGCCAGTTCTTTCTCTCTCTCTATCTCTCTCTCTCTCTCTCTCTCTCTCTCTCTCTCCCTGTGGGCTAAATTTGTCACGACAGAAATTACAATGCACTATATCTTAAACCAAGGACCAAAGATGAAACCCCTATAATGGGTGCAACAAAGTAAGGAAGAAGGCAAAGGTCAGGAATTGATACAATCAAGTACCACACCTGACCCAGGACACCACATTGGAAAGTGACAAAAAAGCACAAGACAACATCATATAAAAGAGCACCAAGGGGTTAGCCCTTTTCCGGCATGCAATGAACAGTCATGAAAGCATGACAGACACGAAACATAAAAAACAAAAAGGATCTACAAAAGAAACGCCGCCTTTGAACGGTCAGTAAAATATTTTACTGGGGGGCTTTGAATAGTTTTTTTTATACCAACCTCACCCTTTCTGCTGTGGATCAAAGAACTAATAACAATAGAAGAACGTTTTTGTTGGGAGGGGGGTTATAATTAAGTAAAAATCACTTTTGTTGTTAAAACCTGCGTACTAATTAGCTCATATAGAGGCTTAGTAACCCAATGTATTTCCTGTAAAGAATTTCCAGTAAGGGGAAATGGTGCATAAGGTTTTTGGGCTGCTTGAATTGGAACTCTGGTTGCTAAGGCAATTTGTTATATGACTGGAGAGAATCTTGTCTCCTGATTTGCTTAATTTGTCTTCATAAATTTCTGTGTCTACCTGAAAAGCAGTCTGAACTGACCTACAGGTTAATATTGCATGAAAACTAGCTCAAACTAGCTCCTAGAAGTTAATAGTTTTGACACTTCTGCAACATACCCTCTACAGAGCTAAACAGCATGATGAGTGTGAAACTAGCATGGGCTGCATGAAATTGACATGATATGCTGTTTCACCTTCCAACAGGTAAATTAAAGACTTTCATGAACTTTAACGACAGTTTTGTTTTGTTTTGTTTTGTTTGTTCATTTATCCTTGTCTAAATAAAAAAATGTAAAAAAGGTGTTTCATGATTAAACTTTACATTCCACACTCAGAGAATTTATATACATTTTAAATTACAAAATATTACATTTAGATATTTTAATAACAGTTGCTAAAAGTTGTGAGAGAGTCCTTAGGTTAAACATGGCTTCAGCAGCAAAAATGAAAGTAGAAAAATTTCGATCTAAGTTGAATAGTCATATAACAAAACAGTTATTGGCTTCAATTTCGGATTTATCTACCCTTCAAAGTGATATTCACTTTTTCGGGTAGATAAATCCTCATGTCTACCAATTGTGTATTATTGCTCTCATATACATAAAATGGGAACTACTTACAAAACCTTCGTCTTTTAACACCACGAGGCCAAAACATTATATTCCGATTAAGAACCTAGGCGTATGTTCTATGCCTGGTTCTGTCAAAACGTTATACAGAGAGGTGGATAGTGGATGAACACCTTGTTGAAGAAGATAGTTCTCACTGCAACCGTCAGTCTGTACACCTGGAAAAGGCTAAGGGACACCTAGAAGTTGTGTTAGGTGTTTAATAATATGCATGTTAATGTTAATGTTCTCAAACACACACCGAAAAAAAACTGTAAACAATGAAGGTAATTTTACACCAAATATGGTGGCAGCTGAACTGTCCCAAACTTTGGTTGAACCTTTAATATGTGTTCTGTTTGATTGTATTGATCCGGAGAATGACTTCAACAGTGATAGGGGGAAATATGATACTGGAGAATAACTATATTAATAACAGGTAGAAACGGGTTCATCATCTCTTTGGTCCAATAAGTTTTTCTTGGGCATTGTACAGAATTAAGACTGGTTATAAAATAATTACATTGTTGAAAAAGTAAATCATAAAAGTTTATTGCAGGTACATGGATGTATATTTTATCCTGTAAACATGCAGCGTTCTTGTTGTTAGAATGTTATTTCAATAAGAGTAAAAAACAATGTAGATCCTGATAAGATGGCTTCGTCAGAAGCCAGCTGATCTGGACCTACAGTGTTTTCAAAAGGGATAAATCCGGGTTCAGCAGTACAAGGACTCATATGTGTTATGTGTTCTCAACACTTTAAGCTGCATAGTCTGTAACTTTTGATCTTTTAATTTTTTAAATAATGTTTCTATTTTTCAAGAACACAGTAAAAATCTAAAATCCAGATACACATTTTACCAATTTCGTAAATCTTTACAAATTATTAGTATCAAAACAACAGCATTTTAGTTATAACTTGACTGTCTATAATTATTAAAGGGACGCAAATAATTACCAACAAGAGAAAAAAACACCTGTTTTTATAAGATAATTCACTTTTCCATGCAGTTTTTAGCTGTAGTGAACATATTTATTGTGAAAACACAACTTAATTCTATTTTTGCAAATGATTTAAAAATAAAAGATTTTTTTCGAAAAAATGTTCTTAGTTGCAGACGTAGTCTCTTTAATACATGTCTTTTAACAGGACACAATTGAATTTTTCGATGTCAATATTCACAGACTCATGTAAACTCATAGTACTGATAGCTCAATGTTCAAACTAGAATCACATGGTTAGTGTGCGAATAAGAGCTACATGCATTCTGAGCTGTACCTGAAATTTCGGGTCAGTTTCAATGGCTGACTGATTCTGAAGTCTAAATAAAGCGTGTTCCCACTGCTCGATTATTTTTTAAACGACCCTCATTTTGGATTTTACGTTGTTTCAAGGTCAGTATCCATATTAAGTATATGGAAATATTTATTGGTGCCAAAGTTTACACTTTCATATATTCTGTGCCTCGTAAATTTAACTATATTTACCCAAGATAATGGTTTTATTTAGGACCCTGTTTATGTAGATTTTGAGTCTAGTACTGCAACACTATCGACTCTCTCGTTTAGCAAGGCAGCGAGAAGTATTAAAATACAAGTTAACATCCCCATGCGAATGTCTGATACGCATCATGAATGAAGTAGAAAGACGATTGTCTGTGCAAGAGAAAATCGAAGAATTGGAGAAAAATAAAGTCACTTTGCATCCGCCAGTGTTTGATAGTAAGTTCAGCATGTCGGTTGATAAGAAGAGCCCAGAGACAGACGCAAGCGCCTTGGATACTCAGAAAAACACGATCCGGGTTATAAAGACGAGTGATGCAGAAAATGTGACTGTAGAAGTGAGTCTTGGAGAGAAAGACGCATTCAGTGCGAACGCCGCACACATGGATACTGGTGAGAAAACTGGTGGTAAGGACGGAGAAAAGATGGATAAAGAAAAGGAAGTGGACACAAGTTATGACCCAGGGCAAGGAGAAAAACATGAGAGTGAAAATAAAGAAATACATGAGAAAGAAAAGCTGGCGAACCAAGTAAAACGAGCGCAAAGTCTAGAAGAAGAAAAGAAAGAGGAGTTTGAAAAACAAGGTAACGAATTAGAAATAGAAGAAACACAAGTTCAAGGTCACATAGAGAAAGTCGTGAGTCAAGAGAGTGAAACTGGAAAGGGTGAAACGTTAGTGCAAGATGAGTTAGAAAATGACATGAAACGAAATGATCCCCAAAACAGTGAAATTCAAGAACATGAAAAGCAAGAAAATGTAGAAAAAGACAAACAGCGGAAGGAAGCTGAGAAAAAGAAAATGCAATTGAAAGAAAGTGATAAGACCCATGAGACAGAACCAAAATTAGAGGAGAAAGAGGGAAAGGGGGCGGAGGAAGGAGACAGAATAGACGATGCACAGGAGACAATACAGGTCTTAGCAACACAATCAGATGATAAAATGGTTACAAAATTATACAAACCGTTGACGGATGCAGCAATAGACGAAATCATTGATAAACACCCTAAGCTTAAGCAGGATGATAAAAAGTTACAGAAACTTTTGGATTTCTTTTTCTCAATGGATGAGGAGAAATATGGATATTTCACAGTTCAACAGCTGGCTTACAAGCTTAGATCAGATGGACATTACCTTTATGATAGTGAGATAGCCGTGAGTATTGTGATGTTTATTAGCTTGTAGCTTAATTCAGTCCTATAATAGCTGCGGTCATTTATCACGTCACACTGTTCCTCACTTCGAGGTTATACTAAGGATAAGCATGTCCAGGCACCGAGGTTAAATAACTTCATGCCCAACTCAGCTGAACATCTTTATCCTGCTTATTGTTATTAGCAGAATAAATGCAGCACTGACAGTTTGAGAGGAAGTAATATCTTATTTTCCCAATAGTTTAGTTTTTATAGCGGTTGAAAATAAATGCTCATTTGAATTGAGCATGATAAAGTTGTATAACCTCGGGGCCTGTGCATGCTTCTCGTTACTGAAATGCTCTATATTAAGTAGTTTATTAATGAATACTGTTATTAATTAATCGAGTGATTTTGTATTGGCCCAGTTACAGATTCTCAGTCAGCTTTATTGACCCTCGGCCTTTTGTCATGGGCCAATACAGCTGAGCGAGAACCTGTATCTAGGCCAATATGAAATGACTTGATTAAAACACAATCTTAAAATTCAGTACATAAAAATTGATTAGCAGAGAGCATGCCGTGTGCAAGGTATTATTCTGCATGGTAAACCCCGGCGGTAAATTTTCTGCATTTTACCCAGGCAAATAATATTACCATTTGAGGTCACTAACAGCAATATTACCCTCTGACTTCACTATAACCCTGCTTTATTACCCACGTAAGTAATATCATACAATCATTGCACTTGTGTGAGTGTAATATGCAGTTTTTTTCACCCTCGAAAAGTGAAATTGCTCTCGGGCAATGCCGATTTGTTCACCAAGGCAGGTAAAATTGCCCGATTGCGTAGCCCGGACGAGTTGATATTGCCCGTTGGTCATATTACCCTCAAACAAGGGCTACAATTGTTTTTTATCATACCGAATTCTTATATTGACCGTCAAATTATTGAGAAAATTTTAAAAAGGCCAGTCATAAAACTGTTGATTTGCTGTATGCAGTGACGTAAGAGGGTATTGCTCTGCACTATCACCCTGGCAGGCCACGGTTTTATCAAATCACTATTCATGCTATTGATTACAAAGCTACATTGATGTACATTGTAAGTTTGCAATCAACAGTGATTTGATAAAACTGTCAGAAGAATACAAGTCGCCAAAACCAATCAATGCTTATGAATGATACGGAAACAACCTACTGTGAATAGCTTCATTCTCTGTACATACAAGGTTCCTCAATGAATCTTGAAAACAACCACCAGCCAGCACACAGTAATGGGCCACCATTGGCCCACCAGCAAAATGTCATTTAAATGACCCGCTTTTAGATGTAACTGTGACCACCTAAATAGCATTCATCGTAGGGTCACCAACGCCATATCAATGACGTATCGCAGGTTGGTGGCCCACTGTTGTGTGCTAGCTGGGCAAAGCTGGTTGCGGTCGGCCATGGTCGGTCGCTTATATAAACTTCAATCAAAACATACATCAAATTCAGGTTTTGACCAAACCTTTATGCCGTGCTCAGGCTATATTTTATTCGCTGCTGAACAACGAGTGGGGTACCAAATATCATGGGTTGACCTACGGCGCGAAGTAAACAGTCCGTGAAATCTGTAGGGCTACCTATAGCGCGAGGCAAGCTCGTTTGCGAATTTAATTTTCACAAAGAAGGCGTCAATTTGCCCTGTCGCTTATATAAACGCAATAAATATTAGCTTTTCAAAAAAGCTGGCGAGAGTAAAACGTCTCAAAGTAAAAACGTCCTTGATTGGCAAAGAGTGCGAGCGAACTTCACATCAGTAAACGTACTTATATGATTGTCATCCACATCTGATCACATAGAATTACTATGAATTCAGGCACTGTCTTATGACGGTCATGACAAACAGGTTTTATGCCCCCAAAGGGGCAGTAATCAACCTGACTGTCCTTAGTGTCCTAAGTGTTTGAGTGTTCATATCATATCCGGAATATATCTCCTATATTATTTTAGGTAGGAATGCCAAAATTCGTGTCTTAATGCATTTAGGGTCATTGAGCATCACGTACCTTTACCACTGCCATCAGATCTAGAAAAATCGTGTCAGTAGCAGAAATCCTAGGAATCCCAAATTCGGTTTGTGAACACATCTTTGGGGTCATAGAGTCTGTACATATACAGTTAAGCGACCACTGTGACCTTGATTTTCTGGCATCAGTTTAAGAAAAATGTGCTGTCTAGTGTTGTCAAATGATTTTCCATAAATGTGTCGCATGCTAGATACTTTACCATAACATACCATGCATAAGCCAGGTGCTATCAAAAGATCAAGCAACATCCTCGCTTGAAGCATGTGTTAAATGGTAACAAATCACAGTTCAGATGTTAATAATCAGAGCTTAGAATAAATCTACATGTACAAGCTCTAGAAGTTCAAAATGGAACATGCAGTGGGCAAGAATACATACAATGATAGGTCTAAACGACCGCCACTTTTTTTGAAAAGCTAATACTTGTACGTGTTCCCAGTCAACCTTATATGTCATAAAGCGCCCGCTCCGGCTGCTCGACAGGAAATCATCGGGCGACGGTCGGCCAATCGGAAAACTTTCTGGTTGATAAAGTTATAATCGGTGAGGTTTGTTTTTTATATAGCTGTTCCAGTCGACCGACTAAAACCATATTTATCGGCCGATCAACATGAAAAATCAAATCGGCCGACAGTCGATCTTAATGTAACCGAAGCATAAAGGTACATCGCCGCGCCGACGTTGGGATTCGAAATCGAATCGATCTTTAACATTCATTCGTATTAGTTTTAATCGATTTAAGGCGGCGATACAGCGAAACTGGTCAACATATTGCTGCAACATCGCACCAGCTCGCTTTAATGAAATCACCTTGTGCACATAACGTCGACAAGATGTTCTTAAGGAGATTTTGTTTATTTTCTCTATCTTCTTTATTGTGGGTGGCGGCCACAATAAAATTTTAAGTACGGAACGTTGTTTGATCTCTACCAAGTTGTAAATTAGCATAAAGGACTTGAATTTAAATATTTAATGGCCGAATTCTCAATGTTTCGTTTTTATGATTCACTGTTACAGCTACTCGGCAGCAGACGACAAATTTTGGCGACACCTTTTCCAATTTTAGAAAATAATAAGGTATGATATTTCATGAGAATCGTCTGCAAGCAGACGATTCCCATAAAATATTATGCCTTATTTGTTATTCTTGAAAAAGCAGCGAAATTTGAAAGTGTCGTCTGCGGCAAATTCTAGTTGACACTTCATGGGTTAATTGCATAGACAAAGGATGATGATGATGATTATTTGTATCGAATGAAAAATGCCCATTTTAACGTATGTACTGTCGCGCCAACCAAAAGTGACAGGAACGAAATATTTACTAGTACTTTTAACCCTTTGTTGACCAATGAAACTTTCCATAAAGATTGATACAGAGAGATTAGAATAGTCTTTTGTAGATATTGAGGGGACACAGGTTACGCCCCCCCCCCCCCCCCTCCCTCGAATGTATTTCTTACTTTGATGATTTTGTCTTTACAAGCAGTGCAGACTCTGCAGTGTCTGCACTATTTGCACAAATTATCAAGGGTTTTCGCAATGCTCAAATGATTATTTAACGACCCTCATTGATCAATGCAGCTTCAAATGAGGCGGTTTCAGTAGAGTCTGGAGTGTAATATTCATCTTTAGTGTATAATAGAAATATGAAACCACGGCACGAAAAAGACGACTAAACACCACAAACTGGTATAATATCAAATCATATCATTTTACTGTCATGCAGTTTTGTCCTCAAAGTTTTGCCCAGTTACCGTGCGCCGCCAATTCTTGCTCTAAGTCAAGCAACGACGCCTATCACCAGGCTGTGTGCATGTCTGCCAATTTTGATCCGGGCCATTGCTGTGCCGATATGCGCAAAGCATCCTTTTTCATGAATCAGCAAAACGCCAATCGATGTCTGTATATTATCGATTGGAAATATCGTAATCATAAGAAACGACACTGTTGGACATATTGGAGTCAGCGCAAATTACATGACTTACGTTTTCAGTTACCACATCGGTTAGGTGGCAATCGAAAACGTTAATTAACTATCAACGGACGTAGATCAAAAATAGTTATAAACATAGTTTTTGATTGCCATTTGAAATGACAATCAAAAACACCGTTTCTAGCGATTTTTATCCGCGTTCGTCGATTTTTAAGAGCGTTTTCGATTGCCGCCTATCAGAGGTGATTACGGAATGATCATAACGCGCAGCTCGGGACAAAGAAGGGCAAAGTCTTCTTTTCTCATTCGCACCTTTGTAGATATTGAGAACTCTTGGGGGGGGGGGGGCTATGTCTGGGTAAAACATAAAAGAAGATTGTAGCCGTTTAGCTCCACAAGGCTTGCCGATTGTACGAAACGTCTCTTTACTTTTGGCATGTTCGAGTATCATAAAATTCGTAAACAACTTTCAAAAATCTACCACAGACACTCAGAGTTACAAGATACATGCTTTTATAACTTTTGCCTGCTTGATAATGTTCGTGCGTTTTGTCGTGTGTTGATTATTTTCAAAATCATCTTTTTCGAAAACTTCTTTCAGGAATACAACCATAGAGCGTAAAATAGTTTGACTTAGATCAGGCTCGACGTTATATTTGGTCTGACCTGTGTCCAAACTGTTTGCAAATTTCTTCATAAATACACAATACAGGTGATGTGTTCACGAAAGTTAAAGCTGCATAATCTGTAACTTTTGATATTTTCATTTTAAAATTAATGTTTCTATTTTTCAAGAACAAAGTAAAAATACTAAAATTCAGGTATACATTTTACCTTTTTCGTAATAATTAACAAATTATTAGTGCCAAAACAACAGCATTTATGTTAAAAATTAACTGTCTAGAATTATTGGAGGGACGCAAATAATTACAAACAAGAGAAAATACACCTGTTTTTATAAGATAATTCACTTTTCCATGCAGTTTTCAGCTGTAGAAATTAGATTTATTGTGACAACATAACTTTATTCTACTTTACAAATGATTTAAAAAGAAAATATTTTTTTTCGAAAAATGTTCATAGTTACAGAGTAGGCAGCTTTAAGCTCAAGTCCTCTGTTTAATTTTTGTTACCTGTTTATGTGCATAGTGTATTTATTTAATAACAGAAAGGCCATTTGAGCACACTCGCTGCACAATTAAAAAAAGAAAGAAGATAACAGTGGCAGAGTGGGTTATATTTTTTATATTATTAAGAAAACGGTCACGTTCAGTTTTGATTTCACGTATCAAAACATTGCAATCTAATAAAGAGCTATCTATAACTGAACGATCGTCTCTGGCATCCGCGGATCCAGAAAGTTTTCCCAGAGGGGGTCCAATTTTTTTTCTGTTCGTTTTTTTAGTTGACGAGGGGAGGTAGTATCCAAATACCACTAAAAGCGGGCCATCATTGGCCAGCCCGATGATGGCTCAACATTGCATGCTGGCGTGGTAGCTTTGTAATTTTCCAAGGGACCCGGACCAATATTGTTAAACACCTATATTTTTGTGATTGTCCAGGGGGGGGGGGGGGGGGGGTCCGACCCCCTATCATCCCTCTGGATCCGTGCATGATAGTTGAACTACTGCTTCTAGTTTCGGCAAATCAAATGTTAGACTGGATAGTGGAATGGTGTTTGGGGCCCGGGGAAACTCAATATAAAAATGGACAAGAACGTGCCTATAGGATTCCGCGACCACTGCTTTTCAGACACGATTGAGACCCCATTCCACGCAAAAGTTAGATAAAACTATATACCCCTATCATAGAAATCAACATAACATGTTCAATTTTGTCTTCCGTCTGCTTTTCTAAATCCACTCCCATGACGTTTTTTTCATCATCAAATTGTTTTCCTCACTTTTTCGACTTGCTAACTTAGTATTTTCGCCCACTCCGATCCAATGAGTGGGTACTTTGTGAGCGCAACTCCTCCTACACTTTTGTTCGATCTTTTTGAAACTCATGGCCTGAAGATGTGTATGTGGTTTGGACAGTATCGCCAAATTATTTTTCTCTCACCTTTTTTCAACTTGTGAAGTTTGTCATGTTTGGACATCTCATACACAATGAGTGGGTACTTTGCGAGAGCAACTCCGCCCTCAGTTGTATTCCGATCTTTTTAAAACTTTGCAGTAATTGTTTTTTATATGGTCTGAAGATATGCATGTGGTAAAGACATTATTGTCTCATTTTTTCAACTTTGTCATTTTTTCGCCATCACAATTTAATATCTATATATACTGTGAGCTTGTGAGCCCTTTTATACCGATATTTTTGAAAATTTTGCATGTGTTTTCTTTATAGTATTTCTTTATTTATGAATAGTATGAAGATGTGAATGTGGTTTTTGACATTATCCCCACTTTAATTTTACCTTTTTTCAACTTGTGAACTGTCAATTTTAGGCATCACACTTTTATATCTACATGTATTACATAGTGCGTGCATATACTTATCTTTTTTAAACTGAGCATGTGTTTTCTTTATTTTTAGTATGAAGATAAATGCATGTGGTTTCTATATTAGTTTTAGATTACCGGTACTAACCAGCACAAATGACCGACACGGCCCGTTTTTTATTTCACTTTCCAGAAACCCTATTTAAGAAACCCCCCTTCCAGACAGGTATTTTTGAATCCCTTCCCAGATTTTGAGAGATGCGACATACCATATTTCCAGGCCAACTCTGAATACAAAGACCCCTAACTGTCCTGCCAGCCAATAGTGACAGTGACTTCGCGTTTGTTTACAAAGTTATCAGGGACTTATAATCGATAGATCACTTGTGTATTAATCCTATCCTTAGGATAGGATTAATACACCAGTGATCTATCGATTCGTGTGAGCTCAAGTGAAGTGTACAAGTTTTTTCTTTACTTAGTAAAGGTAAATAAAGTAGTACGTCACTGTCACTCTTGGTTGGCACGTTCTTACCCACATATATATAGTGAATGCCTACGGGGTATGGCATCAGAAAAAAAAAGAATCACATAACATTTCCTATTTCAGAACATGTTTGCAGATTTAGACTCTGATTGTGACTTGCTGGTGTCTTTAAATGAATACCTCAAAGAAATGTCAAAATCACCTCGAAGAGACCTAAGGTAGGTGATAGATTTAGACTATGATTGTGACTTCCTGGTGTCTTTAGACGAATACCTCAAAGAAATGTCAAAATCACCTCGAAGAGAGCTCAGGTAGGAGATAGATTTAGACTCTGATTGTGACTTCCTGGTGTCTTTAGACGAATACCTCAAAGAAATGTCAAAATCATCCCGCAGAGAGCTCAGGTAGGAGATAGATTTAGACTCTGATTGTGACTTCCTGGTGTCTTTAGACGAATACCTCAAAGAAATGTCAAAATCATCCCGCAGAGAGCTCAGGTAGGAGATAGATTTAGACTCTGATTGTGACTTCCTGGTGACTTTAGACGAATACCTCAAAGAAATGTCAAAATCACCTCGAAGAGACCTAAGGTAGGTGATAGATTTAGACTATGATTGTGACTTCCTGGTGACTTTAGACGAATACCTCAAAGAAATGTCAAAATCATCCCGCAGAGAGCTCAGGTAGGAGATAGATTTAGACTCTGATTGTGACTTCCTGGTGTCTTTAGACGAATACCTCAAAGAAATGTCAAAATCACCTCGAAGAGAGCTCAGGTAGGAGATAGATTTAGACTCTGATTGTGACTTCCTGGTGTCTTTAGACGAATACCTCAAAGAAATGTCAAAATCATCCCGCAGAGAGCTCAGGTAGGTGATAGATTTAGACTCTGATTGTGACTTCCTGGTGTCTTTAGACGAATACCTCAAAGAAATGTCAAAATCACCTCGAAGAGACCTAAGGTAGGTGATAGATTTAGACTATGATTGTGACTTCCTGGTGACTTTAGACGAATACCTCAAAGAAATGTCAGAATCACATCAGAGAGAGAGAGCTCAGGTAGGTCATAGATTTAGACTCTGATTGTGACTTGCTGGTGACTTTAGACGAATACCTCAAAGAAATGTCAAAATCACCTCGGAGAGAACTCAGGTAACAAAGTTATGATAAAAATTCTCACGTTTAACTCAACTAATCATGAAATTTGTCCTGCTCATAAATGTTAAAATGCCAAAAATTGTCTGTGAACAGGAAAAATACAACATCTTAGTATTTTACTTTCTACCAGCAATTGAAATTTAATGCTTAGCTGAGTTGAGCATGATATTTTATATCTTCCAGCCAGGTAGGCGAAACATTCACCACGTGTTTACGCCATTTAAACTCTTCCACGCTAGTGCCTACTTTTGTCGCCTGCTGATAACCTTGGCAAATGTTTGGACCCAGATCAGGCTCGATATAGTTATCAGGCCTCAGCTGGACCCAAACTATTTGACAACTAGTATTGTTTTTCTTCGTAAAAACAGATGTTTCGGCCCTTTTAGAGATCAAAATGATCAAAATGTCAGTAAATACAATTACTATTCAAAGAGACATAACTCCAAAAATAAACAAAGCAGAGTTATGGTTCTTTTGTATGACACATCGTCTTATTAGGCTTTATGACACATAGTCTTATTGTGCTTTTCAAATATATCAAGTTTCGTTCAAGTATCTTAAGCGGTTTTCAACTTACAGCGCGGACACGAAATAGCATTGCAAATGATCAGAGGGAAATAACTCCAAAAAACAAAGCAGAGTTATGTTTTTATGTATGGCAGGTCATTGTGCTTTACAACTATATGAAGTTTCATTCAAATAGCTTGAACATTTTTCAACTTATAGAATGGAAACAAACTTGCATTTACTAATGTTCCAAGGAGAATAATTTAAAAAATGGACATGCAAGAGTTATGTTATTGTACATGACACGTCGTCTCAAGTACTTTCCAAATGTATGAAGTTTCATCAAACTATCTTTAATGGTTATCAAGTTGTAGAGCTTACACGACTTTGTGACAGACAGACAGACCCATGGACGGACGGACATACATACAGACGCGCGGGGAAAACAATATTATACCGACCCTAAAGGGGGGACATAATAATGCAAAGTTTTGTTTTATGCCAGTTCATGTCTTGTCTAAGAGTAAAAAAGAAGAGACATACTTTGGCTGAATTTATGGGATAGCTACGGCCCTGTTTTTCTCTTTATACAAACTTCACCAAAAACTCAGTGTAACTGTTTTAACAAGTTATTCTTGCATAGATGTCTATTCGTATAATAATATTATTTATTTCCTCCACAAGTGAAGAGCATACAATGTTTTGACAAATACATATTAAGCAATACAAAAAACGAAGGCGGCAATCGAAATCGTTAACTGGCTATTCACGAACGTAGACCAAAAATAGTTATGAACAGAGATTTGATTGCCATTTGTTACCCGGCTGGCGACAAATTGCAATCGAAAACACTGTTTATAGCCATTTTCGATCCGCGTTGGTCGATTTATAAGAGCGTTTACGATTGCCGCCTATCAGGTGTGATTACGAAATGACCAGAAAGCGCAGACCAGGACAAAGAAGGGCAAAGTCTTCATTTCTCATTCGCACCTTTGTAAATATGGAGAACTCTGGGGGTATGTCTTGGTGAAACATAAAAGTAGATTGTAGCCATTTAGCACCACAAGGCTTGCCGACTGTACGAAATGTTTCTTTACTTTTGGCATGTTCGAGTATCATAAAATTCGTAAACAATTTTCTAAAATCTACCACAGACACTCAGAGTTACAAGATGCGTGCTTTTATAACTTTTGCCTGCTTGACAATGTTCGAGCGTTTTGTCGTGTGTTGATTATTTTCAAAATCATCATTTTCGAAAACTTCTTTAAAGAATACAACCATAGAGCGTAAAATAGTTTGACTTAGTCTTCTGTCTTCAAGTCTTCTGTTTAACTGTTGTTACCTGTTATGTGCACAATGTATTTAATTAACAACAAAAAGGCCATTTGAGCACACTCGAAAGAGTAGCGCAATAAAAAAGGAGATAACAGTAGGTTATATTTTATATTAGTATCACAACATTACAATCTAATAAAGAGCTATTTATAATAGAACGACCGTCTCTGGCATGCGCGGATCCAAAAAGTTTTCCCAGAGGGTGTCCAACTTTTTTCTGTTTGTTTTTTAGTTGATGGGGGAACGTAATATCCAAATACTACTAAAAGCTGGCCATCATTGGCCAGCCCGATGATGGCCCAACATTGCATGCTGCCGTGGTAGTTTTCCAAGGGATCCGGACCAATATTGCTAAAACACCTATATTTTTGTGATTTTCCAGGGGGAGGGTCCGGACCTCCTGCCCTCTGGATCCGTGCATAATAGTTGACCTACTGCTTCTAGTTTGGACAAATTAAATGTTAGAATGGATAGTGGAATGATGTTTGGGGCCCGGGGTAGACATTATAAAAATGGACAAGGACGTGTCAATTGGATTCCGCGACCCCTGCTTTCCAGACACGATTGAGATCCCTTTCCAGGTAAAAGTTAGATAAAACTATATACCCCTGTCGTAGAAATCAATTTAACATGTTCAATTTGTTTTCCGTATCATAGTCCTAATCTGCTTTTCTAAATCCACTCCCATGACGTTTTTTTTCTCTTTCACGGTGTAAGGAAGTCGTTCGTCAGTGGATACTGAGCGCAACTCCTCTTACAGTATCTTTGAAACTGTGCAGATGTTATGTATATTATACAAAAGAAGAGACATACTTTGGCCTGAATTTATGGGATAGCTACGGCCCTGTTTTATTCCTTTATACAAACTTCACCAAAAACTCAGTGTAACTGTTGTAACAAGTTATCCTTGCATAGATGTCTATTCGTATAGCTGTTTGCACCCATTGTCAAATGAACGAAAATCCGTGTTCAAATCAGGAGATTCGCGTGCTGTTTGAACATGGGTCTGAGCTTGAAAATACTTAAAATGAGCCCTGCATAATCTGCATGACTTTATACACGGAAGGATTTGCGGACCAGACTGATCATTTCGCCGATGTTTTTGTTAGCGAGGACGTTGCGTGACGACGTTATGACGTTCGAAATTACACAGCCGACGCCATTTTGTTTAGAGAAATCCAGTGGATAATTTAATGTTTTAGCAGCGTTTTAGGTGCGAATTTGGTTGGAATAAGTTGTCTCATTGCATTAAGTAAGTAAGGTTGCAAAGATCAGGAATCGATACAATCAAGTACCACACCTGACCCAGGATACCAATGGGAAAGTGACAAACTCACAGAAGACACCACAAACAAGAGCCAAGAGGTCAGCCCTTTCCCAGCAGGTGACCACGAAGCACATATAAACAGACGCGCACAAAACATAGCAAACACAAGACAGAACAAAAACATAAAAGATCCACAAAAGAAGTACCGCCTTGGAACGGTCAGTAAAATATTTTACTGGAGGGCTTAAACCGGTTTAACGGCGCCAACCTCACCCTTAATTCAGATGTGGATCAAGACACATAGATATTTGGTTTGCATGAAAGACCCCTAACTTATCAATGCATCATCTCCTAAAACATATAAATCAAGATATAACAAGGAGATAAAGCAAGGATAAGGACTCAACAGTAAATTAAACTGAATACCGGAGCAAAAGAAATCCAACAGGTAAACTCCGGTGGGCCCGACAAACAGCCAAAGCATCAGGCCCCTACCATCTCATCAATAGATAAGTCTTTGAGTCGGAACCATCATAGAGTCTGAAGTCCGACCCACCGGCGTGCAATTAAAGAGGAAAGCAAAGTTGCCAACTGTGATTGGGTTGACTACCAAGCATGCAGTCTGTTGCAATACATTAATGTTATAGCCAATCTTTTTATAATGGGAAATTATTTTAATGAACTGCGCTGAAAAATTATTAGAGCCAACAATCTTCTTCAACTTATACACCAAGTCACCATAGAAATCAGGTTCCGAAAGTCCTTGGCGCAAGAGAGATTTAAGTCCAACTTGGAATTTAGAAATCAAATCAAAGTATCGTCTATAAAATTTTGAAAATGTTTTACGAAGTTTATGATACCGATAGCCCTGTTTAAGAAGTTTCTGAGTTAACAATTTATTGCGAGTGTTGAAGTCAGTAACATAGCTAGATGCTCTAGCAAAACGAATGAGTTGAGAGATATAGACTCCATAGGATGTAGAACGAGGAACATCACCATCTAAAAATGGGAAATTGACAATTTCAAAATCAAAGTCGTCACGTTTATCATAAATTTTGGTAGAAACAATACCATTAGAAATTGACAAATGCAAGTCTAAAAATGCGGCTTCGGTATCAGAGGCATTGGCTTTATTAAGTTGGAGCTCTGAAGGGTATATTTGACTAACCATATTTTCAAAATAAACATTATTAATATTTAAAATATCGTCCAAATATCTGGAAGTAGTGTTAAACGCATCAATAACATCAGCCTGCTTATCATCAGAAAGAGACATCATAAAGTCCCTTTCATAACAAAACAGGAATAAATCTGCAACCATGGGAGCACAATTGCCGGGTCCCTCGGAAGATGCTTGAACACTCGGCCTATCGGCCTCGTGTTCAAACAGCTTCCCCGGGACCCGGCAAATGTTAATGCATGAAAAAATATGTGTGATCCCTATATTCATTGTCACGCTTCCCTTGCCAAAATGTGTGAAAATGTGCTTGTTTTGAAATTAAAGAGCGAAAATTGCCTTTCAATGCTGATTCTTACTGACTTTGACTGTTTAAAGCTTTCATCTAAACATTTCTGTATTGTAGCTCTATGTGATTTTGAAATGAACATGTATGCGTTATACTTACTTACAATTTTGCGGGATGTGTGATCTAAATGCATTTCAAAATAATGCAATGTGAATTAATGTTCGGAGGGTAATGCCTTTCAGAATCATTTCTCTCATTCGTTTCTGGTCCGATCATGGATTATGCAACATACAAATACACTTTAATTAAGCTGATAGCCTCAGAATAAAAATGTCATATTTCTTTTTCGAGGAATTTTACCTTTTTTATAAGTGATGCTGAACTAAAGTGACTCACTGTATAAGTTGATAGGAATCAGGAAATAACCACATATGGGCCTCGTCGCGAGACAACCCGTCTTCGGGGTTTCCGACAAAGCGAGTTTCAAACCAGTCTCTTCAGCTACAGAGACTAGTTAGAAAATTTAAATTTCGCTCGTAGCAAGCATAGATACGATACTTCTCGATAAGTGAATAATAAAGGCGCTGATCAGCCTGCGCGGATGCGCAGGCTGGTCTGCGCCTGTGTTGTTCGCAAGCCCCCGAAGCCAGGGTTTCTCGCGTCGAGGCCCAATTTATCATGCTGAGCCAAGCTCTATCAGCTGACCAGGATCTACACTGATTTCCACTTCGCTTACAAATCGATTGGTAACACATTGTTTGACTTTATATCATTTACAATGTAACTCATTTTAGCCCAGAATAGCTAAAACATCAAACGTTGAGTAAACGAGAGTCAACTTTATCTGTTGTTGTTGTTTTTCCAGAGAGGAAGAGCTAAAAGAAATCTTTGATCACCTCGACGTTGACAAAGACGGATACCTCTCAAGAAGAGACTTTGAAATTGGTAACGTTAACTCGGAGGATTATGAGATCAGCATATACCACATCGATGATTTGTTCTCTCGCGATCACACCGGAAATGACGACAGGCTGGATTTTGAAGAGTTCTGTCTTTATCTGAAGAAAGGGAGGAGTAGGAGGAGGCGAGGGCCGGCTTCTCCAGATAACTGGTTGTTACAATATGCCAGGAATCAGCTGCATTATTAGTATTTGCTTTCTTGTTATTTCTAAACATGTATATTATTATTACACTTTCACAAGTATAGATTCTTCCTCAAAATAAGCTGCAATGGATGATCATATGGCCTGATAGAAAACCACCATTCGGGGTATCCTACCAAGTAAGATTCAAATCAGACTGATAATCTACAGAGACTAGCTATTATACGGACACTGTTCATGCAGCGTATTAAGCTATGCTGGTTTACTTGCACATCAGATTTAAATGTGCCGTGACAAGAGATTTCCATCAATGTGGTATGTGCAACCAGCAAAGGCTCAGACAAGCCTGCGCATACGCGCAGTCTGATCGCCTTTGCTTGTCACTTGATATTCTATGACTTCAACGCTTCTGACCGAACAGCATTTGAAGTTTCTAAGCTTAAAAGGAGGCTGCACAAGCTTGTTTGAGTCTTTCCATGTCAAAATGTTGTTGTATTTATCTTTATAAATGAAAGAAAAATGCCAACAATTAAATATCACATAAATGACATGCTTAGTTGAATTGAGCATGAAGAATGTTGTATAACTTTGAGACTGGGCTCGTAGATAATCCAGTTCAGCAGTGAGATCTACTACTTACATTTGATGGCTTAATGCTTGAGCAAAGACTTCATTAATTTAAATATGTCATATATAACTGGGCATATATTAAAGTCAGTATGTCCGTCTTAAATGGTCAGTGTTTTCCCTACAAAATATCTAAAACACATTCAAATAAACTGATGCTAAAATGCACGACCCGGTTCAATCCACTTCGTTATTTTAAACACTTCCAATCAATTTGCCATTCCCTAACAAATGGGGTTCAAATGGATTTCAAGGAACCGTGGGCCTGCCGTTGTTGAGATAAAAACATACACAAAGAAACTAGAATTGTGGACACGGGAAATATGTCAGAGAGGGGAATGTGCCAGGGTCTTATACCTGTAAAGCTAGAACATTAACAGAGGTTGTCACAAGTTGATTTACCTTAAATGAATACCCCTAATTGATTAGAAAGCTCACTTTGAAAGTCCGCCATCATGATGTCTAAAGAGTTTTGAATCTTTAGCAAAATGACATTCCCAATAAGTGGGCCACTATTGTTTCGCAGGTGGGCAGATAGTGGCCCGATGCTGCAGGCTGGCTGGGTATAGCTTAAAAAGGAAATCCATTTTAGTTTCTACACCACTATTCTAGAAAAAGTTAATATTTTATTATATTATATGTTTATTCGATAAATTTGTGACAGAACAAATAATGAGCCAGCTCCTTGTTACAAATTCAAGCAGCGAAGGCTGAGGCGGACAGTCTTGCCAGAGTCTTTACTACTCATACATACGCATTGATAAAAGCAAACAATGTTGCAACTAAAAACCTATGCATGCTATTTAATGAACGAGTTTAGAATAACTGTGATAATGGGGATGAATACCTCGTGAAATGGCTCTAATGGTCATTTACCAATATAAGCCTCTAAATGTCCATTTTATTGTTCATATAAATGTTTAAGTGTAACAGGACAGAATCAAATCAGACGCCACAGAACGTGGCGTCAGAACAGGTTCCGCACCGTCTGCTTACAGTTTTCTTTTAAAATTTGAATTGAAATTGTAAATTACTACCAAACAACTCTTAAATCTAAACATGATTCTTCCAATTGATAAGGGTGGGAAATTTCATTAGGCATAATGGGTTAAAGATGAACAATATAGTAATGGCTCAACTTGTGCCAGCTGATCAGATTTTTATACTTATCGTTGTCAAACACAAGCTTAGATTTACAAACGTTTTCAGCCTACAATTGTTATATTTTCTTACCTATCATTTTAGCATATGCTTTTGGTCTCATTGAGACGGTTCTTTTGAGTACCCACAAAATACGTTTTGGTTGAGAAATAAAAAAAATATTTTTGTTACGTATAGCTATTCTTTATAGATGCATTCATAACTATCAGTGAGGCAAGATGCCTAAAAGCGTAGACCTAAATATATTTGTCCCAATTTTGTGTGTACAAGCAGTGAAGACTCTGACAATAATGTACATTTATGCAGTCTTATCAAATTCTTAGTTGATTGCACATAAATTCCTATGGACTGGCTTATTTAATAAAATGTGCGATTACTTTTAGGCCTCGACGTGACAAAACCTGTCTTCGGGTGTCCGACATAAGGGGGCTCAGAGCAGAAATTTCACCTGTAGCAAGCTTAGATATAATACTTTCCTAAAAGCGAATAACAAATGCACTGATCTGTCTGCGTGGATGCGCAGGCTGGCCTGGGCCCTTGTTGTTCGAAAACCCCGAAGACAGGTTTTCTAGCGCCGAGGCCCTTTTGTTAGTTTACAGGAATTTCTGTGATACTAACATTGTTAAATGTTAATATTCAGTTCAACTTTAACATTTCTAACAATAAAATAGTAAAGAAAAATTTGCATGTTTTTGCATAATTCTTATTCATATATCATCAACACTCAATGAGTACGAATGTGAGGGAAAACAAACTTAATGTGCACGGTATCAGCAACACAACTCCATGAATACACCGCATAGAATGCCAATACACTCTGTGCAATATTAGCAACAACACATCTCAGGGAGCGCAGTGGCTCAGTGGTAGAGTGCTTGACTCAAGATCGAGGAGCCGCGGGTTCGAGCCTCAACGGTGTCACTGCGTTGTGTCCTTGAGCAAGAACATTAATCCTAGCTTAGTACTGGTTCAACCCAGGAAGACCCGTCCCTTTATAACTGAAAGATTGTTGATGGGACGTTAAGAATCAAATCAAACAAACAAACAAATATATCATCGACACTCAATGAGTACGAATGTGAGGGAAAACAAACTTGCTGTGCACAGTATCAGCAACACAGCTCCATGGATACATCGTATATAATGCCAATGCACTCAGATGGTACAAGCCCACAGAATGACACACACACTCTTATACCACCCTTACCAGCTTTAGCACGAAATATTTCGTGATGTGCAAGGTCTACACTGGTGTAGGTGGTATAAAATAGTTATACCATGTTTGTCCACCTGTACGTAAGATAATCCACTCGCTTGAGCTCGTGGATTATCTCTACGTACAGGCGGACAACCCATGGTGTAACTATTACTTATTCACAGCGCAGAATGACAAACACACTTTGTGCAATATCAGCAACACAGTCATTACAATAATAACAACACAGCTGACATGGTATACATGTATAGAATAATAAATACATGCTTTGGAAAAAAACGTGAATCACATATGTAATGAGTGCACAGAATGACAAACAGAATCATCAAAATTCACATCACACCGGGTAGGCGGCAATCAAAAAAGTTAATACTATCGACAAACGTTGATCAAAAATCGTTAGAAACAGAGTTTTCGATTGCCATTTGTCGCCCGACTGGCGACAAATGACAATCGAAAACGCTATTTTTAGCGATTTTTGATCAGCGTTGGTCGATTGTTAAGAGCGTTTTCGATTGCCGCCTACCCGGCGTGCACATGGTATGAGTTCAGTAAATGATTAACATACAATATGCAACAGCAGCGACACAGATGAGATACTGCTAGCTCACAGGGTAGCAGGAACATTCTCTGCTATAGTGTTATAAAAGTGGAGGCGACATTACTATATCAGTAATTGTAATTAAAGTATGATTGTCTTCTTCTAAAGATATGATTGTCTTATTTAAAACACACACACACACACACACACACACACACACACACACACACACCATTGAACGTACAAGAAATAATACTTTATCTTAGATGTTCGACCACAAGGTTAAACAAATAAGTTGATCTTGAGATACAGCCCTTGGACACTTTAACACGGACCGAGTTTTATCAAAATATGCTGTAAAATGTACAATAAGGACAATACAATTAATTATTTCCCTTTGCTAATTGACAAATGGTGTATTAAAATTTAATTATTTTCATAATGTTGACCTTCATGCAGTATTAAGAAATCAGCTCTTTCTCTTCCTCTTCAAGATAATTGCAAAACTAGAAAGGAAACAAAGTAATATGCAACAAAAATAAAACAAACTCAGAACCCCCACAACCAATGGGAAGAACACCAAACAACAGATCAACAACAACAGAACCACCACCTTAGTACGGACAGCAGCCTAAGCCACCGCGGGGCTTGATGTCATAATATTTTTTTTTTTATTTTCAAAATAAATTGAAAGGGTGGGAAAGAGATAGTTTACTTTAGTCTGATAATTATTTAAACTTGTCTTTGTTCACAATGTAGTTGAACTACAAATGCTTTCAAAATTAGTTACATAGAGAATACCAGGTGAGTGTCTTTTGATATCGAGTTTACCAGGCAAGGCTTTGAGAACGCTTGTTGACATCGCGAGGCTTACCGAGCGATTCAACATGCGTTCTTAAAGCCGAGCCTGGTAAACTTGATATCAAAATACGCGAACCTGGTATTCTATTTATCAGTTTACCCACTTCAAACTAGCGATTATGACGTAGTTTTCAATTTTTGTTCAGCGTCATTAGCGACGTCATTCAAAAGTGCAACGTCATCATGACCCGATAAAGGTAACATGCCGCGATAGCTAACGTTTATTAGGTTATGTTGAAACAATTCAGTTGATATTAGGGGTGACTGATAAAGACTATCATTCGACTTTCATGTATACGCTGCTACCATGTCCATGTTAATTTTATGGTCTGATCTCTCTGTAATACCCCTATCCCACACAGGCCACGAATCGCCCGAATCGCCACGAATTGATTTTTTATTTATTCGGGGGGGATTCGTGAGGTTTCTTTAAAAAAATCTCCAATCGTGATGTTCTAAGAGTCAGTCCCGATTCAGATACGATGTCGTTACGAATATTCGGGGGATCGTCTCAATTCGGCTGGAATCACGCAAGAATCCATTAAGCCCCGTTCTCACTGTCCCGGTTTAAGGTGCCGGTTCATCCCGGTTTGATGATCCGGGATGAACCGTGATGAACCGTGTCACAACCGTGGCGGCACCGTGGACAACCTTGGAGATCCGGGATGAACCGTGTTGAACCGTGTTGAACCGGCTCATGTCCCCAGTTGTTTTAAAATGTTTAAAACAACCGGGACTCACCGGGAGTAACCGGGAAGGCTGTCAAATACCGTGATAAACCGGGAAGACGCCGGGAGCAACCGTGTCTCCACCGGGACGGCGTCGGGGCGATACCGGCGCAATCCGGGAACATCCGTGTCTCCACCGTGATAAACCGTGCGGTTCCACTGCCTATGTGTATGTAATAAAATGCAAAATAAAAATGAAAAGTCACTCCTGCTGCCCCTAAAATGAAAGTGGATTCATCCAAATGATAAGGATGGGAAAGTCCATTCGTGACAAGTTGGTTAAATTGTCAGCAGTATAAATGTGCTCATTTACAATGCTTATGAATAAATGCACTTATAGTTACTAAAGAGTCAAGCATATATAAGCCACGACATGAGATTTCTAACAATGTGGTAGTTTCCATTAGCAAAGCCTCAGATCAGCCTGCGCCTAGGCGCAGTCTGATCAGAGCCTTTGCTAGTCGTTTGATTAGACTGTTAAGCTACTGACCGAACAACTTTAAAGCTTAATTGGGGACTACACAGGCTTGTCTGAGTCTACACTTCTCAAAATATCACACTTTTGGAAATCACATGCCCCGCTCAAAGTGTTTATTTATTATTACGTAAAAGCAAGACAATCTGGGCCTAGAATTACAATGTATCCTTAAGTTAAGGAGTACTTAAGATAAGTATTGAATTTCCAGGATACGAAAAATAACGTTTCCTAACTGATTAAAACCAAAATAGTTTCATTTTTTCTGTAGATCACAATGATATCTTTGACCATGAGTACTGCATCGGTCTTGGCAATTTATTAAGCATTTAATGTACATGTTGAAGTATCAATACTTAAATTAAGTCTTCCTTAACTTTAAGGAGGCATTGTAATTCTGGGCCCAGATCAACAACATTTAAACCTCGTCGTAAGAAAACAGGTCTGCTTCTGTTTATTTGTCATGCAAATGAGCTGCGAAGTTACTAGGCATTTGCTTTCGCTACACAGATCATGATTCCTCTAGTAACTCGTATATGGCTGTGCAGTCCAATTTGTGTCATAACTGTTATGCGATAGAGACAGAAGAAAATTGATATTACTCCACGTTTTTATCCTGGTTTTATAGTGTATAGTAGCACCGGGACGCAAACGTGGCCCCACCGGCATGTAACCGTGGCGCAACCGGCAGTTACCGGGACATCACCGTAAACAACCTGGGTAACACCGGGGTATACCGGCACGAACCGTGGCTCCACCGTGCTGCACCGTAAGTGCTCCGTGGTGAACCGGGGCTCAACCGGCGTCTTGCTTTCTCGAGAACCGGGGCTACACCGGGGTAACGTCGGCAAAGTTAGAACGCAATTTATTTTTTATGAAATGTGTCCCGGTGCATCACGGTATACCGGCTGTCCTGCATCGGGATGAACCGTGGCTACATCGGCACAGTGAGAATGGGGCTTTACGATTAGCATAATAACATTAGAACATGCTGCACGAAAGTTAGGAAATCAATTACGAATCAGGTAAGAATATGCGGAATGCAGCACGAATTGGCCACGAATTAACAGAAATCCGCGACGATTCGACAAGATTCGAGAGATTTTCTCTCACGATAGTTATAAAAAAGGCCCGTACATGCTTCGTGGCATCAGTTCCAAAATGAAAGTTCCTCGTAAAGCAGCTGTAGAATTGATCCTGCAACTTGAGTGTTGAAAACAGCTACTTATATAGCTAGAAGAAAACAACTACGTTACAGTCAAGAGGCCCAGACCATGACTCTTTGACTTGGAAAAATATGGCAGTCCGCCATTGGCAAAATCACCAGCCAGAAGCTACTGACTGATCCTGATTGTGCTCCAGAATCTGCCAAATCTGTTTCAACTTCTAGGACTGCTCACATGCGCGAGACGAGGTTATTAACCTTAGGGAAAATCCTTCTACTATCTCTTCCTTGGTTTTATTGCTTGGCTTAATCTCCCGATTCCCCACGAATGAGCTAAGAGTAGCTACGAATGCCTAAAACAATGCAAAAACGCCTCCGAATTGATTACGATTCAGTTACGATATCCAAGAATGCCTAAGGAATTTGGTACGAATCATGCACGATTTTTCGAATCGGGGAATTCGTGGCCAAATATTTGAACAGTTCAAAACTTTTGAGCCGAATTCCCGATAGACCTACGAATTGCAAGAACTCACTACGGACTGTGCGAATCAGTTAAGACCTTCACGAACTGAATACGATTCAGACACGAATCCAAATATTTGTCAATTCGTGGGATTCGGGGCCTGTGTGGAATAGGGGTATAAGACAACAAGGAAAATAACACAGTATTTTGCACATGTCATTAGAAGGGGATGTAACATCAATCCATTACATATTATGCTGTTCAACAGAAACATTATTTCTTTGAATACAAAACACATACATCCATGCGAGAACATAAAAATACACAAACCTTTCGCATGTATACACAGTATTTCTCTGGATACCTCAAATAATATAGAAAGAAAGATCGTTTAAAGATTAAAAACAGCAGTCCATGTTCATTGAATCTGTTCATGAGAATAGTAACCGTGAACATGCAACTGCTTTTGTGCCTCTATCAAATACTTAAGTGACAAAACTCAATATTCCCGAAGGGTCAGAAAATATATAAACACTATATAGCCCACTAGGGGCTCGTGTGTTCACTTCGAGTTAAAGGTAGTTAACCAGAAACCCCTAAACAGTTACTTTGGCAAACAGCGAAGACCCAAATGTGGAATTTCATCACGGTGTGCACTCATGGTTTGCCAAGAAAAAATAGATGTTCAGAGTAAGAAACACAATAATTTGTTTGGAAGTTACAACCTGTGACCCCTCAATATATAAAATGGACCATCCTGACTTTATTGCATGTGTCTTTAAGGATCAGTCAATTGGTCTAAAAGGGTTAAAGGAACTGAAAGCATACATGTAACAAGGACATAGAACGTGATTGTTTTCACCATTTATTAAAAAAATGATGGTGCTTTCTGAACTGTCTTATTGAGAAGGTTCTTTTTTAACTCAATTGTGAAACCCATGCCCTTTCTGAATCCAAGTGTTTTACACTGATAAAGCAAATACTTTGAGCTTTCCAGAATCACTTTCAAGAATTCGCTATACAGTAAAATCTGTGTAAAATGGCCACCCAAAATAGACAAAATAAAGATCTGAATGACAAATGGTAGCTTAATGAAGGTCGAAAGTATTGCAGAGCATTCTACAATACTTGTGACCAGAAATAAGCGATAATTGGTCCTGAAAACCAATTTTTTTGACTTTTTGAGAGTGGCCGTTTAACCCAGGTTTTACTGTATTTGGTTATTCAATTGTTTGGTATCTCTATTAGAAACGAATTCCCATAGCTGTAAAGTATTCCCTAAACACCGAGCTAATGTCAGTTCACTAGTAGATGTTGAATCTTTTCTTGTCAGACACATGTTTGTCATTTGATGTCTCAACTGACCATTCTGGAAAGAAATCATAAAAACAGACTTTTAATATGCTATAAAACTTTTTTCATGCTCAAATCAAATGAGCATGGAATTTCAACTGCCCATAAAAACTACAGTTTCAACTCAACTGTGCATGAAATTTCAATTACCCATAAAACTACAGATGTTTTATCTGAATTGTAGGTAATCTTAACTATCATAGCATATCACCCATTTTTACCTCTTTTTTATGCTTTTAAACCTTTTTCTACATGGCATAAAGCTGCAGAAAATTTTCAAACATAAATTCTGTGCAATTTCGTAAATACAGATGAACTTAACATCACAACCAATAACTAAGTAAGTTATCCTTACACAAATAATGGATTCTTTGTCTTGCACACAATAAAATAAACAATGACGTCACTTGTCTTTCGAAACTACGATCTGGTAAGAATTTATCATAAGTGTGAGGGTGGAATTGAAATAATCGACCTGAGGATCACCAATTGGCATCACGTGGCTTGAGGAGTGATGACAAATGGAGATCTTGAGGATCAGATTTTTCTATCCTATCCTCACGCGTATAATAGATTATTTTTCTTGCTCATCATTAAATAACACGTTTTTAAATTTAAAATAAAAGGTTCCAGATTTTCTTTATACGTTGTGATGACGTCACTTTAACATAAAAATGACGTCATTTTTCTTTCAAAACTCAGATCTGGTTTGCAAAAATTATAAGAAGCTATCATGAGTGTGAGGGTTGGGATAGAAAAATCCATCCCGAGGATCGCCAATTAGCATCACGAGACTTGCCGAGTGATGACACATGGTGATCTCGAGGGACAGATTTGTCTATCTTATTCTCACACAATTTGCTGCCCACCATTCAACACTTTATTTTTATATTTGAGAAAAGGTTCCAGAACTTTCTGAAAAAGCTGAAACGTGACATAACATGATTAGGTCATGTTAATATAACAATGGCGTCCCTGTCTTCCAACGTGCGGCTGTTTGATTTCAATTTTTATCTTTCCCACTGGTTAGTATGGGGTATGTGAGATAAATAGAATCCATTATTGGTGTTCAGTAGGACAGAAAAATTCTAACCAGAGGGCCCACCATTCCAGTGGGAAACAAGGCTTGCCAAGTTTCTCACTGAACGGTGGACCCGAGGGTTGGGATTTTTCTGGAAACCACTAAACACCAATGATCGATTCTTTTTCTTATATACCAATTCTACATTTAGTGACCGTACCGTACGGTACAATATAATATGTGTTGGTGACGTCAATGAGGTTAATGTTTACAGTTAATGACACGCGCTGTGCAAAATAACTTTAAACAGCGAATAAACAGCGCATTAATCAATGAACAAATGGTTATTTTATCAAAATGGATTAACAAGAACTAGCTTACCAGCCGCAGACACTGGAGTAAGTAATTTTGTTCTGGAAAATGTGTTTCTTTTTAACATCGTCAAGGCTCCCGTCCCGTCCTGGTGCATTCAGTCAATCATTGTCCAACATGTCAAATATGTCAATCGCAATGTACTCAGCATGTTCAAAGCATTGAATAAATGTTTTCAGTAAAAATGCGCAGTTTTACTTTATACCACGCTGAAGGCCGACTTAAATCATTGAACTTTCGACATTGAAATTTTTCCTGACTGACAACAATTCAACTTAAGTTTTTGAAGGAATACAGTCATGCAGCAAAAAAGTTGCGTGTTGGTTATCTTGCATTAGCGACCGACAGCTTGTGGCTTATCTCGTATTAGTTACGCTTATCTCACATGGGTAGCGATGTGGGACAGATTTTTCCAACACGCAAGGAAATTAGTTTCAAATTTAACCCACACGTGACATTTTGGGCGCATGACTGTATTCCTTTGAAAACTAAAGTTGAATTGTTGACAGTCAGGAAAAATTCAATACTGAAATTAGAGCGATTTAAGTCGGCTTTCAACGTGGTATAAAGTAAAACTACGCATATTTACTTTAAGAATTTATTTAATGCTTTGAGCATACTTAGTATATTGCAATTGATATATTTGACGTGTTCGGCATACTGCATATGCATCAGGACTGGGAGTCTTGGGACCGGGAGTCTTGGCAATGTAAAGAAAGAAACACATTTTCCTCAACAAAATTACTTACTCCAGTTACTGAGGCTGATAAACTAATTCTTGTAAATCCATTTTGATGAAATAGACATTTGATCATTGATTAATGCACTGTTTATTCGTAAATTTGTTGACTGTAAACATCGACCACAGTGACATATTTTACAGTACGTACTGTACGGTCGCTAAATGTGGTATCGGTATATGATAAAAAGAATCGATCAGTGGTGATCAGTGGTTCCAGAAAAATCCCAACCCTTGGGTCCACTGTTCAGTTGGAAACTCGGCAAGCCTCGTTTCCAACTGGAACGGTGGCCCTCCAGTTGGGATTTTTCTGTCCCCACTGTACACCAATGATGGATTCTATTTTTCTGACAGCGAGCTAACATAGGGATCACTCCATCTTGTATGCATTAGTATGTGAGAAAGCGTTTTCTCATATGGATAGAAACAGTGCAAACCCCGATCTAGCATACAAGAAATGATTGTCTTACTTTTATTTTATACACTATTTGGTCACTTTAACCCTTAAAGCGCCAATTACGACATCTATCCTAATTTTCGAAAAAAAGGTATGATATTTCATGAGAATCGTCTGCCAGCAGACGATTCTCGTGAAATATCATGCCTTATTAATTATTTTTGAAAAAGCAGCAAAATCTGAAATTGTCGTCTGCTGCAAATCATAGGTGGTGCTTTATGGGTTAAATTAACTAACCTCTTCCTTCCATTTCTGTGACTTCGAATTGTTGCATGTAACAGATTTCAGAGTTATGTCTCCCTTCATATTTCTGCTTTCCAAACAACGATTAAGAACTCGAAGATCCCCATTAGTGCTTAGTTTCCACATCTACAATAATTCAAACTCTGTTCTGATAAAATGAAAATTTAACACATCTACAATAATAAACACATCTACAATAATTCAAATTCTGCTCTGATAAAATGAAAAATAAACGAATTGAGACTGCTCTTATCGTGGAATATCGGTACATATTGCTTAGGCTATGGATGTAAAACTTTGACGAACCTGTACTACATCTAGATGGGACACACCCATAAAATTAAAAATGTCTATGTTAAATGCAAACTTTAGATTTATGGATCAAACTTTGTCTAATATCTTAAAACATAATTTAACTATGTTTACAATAAAACCTCAAAAATTCGAACTACGATTTTTCGGACACAATGAATTCAAGGAATAGGGCCTAATTAAGATTTTTTCAATAACTATCTATAAAAACATATGTTTTGTGTGCATTTAAGAAACGTCTCCATCAAACGTTTCTTTTACGCACACAAAACTTAAGTTCGATAGGACAAACCCTGATAATAATCTTTTTTTTTTTCTTTTTTTTTTTGGGGGGGGGCGGGGGGGGGAGGGGACTGCGAATTGAGACTGCTCTTATCGTGGAATATCGGTACATATTGCTTAGGCTATGGATGTAAAACTTTGACGAACCTGTACTACATCTAGATGGGACACACCCATAAAATTAAAAATGTCTATGTTAAATGCAAACTTTAGATTTATGGATCAAACTTTGTCTAATATCTTAAAACATAATTTAACTATGTTTACAATAAAACCTCAAAAATTCGAACTACGATTTTTCGGACACAATGAATTCAAGGAATAGGGCCTAATTAAGATTTTTTCAATAACTATCTATAAAAACATATGTTTTGTGTGCATTTAAGAAACGTCTCCATCAAACGTTTCTTTTACGCACACAAAACTTAAGTTCGACAGGACAAACCCTGATAATAATCTTTTTTTTTTTTTTTTTTTTGGGGGGGGGGGGGGGCGGGGGGGGGGGGAGGGGTATGTACTTTAATGTATACCTCCCTATATTTCGAACCACTGATGATTCGAAAAAAACTCTAGTCCTTAAGGCTTCGAATTTATGAGATTCTAATGTATATGTGGTAAAACAAATCTGCTTAGCAACTATCGAAGCATTTTGACTTGCATTTATCTGTAGAAATGATGATTATGCAAAGGCAGTCTACATTAGTCAGAGACTATAGCCCCGCTGCAGCGCTTTTCGTGCTGTTCAAAGGCTAAGCGTGCATAAAAATCCCAATCAACATCAATCAAGGTCCATAACTCCACTGCTTTTTTGCAAATAATCACCAAGGTCTTATCAATATCAATTCAAAATTTGGTGAAATTCGGCGACCCGGCAAATGTTAATGCATGAAAAAACATGTGTGATCCCTATAGTGGTGTATCAATTTTATTGCATGGCGTTATTTCACTCCCAGACGCAACGGCATATTATAAATTAGTTTTCACTAACATAGCTTAGGTAATGTTTAAGGTAACTCAAGGTATTTCACCAATTTACATCGTGGAAATGTTCCAAATTGAAGGCAGTAATAGTGAGGATACAATGACTGTGTTCAGATTCACAAACAGTTTAAACATCAAAGCCTATATCAAACATGTTTAAAAACAGCTTATCTTATTCAGGTGCCTTAATTTGGACTAGTATTCCAGTTTAAATAAGAAATTACAACACGATTGATGCTTACATTAAGAAATGTTTAACATGGATTAAATATCTTTAGTTTTTATATTCGTGTTCACATACCTCCACCGCCCAATCAGCTTCGATGGTTTGCAGATCTTAATTGTATTTACACATACATTATCCAAAGTTGATTTTCTTCTAACTTTTCATTTTGCATCACTTTCTTTCTACTCATAATGTACACTTGTATTTGTAAATGTTTTATTGTCATGTTTGTTATTTCATATATGCCAGTCAGGGAAGATTGGTATACTAACTGATTCATCCTCATAAAATAAAGTCATTACTTGCTTACTTACTTACTTACTTACTTACTTACTTACTTACTTACTTACTTACTTACTTACTGACTAATTTACTTACTTACTTACTTACTTACTTACTTACTTACTTACTTACTTATTTACTTACTTACTTACTTACTTCACGCCTATATGATACTGTAAGTATCAGTTTATACAAGCAGGCTCATTTACTCTTTAAACACTAGTGTCGCCTGCTGATAACCTTTGCAAACAGTTTGGACCCAAATAAGGCCATCAAATCGTCAGGCCTGATCAGAATTCAAACTGTTTGACACTCTGGTAGTTTTGCGGAAAGAATATTTCGATAAAGATGACAAAAAAGTATGCAAAATTACCCAGTATGCAAAGAGTTAGATATTAACCTGGTTTCCACCTTGTTTATGACATGGATTGACCTGTGGATTACTAGGATACATCATGCTATAGTGCTATAGATATCTACCTGGTTTCCGCCTTGTTTATGACATGGATTGACCTGTGGATTACTAGGATACATCATGCTATAGTGCTATAGATATCTACCTGGTTTCCACCTTGTTTATGACATGGATTGACCTGTGGATTAGTAGGATACATCATGCTATAGTGCTATAGATATCTACCTGGTTTCCACCTTGTTTATGACATGGATTGACCTGTGGATTACTAGGATACATCATGCTATAGTGCTATAGATATCTACCTGGTTTCCACTTTGTTTATGACATGGATTGACATGTGGATTACTAGGATACATCATGCTATAGTGCTATAGATATCTACCTGGTTTCCACCTTGTTTATGACATGGATTGACCTGTGGATTACTAGGATACATCATGCTATAGTGCTATAGATATCTACCTGGTTTCCGCCTTGTTTATGACATGGATTGACCTGTGGATTAGTAGGATACATCATGCTATAGTGCTATAGATATCTACCTGGTTTCCGCCTTGTTTATGACATGGATTAACCTGTGGATTAGTAGGATACATCATGCTATAGTGCTATAGATATCTACCTGGTTTCCGCCTTGTTTATGACATGGATTGACCTGTGGATTAGTAGGATACATCATGCTATAGTGCTATAGATATCTACCTGGTTTCCGCCTTGTTTATGACATGGATTGACCTGTGGATTACTAGGATATATCATGCTATAGTGCTATAGATATCTACCTGGTTTCCACCTTGTTTATGACATGGATTGACCTGTGGATTAGTAGGATACATCATGCTATAGTGCTATAGATATCTACCTGGTTTCCACCTTGTTTATGACATGGATTGACCTGTGGATTAGTAGGATACATCATGCTATAGTGCTATAGATATCTACCTGGTTTCCGCCTTGTTTATGACATGGATTGACCTGTGGATTAGTAGGATACATCATGCTATAGTGCTATAGATATCTACCTGGTTTCCGCCTTGTTTGTGACATTGATTGACCTGTGGATTACTAGGATACATCATGCTATAGTGCTATAGATATCTACCTGGTTTCCCGCCTTGTTTATGACATGGATTGACCTGTGGATTAGTAGGATACATCATGCTATAGTGCTATAGATATCTACCTGGTTTCCGCCTTGTTTATGACATGGATTAACCTGTGGATAAGTAGGATACATCATGCTATAGTGCTATAGATATCTACCTGGTTTCCACCTTGTTTATGACATGGATTGACCTGTGGATTAGTAGGATACATCATGCTTTAGTGCTATAGATATCTACCTGGTTCCCTGTGGATTAGTAGGATACATCATGCTATAGTGCTATAGATATCTACCTGGTTTCCGCCTTGTTTATGACATGGATTGACCTGTGGATTAGTAGGATACATCATGCTATAGTGCTATAGATATCTACCTGGTTTCCTCCTTGTTTATGACATGGATTGACCTGTGGATTACTAGGATACATCATGCTATAGTGCTATAGATATCTACCTGGTTTCCTCCTTGTTTATGACATGGATTGACCTGTGGATTAGTAGGATACATCATGCTATAGTGCTATAGATATCTACCTGGTTTCCGCCTTGTTTATGACATGGATTGACCTGCGGATTAGTAGGATACATCATGCTATAGTGCTATAGATATCTACCTGGTTTCCACCTTGTTTATGACATGGATTGACCTGTGGATTACTAGGATACATCATGCTATAGTGCTATAGATATCTACCTGGTTTCCTCCTTGTTTATGACATGGATTGACCTGTGGATTACTAGGATACATCATGCTATAGTGCTATAGATATCTACCTGGTTTCCTCCTTGTTTATGACATGGATTGACCTGTGGATTACTAGGATACATCATGCTATAGTGCTATAGATATCTACCTGGTTTCCGCCTTGTTTATGACATGGATTAACCTGTGGATTAGTAGGATACATCATGCTATAGTGCTATAGATATCTACCTGGTTTCCACCTTTTTTATGACATGGATTGACCTGTGGATTAGTAGGATACATCATGCTATAGTGCTATAGATATCTACCTGGTTCCCGCCTTGTTTATGACATTGATTGACCTGTGGATTAGTAGGATACATCATGCTATAGTGCTATAGATATCTACCTGGTTTCCGCCTTGTTTATGACATGGATTGACCTGTGGATTAGTAGGATACATCATGCTAAAGTGCTATAGATATCTACCTGGTTTCCTCCTTGTTTATGACATGGATTGACCTGTGGATTACTAGGATACATCATGCTATAGTGCTATAGATATCTACCTGGTTTCCTCCTTGTTTATGACATGGATTGACCTGTGGATTAGTAGGATACATCATGCTATAGTGCTATAGATATCTACCTGGTTTCCTCCTTGCTTATGACATGGATTGACCTGTGGATTAGTAGGATACATCATGCTATAGTGCTATAGATATCTACCTGGTTTCCGCCTTGTTTATGACATGGATTGACCTGTGGATTAGTAGGATACATCATGCTATAGTGCTATAGATATCTACCTGGTTTCCTCCTTGTTTATGACATGGATTGACCTGTGGATTACTAGGATACATCATGCTATAGTGCTATAGATATCTACCTGGTTTCCTCCTTGTTTATGACATGGATTGACCTGTGGATTACTAGGATACATCATGCTATAGTGCTATAGATATCTACCTGGTTTCCTCCTTGTTTATGACATGGATTGACCTGTGGATTAGTAGGATACATCATGCTATAGTGCTATAGATATCTACCTGGTTTCCGCCTTGTTTATGACATGGATTGACCTGTGGATTAGTAGGATACATCATGCTATAGTGCTATAGATATCTACCTGGTTTCCACCTTGTTTATGACATGGATTGACCTGTGGATTACTAGGATACATCATGCTATAGTGCTATAGATATCTACCTGGTTTCCTCCTTGTTTATGACATGAAATGACCTGTGGATTACTAGGATACATCATGCTATAGTGCTATAGATATCTACCTGGTTTCCGCCTTGTTTATGACATGGATTAACCTGTGGATTAGTAGGATACATCATGCTATAGTGCTATAGATATCTACCTGGTTTCCACCTTGTTTATGACATGGATTGACCTGTGGATTAGTAGGATACATCATGCTATAGTGCTATAGATATCTACCTGGTTCCCGCCTTGTTTATGACATTGATTGACCTGTGGATTAGTAGGATACATCATGCTATAGTGCTATAGATATCTACCTGGTTTCCGCCTTGTTTATGACATGGATTGACCTGTGGATTAGTAGGATACATCATGCTATAGTGCTATAGATATCTACCTGGTTTCCTCCTTGTTTATGACATGGATTGACCTGTGGATTACTAGGATACATCAAGCTATAGTGCTATAGATATCTACCTGGTTTCCTCCTTGTTTATGACATGGATTGACCTGTGGATAAGTAGGATACATCATGCTATAGTGCTATAGATATCTACCTGGTTTCCTCCTTGTTTATGACATGGATTGACCTGTGGATTAGTAGGATACATCATGCTATAGTGCTATAGATATCTACCTGGTTTCCTCCTTGTTTATGACATGGATTGACCTGTGGATTAGTAGGATACATCATGCTATAGTGCTATAGATATCTACCTGGTTTCCTCCTTGTTTATGACATGGATTGACCTGTGGATTAGTAGGATACATCATGCTATAGTGCTATAGATATCTACCTGGTTTCCGCCTTGTTTATGACATGGATTGACCTGTAGATTAGTAGGATAGATCATGCTATAGTGCTATAGATATCTACCTGGTTTCCGCCTTGTTTATGACATGGATTGACCTGTGGATTAGTAGGATACATCATGCTTTAGTGCTATAGATATCTACCTGGTTTCCGCCTTGTTTATGACATGGATTGACCTGTGGATTAGTAGGATACACCATGCTATAGTGCTATAGATATCTACCTGGTTTCCGCCTTGTTTATGACATGGATTGACCTGTGGATTAGTAGGATACACCATGCTATAGTGCTATAGATATCTACCTGGTTTCCGCCTTGTTTATGACATGGATTGACCTGTGGATTAGTAGGATACATCATGCAATCAAGACATAGCGGTTGCCACTTGCCTTTGCTTCGAATCTGAAACAAACATTGACAATACTAAACCTACAGTCGTGCCAACCAAGAGTGACAGTGATGTGATATTTTGTTTACAATTGTTATTTAAAGTTTAACTTGTACAATCCACTGGAGCCAACGCTAATCGATAGATCACTTGTGTATTAATCCTATCCTGTGGATAGGATTAATACACAAGTGATCTTACGATGATAAGTCCATGATAACTTTGTTGACAAAACATGACGTCACTGTCACTCTTGGCTGACAGGACATTGCAGCTTTGTGGTCAGAAATAAACAAGGGAAAGACAAAACACCAATAGAAATAAAATACAAATTATAAATCCAGACTGAGACAACATTTGGGTTAAAATTTAAAAAAACTAGTTTTAAGTACCGATGAAAGTAAACATTTTGCATTTCATTCATTTGTCATCCTCTTACGCTTGAATTTGTCAGTATTTACAATCTTTTCAATCCTCGGAATTCGCTGGGCATCAAAAAGGAGGGGCATATCTTGATTAAATGTAATTTGTGCTTATTTGCTATGTTTACCATTTTTAAGTTGATGATCAAAAAACTGATACAATTAAAACTTTGTTTAAGTAACTAGCAACAAATACATGTACTTAGTTCTTAATATTTTATTTATAAATTCTCTCTCAAACAAATAAAATGCAAAGTAACAGCAAGCAAGAAATACCTTCATCCAGAATACAGAAAGAATATTATGTATAGATTATAGATCATATATTACAATTATAAAGGAATTAAGTGGGAACGAGCGCAGCAAGAAACATCTTCATCCAGAATACTGAAAGAATATTATGTATAGGTTATAGATCATATATTACAATTATAAAGGAATTAAGTGGGAATGAGCGCAGCGAGTGAACCACTTAATTTCTTTATAATTGTTATATATGATCTATGACCTACTTATAGTTTTCTCCTTGCTCCTTTCAAAATGGTCGCATTGACCACTTTACAAATTTACTTAATGATTTCTTAAGAGACATTACACATATTGACATAATATGTGATTAAGTTTGCCCAAAAATTAAAATTTCTGTTCAAACTGATTGGCTGTGAAGCACAAGAAGGGGAGGAGTACACTATAACGGTCCATAGGGAGAAGTTTTACCCATCAGAATGATCCCTTTAATTATATATGAATTTAAGATTGAACTAGCTCTGCCATTTAGCCCTCATCGCATGAAAACCTGACTTTGTGGTGACTAACTGTGAGTTTGTCACTTTCCCATTGGTATCCTGGGTCAGGTGTGGTACTTGATTGTATCGATTCCTGATCTTTGCACCCTTACTTACTTTATTTGCAAGCAAACCTCAAAGGCACAGACCAATCTGCACATCACCCCGGTCTCATTAGTGCCTTTGTTATTTTCTCACTGCAAAGTTTATTGTTATATGACTCCTATAAAAGACCTCCTCTGACTTGCTGAAACTAGCTTGCCCTGGTTGTGACAGATCATGATGTCAAACAGTGATGAGCTAAAGAGAGGTTAACATTAGTGTTTTCAGTCTTGACAGAGAGCTAAAATAGATTGAACTAAATCTAGCCCAGGTGACATGGCTTTTGTCAGTGCCAACAGAGAGCTAAAAATAGACATTGTAACACTGACTGGTTTCTTATGTATATTTCACAGGTAAAATCTGTTGTATTATGAATTTGTTCATTGTATGAGAACAACATTGAACACATTTATGCCGAATGGAATTTCCCACCGTCATCAATTGATACAGTCCATTTCTGTTTTAAGGGATGTTAGGTGGTATTTTTCATTTTTATTCAAATTCTAATAGAAAAGTATGCAAACAAACAGTGGAGACCCTGATCAGACACCGTATTAGACTGCGGCCTCTGATCTGGGTCTGCACTATTTGCCTATGTCCCAGAAAAAGGACGCTAGGCATATATGGGTTAAAAATGCAATTATTTTGCTTAACTCCTAAGAGTTGTAGAAATTTTGGAAGTATACTGTTGAAATAATCTTCCTAGTGAAAGCGCACTAGGAACATCTGACTTAATATGAAGATACTTTAAATAAAACTAGGAAAAGAGAGACAGTGTCATATAACAAAACAATTGGTGCATTCTTTTTCGGTTAACATCAGGATAAGTCAACCCTGGAAAGTGATGTTCACTTCGGCTTCGCCTCGGTGAACATCACTGTTCTCGGGTTGACAAATCCTGATGTCATCCTCATAAGAATGCATCAATTGTATAATGTCTGACCTTTTTTCAAAAAACATTTCCAATCTCTGTAGGTGAGCTGGCTGGGTTAAGCCACATCTCTGTGCAAACCCCGGACAGGTTTTCTCTCAACGAAGGCCAATTTTGATTTAATTTATGTCTTACTGTCGTGCCAACCAAGAGTGACAGTGACGTAATATTTTGTGTACAATTGTTAAGTAAAACATTAACTTGTACACTTCACTTGAACTAACGTGAATCGATAAATCGCTTGTGTAGGATTAACACACAAGTGATATGTCGATTATAAGTCTCGGATAACTTTGTAAACAAAACATGACGTCGCTGTCACTCTTGGCTGGCAGGACAGTAGTACTCTACCTCTCCAATAAAGACTGCTTGAGGTGGTATGTTTATCTCCGGATAAACATTGTCAATATACCACTTAAAATCGTGACATTTTAAATCTTCTCTTAACCTCTTTCTATCAGTGACGTCACCATAGTCACCCTGGAAAATAAAGTGTTTAAGCAGCATTATGTTGTATTAAATTTATTAAACGAGTTGAGGAAAAGAGATAAAATGCGAGGCTTGCCGAGCATTTTATCTCTTTTTCGCAATGAGTTTAATAAATTTAACAATACAGTAGCACAAATGTTAGATTCTATTTATCAAATGACATTAAAATTAGATTTAAAAAAATCATTTTTGGTGTGAAAATGTCAAGATTTTTATTTTATCTTTTATGCAAAGTTATAATGGACTTTGTTATATGACTGGAGAGAATCCTGTCTCCTGATTGGCCCAATTGGTCTTCATAAATCTCTATGTCTACCTGAAAACTGGTCTAAACTGGCTCAGAAGGTGATATAGGATAAAATCCAGCTCACACTAGTTTCCAGAAGTTAATATTTTTGACACTTCTGCAATATCACCCTCTAGAGAGCTAAAAATAGCATGATGAGTATAAAACTAGCATGTGCTGCATGAAATTGACATGATTTGCTGTTTCACATCCCAACAGGTAAACTAAAGACTTTCATGAATTTTAACAACTGTTTTGTTATGTTTTGTTTATTCACTTATTTTTGTTTGAATAAACAAAATGTAAAAAAAAGTTTTATGATTAAATTTTACATTCCACATTCAGAGAATTAATATACATTTTAAATTGCAAAATACTACATTGAAATATTTTAATAACAGTTGATAAAACTTGTTGGAAAGTCCTTCGGTTGAATGTTGACTTCAACAACAAAAGTGAAAGTAGAAAATTTTCATTCTAAGTTGAAAAGTCGTATAACAAAACAGTTATTGACTTCAATTTCGGTAGACATAAGGATTTATCTACCTTTAAAAGTGATATTCACCTCGGCCTAGCTGCCTCGGTGAATTATCACTTTTTCAGGTAGATAAATCCTTATGTCTACCTCATTGAAGTCAATAATTGTATATTATTACATAATGTTACGAAATCTGTAAACAACTAGACGCGACGTTAGGTGATGAAAAAGCCATCCTATCAACATATATGTGCATTGAAGGGATATGCTATTCCTTTCTTTATTCCAGTGCATGCTGTTATAAAACTATATTTTCTATTGAAACATGTTTTTATTTTTCCTGTTAACAAGAAATTTTATATGAACTAAATTTTACCGATTTGCATACATAGGACTGCAAGCATTTCTGCATCAGGGCAGATCAGAGCCATTATTTTATGGTGAATTTTTTATAATCGTTGAAAAAATTTCTTTTCCTATCAAACGTTATAAAAAGTTGGTTATAATATGCTATAAACCTGTTCACTGTTTTTAGCTAAGGCTCCCTCTTTATTTGCATGACTGTGGGCCAGGACACATACTATATGACGACCTGGCGTAAAACGTTTATAGACTCGTTGGTGCCTGATTCTTGTCTTTGACTAGGTGACAATGGCCCAACCAGGTTTTTTTTCTTTTTAGCCTATTTGTTCTGACTGACTGTCTTTGAGTTAAAAGCCTGGCATAGTGTGTTGATTTGATTTGGTTTTTAATTAGTTACAAATCCTCCAAGCAAACTTAACAATATTTGTGTTTTACCAGCAACAGAATAATATTATAGGGCGAGGATTTGTCTGTGAATCATATCTAAGCTCCCACCCTCCCTATCGTCCTCAACTGCTGTCCATTCTTAGATTTTTATTCATTGTTCATTGTTTAATGATGCTCCCATTGTGTGTATGGAGGGAGTTTTTGTGTTAAGTCCTTGTTTTGTTATGTAATACTCAGTGTCCTCTCTAGTTTTGCAATCTTCTCGCTGAGGTAGAGAGCTGGTTGCTAAGTTAAAAATGAGGCCTTTCCAGAGGTTTTGAGGTACAGGGGAAAATGGGCATTTCAGGGGAAGAGGGGAACAAAGGCCAAATTTTAAGGGAAACATAGGAACAAAGACAATATTGGGGAACAGGTAACATGAGGAGACAAATGTTCCCACATACACATTTAAACTTCAACATGCGCATCTTCAATATGTCTGTAACATACCAGCAAAGTATTGAGCTGATACACTGAAGGCTCCAGGAGGAGATGAGGAGTTGACTTCACAAAGTATTACACATACAGTTAGAATTACAATGTGACATAGCTCTTGCAATATTAATTTTTAGCCCCATTTTCCATACGAAACATGCATTATCTAACGGTTCAAGTGTGGTGCAAATTTAATCAAAGTCGGACTAAAGCTTCATTAGTTATTCAACAAAAACCTTGAAACGTTGACAGGAGGACGGAATGACAGAAGAATGGAAAGATGGACAGGCTGAAAACAGTATACCCTAAACTACATTTGCGGGGGGGGGGGGGGTATAATAAGATATTACCAAGTTATATCCAAGTTGTTCATAATAGAACTGTTTATAGTCATCTAGCCATACTTCTGCCAGTCTGACCTTGTTCTTCTTAAGAATATCACCGATGCTGCGACCCCAGTTGTACGGACTACGATCTCGAAACACGTGACCAACATGGGAACACGGATGAATTTCCAAAGATCCGCCACACATCCAAACCTAAATGTAGTACGTAGAATGCGTATTTTGGTACTTATCACAAAAGCCTCCGTCAACCCTTTACTCCATAATAACGCCTTTTGAGGACTTCGAAATATCATGTATTTGAAAAAATTATGGAAATGGAGCATTTGCTCTTTTGGAGCAAATGCCCCATTTTCCATAATATTTTAAAAAAAGTATTCAAAACTTTCCTAAATTTGTTCATGATGTTTTTCAATGTGATCTAAAATAGAAAATGATGTTATGATCTAAAACAAAGCCTATAGAGCCTACGCTAACGTATCCAAGATTTGGCTCGAGCCCTCATCTATAAAGAAGCTTCATGTATATGAGCAGCTAATGTCCTGGCAAGTCTACACAATGGCACAGGTTTGCCTGGGCATTCGTTGTTAGAAAATGCCATAAAAATGTACACACTGTACACACTCTCATGGGCTGGCTCATATAATACAATTGAGTCAGTGCATGCGCATGTCAAACCAACAAAATAGAATGCATGTCCTGAAAAGACTCAAACCAACATGGGTATCATACCAGTCAAACCCAATTTATATTATGGGCAATGGAGAGCATAGGACTCCTGGTTTAATCGAGTGCTCAGCAAAGACGTATGAGACTTGATGAGTTTGGTTCACCAATCATTTTGTTAACTTTGGATTACACTGGCTCCAGATAATACATTAAATGTGACGATGACTATGAACGAACACGCATTGTGCCTTTATATTGCAGCCCGCATTGTAAAGAACATATATACTATTGCCATAAAGTTAAGCATATTTTTATACAATCCCGATTTACGAAGTAATGAAAAATAATTTTAGTTTTGGATTTTATTCGGCATGTAAACTTGTATTTTGGCTACCGAATTTGGATAAGTCCGATTAGTTTCATTCACTACTTACCATGAATGGGAAGCCTACGACACAGTGCTGTCCAGGAGTTTATATGCAAGAATGAATTTCATTTTGCTGTTGAGTCATGATTTAGCCTTAAAACGTGTATGTTGGACAAATCTACAAAGAAGAAAAAGGACAGAAAGTGTAAAATTGCCTTTAGGAACACTGGTATGAAACAGGATGACATTGCAAGGGTATTAAACGTGACTCAGAGTGTTGTAAGTAGACCTTTGAAAGAACATAGAGAGAATGGCAGTATTACAAAAAGGAAACGGTCTACATTGATTCTTGAGTGCAAGGAATTGCTACTGAAGCATTATGATACGTGATGCATTATCTGACGACCACGTGGTACAGTTAAAGGTGGTTATTGGGACTTTGAACGCTCAAAAGTACCAGTACGAAATCCTGGAATCTGGTGTTTGGTCACCCTTGGTCTCTCTAGATGGCCAGAACATTGTGCTCAGAGATGACATTGCGAGACCTCATTGTACTCGCATCATCGAGAAACACAAAAATCAACAGAACATCACTAGTCTTCCACGGCCCAGCTTGTTGCTAAACTTGAATCCTATCGAACACGTGTGGGACGAGCTCGGTTGATGTGTTTGAAACCGGGAACCAGCCGTATCAAAACCATTGTGAATTTTGCTAGACTATACTGCATGAGTGGGACAGGATTACATGTCTTGAACGCATTTACGCAGTGAAATTAATGATGAAAATGTTAAGTTGTTATTTGACAGTGTAAAGGCTATACACAACATAAACCGGAATTAGTGGATTATTATGAGCCATTTCGTGACTTTTTGCACCAGATCCTGAAAGTGTATGCTCCAAAGAGAAAGTTTTGAAGAAATTATTATTATCGCAGCCTTATTGTAAAAGTTTTGCTGACTCTTGGCCTCTATGCTGTTTTCATTGAATTTTGTAAAATTTATGGTAAATTTTTGTAAGGTGTTTGCAGCCTATGAACAAATCAGAGATTCCAGGTTTTTTTATAAAATCGCTGGTATTCTGCTTTTGTTGTCTACCACAATAAATGTTTGGTATCTCTCGAAAGTTTCCGTTCTAACCGTTTCTTCAAATGGAATATGCTTAACTTTATGGCAATAGTATATAATTATATATGTAACACCAGAAAGTGTGGTAGGTCGGCTGCTACCCATTTTGGTGTAAACTAACACACAATGTCTACTAAGTAAAGTAAGAAAGACAGCAAGGATCAGGAATCGATACAATCAAGTACCACACCTGTACCAGGATACCAAATGGGAAAGCAGCAAAACTACACTAAGCATCATAGACAAGAGCCAAGAGGCCAGCCCCTTCCCCCCCCCCCAGGTTACCACAAGGCAGCAATGAACAGACGTGAAAGCATGGCAAACACAAGACATAAATAACACAAATGATCCACAACAGAAGTACCGCCTTGGAAGGGTCAGTAAAATATTTTACTGTAAGGCTGAAACCGGTTTCACGGCGCGGCGACCTGACCCTTAGTTCAGATGTGGATCAAGACACATAGATGTTTGGTCAGCATGAAAGACCCCTAACTTATCCATGCATCATTTCCTAGAACATATAACACTTTAGGCCAATACTTCTCCAATGATAACTGTTAAACGTTTCTACCGCCTGTCATTTGTTGTAGATATTTTCTGGATTAATACAATCTAACAAAACATTAGTTTTTAAAGCAGTTAAAAGACTAAATCAACCTAATTGGCAGTTCAGCGTTCAGCTGTCAGCAAGCTGGATGTAAAATTACATTTATTTTTTACAGTTTATAGACGAAAAACCTGGTAAGGTTCACGATACGATACTTGCTCAACTAAAGAGACTAACAAGACTCTTTAAGAATTGGATATCTCATATGTTTTCAGGAGAAAATTATGAATGAATTCATCAGATTGCACATACTTGACCTGAATCATGTACAGTAAAACCTGTGTAAAACAGCCTCTAAAAAATAGACAAAACAACAATCTTTATGACAAATGGTAGTTTAATGAAGTATGAAAGTATTGCAGAATGCTCCCCTTGGAGCATTCTGCAATACTTTTGACATGCATTAAACGATAATTACTCTTGAAAGCCAATTTTGGTTATTCAATTTTTGGTATTTTTGAGAGTGGCCGTTTTACACAGGGTTTTCTTAATTGGGATAAAGTGAACTTTCATAGCGTCGATACCAGAGCATTGCTTTTTCATTTTTATTCATCTTAAACCTACAAACTCATCCAGGAACATGGTGAATTTATTAATTAATAATGTATACACTATGTTTCTATATTTTTAAAAACGTACAAAAATGATTACCGACCCTCAATGAGATTTCTACATTCTCAGCACCCCAGATATCCATGCCTTCATCATAAGTTCCAATGTTGTGAAAGTATTCCTTGGTTACTGTAAATAATCCACCAGCTATAGTTGGACTCCTATAATTAAAACAAGACCTGTCTATTGCTCAATATCAATAACATCAGTACATGTGCGGGTCCATAGTGGGGGGGGGGGGGGTCCGGACCACTACTTGAAAATCACAACAGCTGCAATAAGTTTACTTAGTACTGGTACGGATCCCCTTGAGAAGCAAATGGGTCCCTTGGGTCCAATTGTTTCTCAATGGGGGTCCCTAAGTCCCTCTGTGAAATACGTTGATGGATAGCAAATAGGACTCCTCCGGGCGTTGTTTTCTGAAATCGCGCATGCAGTACAACATTTATCGTTATTATACTAGAGTTGAACTCTTTTGCATGTCTGGTATTATTTAATATGTGAAGAAGATATTGATACAATCAAGTCATATGGGAAAGTGACAAAACACAAGAAAACACCACACACAATATAGTCATGAGGTCAGGTGATCACAAGGCTTCAAGGAACATACAAGACAGCATAATAACGACAAACATGAAACATAAATAACGAAAAAGATCCGCCTTGGAAATTAGAACGGAAATACTGGAGGGCTTAAACATGTCCTCGCCCTTAATTCAATCTTAAGAATAACGACAGAGTGAAAACAGTTTGGATCCAGATCGTTGGCTCTTATCTGCATTTCTAACACACCGCGCCTATATAGCCAATGGTTAAACTCAGTGATTTATTGCTTGATAAATCACTGCACGGACTGTGCACGGGCTGGTATGACGTCATTCCGTCGGCAGTTTGGATTTCATGACGTCATTTAACATATACGGCATTGTAACGTTGACAATAGACGGCGTAACGTCGTTTTCACAACTACTTGACGTAAAAATCGTTTGTAAAAATACGCGATTCAGTCTAAACAAGAGTTGCGGGAATTTCTGACAGTCAGCTCAAGATGGCGGAATCATTATGGGCTATGCAGGATTCGTTCGTATTTTTAATCTTTCGTGTGTTAGAATCGAAATAAATTCGCACTGACAGTGATTTGTTGCTTAATATATCACTATCTGTCAGTCAGTCGTTAGTATATAAATCATTCGCGCTTCGCGCTCATGATTTATTCACTTTAACGACTGACCTCCAGCCAGTGATATATTAAGCAACAAATCACTGCGAGCGCGAATCTATTTCTTAAACAAACTGCTTACAAACCTAATTTTTATCAGCAGATCACAAAGGTCGTCCGAGGATCGTCCCAAGCAGACACAGAGATAACACAACACCCATTGTTGACTTCCACACATTATATTTAAGAAATAGATCAGCTCCAGCAGTGAATTGTTGAGTAATAATTCACTGTTTGGAGGTCAGTTGTAAAGAAGATCAAATCACGAGCGCGCAGCGCGAGTGATTTATCTTCGTACAACTTATCGACAAACAGTGAATTATTACTCAACAATTCACGCAACGGAGCTGATCTATTTCGATTCTAACATACAATAAACGAGGAAAACATATTCGAAGTCTTCAGCTTCTTCCAACTTTCCGCCATTGCACTGAAGAACTCCCGCCAATACTTAGACTACGTCGCATACGTTTACATGTAATTGTAACGTCTTTAAGCGTAAAAACGACGTTACACCGTCTAACGCCACGATTGACGTCATTTTCCAGTGACGTCAGCTATCACACACTTTAGCAGTGAATTATTGTCCGATATATCACAGTTTGTTACCGATGGCTCTATAGGCGAGGTGTGTTAGAATTAAGAAATAGATCAGCTCCAGCAGTGAATTGTTGAGTAATAATTCACTGTTTGGAGGTCAGTTGTTAAGAAGATCAAATCACGAGCGCGCAGCGCGAGTGTTTTATCGTCGTACAACTGACCGACAAACAGTGAATTATTACTCAACAATTCACGCAATGGAGCTGATCTCTTTCGATTCTAACACACAATAAACGACGAAACACATTTGAAGTCTTCAGCTTCTTCCAACTTTCCGCCATTGCACTGAAGAACTCCCGCCAATACTTAGACTATATCGCATACGTTTACATGTTATTGTAACGTCTTTTAAGCGTAAAAACGACGTTACACCGTCTAACGCTATGAATGACGTCATTTTCCAGTGACGTCAGCTATCACACACTTTTGCGGTGAATTATTGTCCGATATATCACAGTGTGTTACCGTTGGCTCTATAGGCGAGGTGTGTTCGATTTGTTCTCAAAAGAATTAATAAAAACAAATGCCAGTGTATGTATTCTTCGATAACTTTTCTCCTTATGAGCATAAGAGGGTTGATTCACCATGAAATCAGACCCCGAGGCTATTAAACGTTTTTCATGCTCAACTCAAATGACAATGAAATTTGTTCTGGCACAAATTTCAAAATGCGAACAATTATTGGCATCTTAAAGTTTTTTTCCCAGAATAGATTATGCCAATTTAAACGCAATCAGAAACAATTCTAGCTGACCATAAAGAAGGCAAAGCCAACGTTTGGAATCCAGCATGCTACATGCCAAGGCACAACTTCATTGCCAGTTTGATTCCAGAGAAGAATACTTTTGAAGGTGTTTTATTCACATTTGGGTGTGGCGGCCATCTTGATCATGTGATCAAGAACACCTTTATGGATTCTTCAAATGCAGTTTGAGTTCAAATGGTTCCATGGTTTTGAGATAATTATGCTTAATAACATTGATAGGAATAGATACTAGTGACCTCGACTGAAATACCTATTGGGATTATAAGCTCACCTGAGCCTAAGGTCCATGGGTGAGCTAATAGTATACCAATGACTCCGGCGTCCATCGTCGGTCGTCTGTCGTCCGGCGTTTGTCACCATTCCTCTGAAACCACTTGGCAAATTGAACTCAAATTTCATATGAAATTTAGAAAGGCGGCATAGATCAACAATCGATTCAATTAATTTCTACACCTGACTCAGGATACCACTGGTAAAGTGACAAAAACACAATTAAAAAGTACAAACAATTGCCAAGAGGTCATTCCTTTCCCAGCAGGTGACCACAAGGCAGCAATGAACAGACGAGAAAGCATGAAAAACACAATACATAAATAACAAAATGATCTACAAAAGAAGTACCGCCTTCGAACGGTCAGTAAAATTATTTTACTGGAGGGCTTAAACCGGTTTCACGGCGCCAACCTCACCTCGCCATGACTCCTAAGGATGGGGAAACGAAAGTTCAAGTTGTAACATGACCAAGATGACTGCCACACCCATATATGCTAAAAGCCTTTTAAAATCTTCTTCTCCAGAACCTGAATGCCGATGACATTGGGACTTGTTATGAGGTATTGTAGATGTGGAGCCTACCAAGTTCAAAGCATGATCCTAGGTTGATATTGATCTACTTAATGTCAAGGTCAAATTTGCTTCCCAATGCATTTAATTTTTTTTTTTTAAAGTTTATTATTTGAAAACTGTTGAAGTTAAAGTCATTATTCTCATTTGATATGTTTAATGTAATGAGACAATGGCGATAGAAAACTTCCAAACTTCAAGGTTGACCTTTGACCTTACAGCCAAGGCCGCTCATATTGGAGTCCCATCAATATATTATAACACGTTTTACTCAGAAACCACTGGCCCAACTCAGCTCAAATTTATACCAATATATGGTAAAAACTCTTTGAAATCTTCTTTTCTAGAACCAGAAAGTCGATGAACTTGGGATTTTGTATGTGGCATTAGGGATGTAGGCCCTACCAAGTGTGTTCAAATGATGATCCTAGGCTAACCTTGACCTCCTTTATGTCAAGGTCAAAGTTGCTTCCAGATGCATTTAAATGGGATACTTTTATAAAAGTTGACTTTTTGAATACTGTTGAAGCCCAAGTCATTCATCCCTCCTGATATGTTAAAATGTAATCAGACAATGGCTATAAATAAGTTCAAAAGGTCAAGGTTGACCTTTGACCGTTCAGCCAAGATGGCTCATATTTGAGTAACATCGATATATATATAAACATAGTTTTCTCAGAAACCACTAAGCCAATTGAACACAAATTTCATATAGAGACTCCTAATGACAGGTTAGCCAAAATGTGTACAAATTGTTTTAGGCACAAGACCAAGATGCTCCAAAAGCCCGTATATGGTAAAAAATAAAAATCATTTTTCCCAAAGCAGAAGGTCGATGACCTTGGGACTTGGTATTTATCATGGGGGATGTGTGGGCCCTACCAAGTTTGTGCTAATCATTATTCTGGGTTGACCTTGATCCAACTGTATGGTAAGGCCAATTTGATCCTTAATGCATTATTAAGAGAACAATCTTTAAATGTTCGTTTTCCGTAAAAACGTTTTAAGCTAAACTATAATACTTGCAAGAAATAATAACCTAATGAGACAATGGTTTTATATAACTACCAAATGTTAAGCTGACCTGTGACCTTTCATCCAATGTCACTCATTTGGACTGCCTCATACACTCAGAAACAACTTGGCTGTTTGAGCTCAAAATTCATATGGAATATTCTTTTGATTATTTTAGGTCTCTTGACCAAAATGGCTGCAACCCCAACATATGGTAAAACAAAATATGTTTCAGTGGTAAGCCTAAGTTGACCTTGTCTATTTTTACATTATCAAAAAAAAATCAGGTGAGCGCTTCAGGACATTCAGGCCCTCAAGTTTATAGCCATTGTCGTATTAGATTAAAAGCACATCTAGTAAGTCCAATTAATTAGGCTTCAACCGTTTTTAAAAAATCTGCTTTTCAAAATGTTTCTGATTTAAATGCATTAATAATCAAATTTGATCTAGACTTTTAGCAGATCAAGGTCAACGTAGGATCACTTTTTGTACAGACTTGGTAGGGCCCTCAACCCCTATGCTACATACCAAGACCCAAGATCATCAGCTATCAGAAAGTAAGTGAGTATGCTCAGGAACCACCACAATCACACACTGCATACCAACACATGACACCGTGAGGAAGAGCCACAGAACATTTACAGTAACAATAAATCTGTAAGACAATTATAGCAAAGCATCCAGCTTTCTCTTCCTCTTAAAGATGATTGCAAAACTAGAATGGACACAAAGTAATGCATAGCAAAATAAAGACAAACACAGAACCCCCACGAACAATTTTGAGTGAAATTGGCTGAGTGGTTTCAGAGTAGAAGATGTATGAAATTGTTGCCAAATGGGCGGAAAGATAAACAACGAGAGGACATAGGACTATAAAGTCATTGGTATACAGATACCAAACAATATTTTACGTCATATGTCATCACAGAACCGACGAACAACAAAGAGGCACAATAAATTATTCTGTAATTACATGTGTCGTATGACGCCGCGTCTACGAGTGCAACTACGCCAAGCATTAAAATCGATAAACCACTAGTGGTTTACAGATTTTCGAGTAGCGTAGCCCATAACGTTATGACGCCCATAACGTTGCGTATATAATGACTTTTTTACGCCAGAAATGAGATTGTAAAATAGTATTAATGCCATATGATAAATAGAATCTAACATTCGTGCCCCTGTTTTATTGAATTTAATAAACTGGTTGCGAAAAAGTGATAAAATGGTCGGCAAGCCTCGCATTTTTCTCTTTTCCCCAACTCGTTTGATTAATTCAATAAAACAGGAGCACTCATGTAAGATTCTCTATGTAATATAGTGTTTCATACATACTTTATTGGATCATGAACTTGTCGGTTCTTTCTTATTCTCTCTGGTAATGCTCCCCAGTTAAAAGTAAGATCTGGCAATTTCAATATACCATAGTGTCCCAGTTGGCCTCCGTCGACAGAAAACGTCGTCGCATATATAGAGTTTATTACTGGACACACAAGCAGGTGGGGATCAGCAGCCACGCGATCCAATAACGGTTCTAACCAACCTGAGAATAGCAAGACGATTATCTTATTCGAATTTAAAATAATTGTGAATAGAAAAATAGCTTGCAGTGACATGAAAAGTAGTGTCATGATCCATAATAGCTTACGCTTACTGTCTACATGCCTTGTTATATTATTATACTTTGAATATATACATATGTTCAAACCGACCATAATAGCCATGCTGGGAGAATGCCTGTAGTTTGGATATTAAGACAATGTTAGCCTTACAGCTATCTGCATTGTCACGTAAAGTAGTGTCATGAACCAGAATAGCCATGCCAGGAGAAGGCCTGTAGTTTGGATATCAAGTAAGCCTCAAAACTATCTTCATTGTCACTTAAAATAGTGTCATGAACCATAATAGCCAAACCGGGAGAAGGTATCTCTTTGGAAACCATCATCATCATCATCATCTTCAGTAATTTCCTCCCTCAGTACTTGAGTATTCTCGCAATGTGGTGGAGGATGCCCACGCGCCACGGATAAAAGAGGTATGTACAGTAGTTAAAATGGTTAAAACCGGTTAAACAAGGCGTGGCGTTTAGGGGGTATGGGTGCCCAGCTGGTTCTGGAAGGCCTCCAGCGTTGTCTGGCTTACTGCAGTCTGAGGGAGTTGGTTCCACAAGATGACGGTTCTTGGGAAGAAGCTCTGTTGGTAAGTTGTGTTTGATGTCCGGATCTGGAAGAAGCGAGAGTCATGGCCTCTAGTCATACTAGTTGATGGAGTCAGGAAAGGCTCTACTGGAATATCAACTAGGTGGTGTACAATACGGTACATCATGCTGAGCCTGGCAAGATCCCTACGCTTCTGCAGAGTGTCCCAGCCAAGGGTTGATATCATCTCTGTGACACTGCTGGTGCGTCGGTAGTCATTTGACACAAATCGCGCTGCCCTTCGCTGGACCATCTCAATCTTGCTGGTTTCAGTATCTGTGAATGGTGCCCAGGTTGTAGCGGCATACTCCACGATTGGTCGGACGAAGGTCTTGTAGGCAGTTTCCTTTGCTGCTTGTGGCGCAGATCTTATATTCCTCTTGAGGAAACCCATGGTGGAATTTGCCTTCTTTGTGATATTGTCTGCATGTCTGCTCCAAGATAAGTCTCTGCCTATGGTCACTCCCAGGTACTTTGCCTCTGTCCGTAGGGCCAATTTCTGGTTATGGATGAAGTAGTCAGAACAAAGGGGCCTCTTTTTGTTGGTTATACGGATAACTTCGCACTTCTCTGCGTAAAAGGCCATCTGCCACTTCTGTTCCCACTCTTGGAGTTTATCCAAGTCTTCTTGGAGTTGACAACGGTCGGCATTGTTCTGTATCCTCCTATATAACAGGCTGTCATCAGCAAAGAGTTTGATTTCTGATCTGACGCATTCTGGCATGTCGTTAATATAGGCTAGGAACAAGAGAGGACCCAAGACTGTGCCTTGAGGGACACCTGATGAAACTGAAGAGGGTGTTGACTTCGAGCCTTCGATGACAACCTCTTGTGTTCTGGCAGATAGGAAGTCTTCTATCCAGCTGAGGATGTTGCTGCGTACCCCATAGTGCTTCAGCTTGAGTAATAGGCGTTGGTGGGGTACTTTGTCAAAGGCTTTGGAGAAGTCAAGGAGTATGGCGTCAATCTGCTGCTTGTCATTTAGTCCTCTGGCCAGGTCATCGATGGTGAGGATGAGTTGGGTCTCGCACGACCTGCGCTTACGAAAGCCGTGCTGGCAGTCGGTGAGGATGCTGTTTTTTTCAAAGTGGGAAATGACGCTTGAGTGGATGACATGTTCCAGGATTTTACATACGATTGACGTAAGGGAGATTGGCCTGTAGTTGGATGGAGTCGAACGATTTCCCTTCTTGAAGACCGGGGTGACGAGGGCTGATTTCCAATCCAATGGGATCTTGCCATTGTGTATTGAGATCTGGAAGATATGGGCCAGGCCAGGAGCTAATTCTTCTGTGGCTTCTTTCAGCAATCTTCCAGGGATGTTATCAGGTCCGGTCGCTTTGTGGGGTTTGATGTCCTTTAGCAGCTTTTGGACTCCTTTCCTATTAACCTTTATGGGTGGAACACTGGGAGTTTGGCTTGGTCCAAGATCTGGTAATTCTGATGTATCTTCTTGGGTGAAGACTGAGCAGAACTGGTCTCCCATGATGTTGGCCTTGTTGAGACTGTCAGAGAAGGTAAGCCCGTCTTTCTTCAAAGGGGCAACACCAGTGCTGTCCTTCTTGCGAGATTTGATAAAAGCGCTTTGGGTTCTTGTTGTCGTTTGTCAACATGTCATTTGTATACTTGTCATGTGTCTCCCGGCAGGTCTTTTGGGCTTGTTTCTTGATAGCCTTGTATCTCAGCCAGTCATTGGGATGTTTTGATCTCCTGGCTCGTCTAAACCAGCGTCGTTTCATGCGGGTGATACGTCGCACGTCTCTATTGATCCAGGGTTGTGTAAATCTCTTTGAGGTTGTTGGTGATGGTACATTATCCTCTATTATCCTCTGGCATCCATCCCTGAAAAATGACCAAACGTCGTTGATGTTGCTCATGGATGTGAATTCATGGACAACAGAGTTGGAAAACTCCTTGCACATCTCTTTTATGCCTTGGATGTCTGCCTTGCCCCACATAAAGATGGTCCGTTTAACAGGCTTTTTCCTTGACATGGTGAAATGAGAGTCAATGAAGACAGCATGATGGTCGCTGATTCCAGGTATCACTGTAGATCTGTTCACTAAGGTAGGTCTGTTTGTGAAGAACAGGTCCAGGATATTGTCCTCTCTGGTGGGTGCGTCGATGACTTGGTGCAGGCCTAGGTTGCTTTCGAGAGTAAGGAAGGTCTCATTGATGTGTTTTCTGTACTTATGTCCAGTAATGGAATTCTTTGACCAGTCGATGTCTGGGAGGTTGAAGTCACCTGCAAGCCAAACCACTGCATCACTGTATTTGTGGCATATGTTCCGGATGACCTCCACAAGCTCGTTTGTGTAGTCTATGTCGTTGTTCGTTGACCTGTATGCAGAGCCAATGATTAGGGTCTGTGAGTCTGAACAATGAATCTTCCAAACAATTAGGTCACAACTTGTCTGGATGTCAACAGGCTTGCTTATAATGTCACTTTTAATCAGTAATAGTGATCCTCCATAGCCATCAGATCTGTCCTTCCTGTAGATGTTGTAGGGACTGTTGCTAGGCAGCACTTCGCTGTCTCCCACAGAGGGTGATAACCAGGTCTCGCATCCACAAACGATATCTGCATCCACACTATAAAGGAAGTTCCAAAAATTTGGCTTCTTTTTAGCACTCATGACACTCTGGATGTTAAGTGATGCTAGTTTGACATTGCTTTAATTTAATTTCTGAGGATTCTTCTTTGTGGGGCTTGAGCATAATGGCTGTCTTCCATCATCTTCTATGAGAGACGAGTCATAGACTGATGGAAAGATTGGAGATATTGCAAGAGGTACTGCTACGGGTCGACTCTGGGATGTCACTGCTCCAGATACCCACGACCAGGTAAGACTCACACCTACAGCTCAGTTACAGACACTATCTAGACTGTGTTAAGTTTCCATGTAGCATGCTGAACTAATATCCCACAAAAACATTAATTCTCTGAGCGAGACTCATGATAATTTTAAAACGTGAGTTATTTAAATAAATATCTTTTAAAATGAAAACTCCCAGAGTGTGAGACTGACAGACAAAATATTTTAAAGTGTGCTTAAGGATGAGAACACAATATTCCTGATCCGATCGTGTTAATATTAGCATGCAGGATGCAGCATGAAAATGAAAAGAGAACGTCAACACACCCCATCACCACCCCAATACTTCTCCCAATATGCGTACAGGTTGTCTTTTAAACCATTCACTTAGATACCATCTAAATTTACTTTCTTGATAATAGGAGACAAATGAGCTACGTGCATTAAGGGGCTTTTTTGCCCCCCTATGAGGTTAAAATATAAATACTGTTTTTCACCAATTTGTTTCTTGATAAAAAGAGACAAAATTTTCATTGTAGAGCATGCTTACTGCTTATTTTAATAGCAAAATTGAAAGTGTTTTTCAGACTTTTGTTAAAATATACTGCTTGAAAAAAAGGGTAATTAAGAGGATGTGCTTTTAGTTCAATATTCAAATAAATGCTATAAGTCAGTTTAGAATTAAATCTGATGTTCGCGTAAATCTCAGAAAAAATCACTTCAACATCTAGGATGCTCTACCCCAGCAGTCACATGACGTCAAAACAACGTCGGAACAACGTCGATGCGTTTTTTTAAGTGTGTGTGCCTGCTGGGGGCCTATTTTGCCATATGACATTGCATACATACCTGGGAAACATTCTATATGTGAGTCGAGGAATGTCAAGGTGGGTGCCGTGGCAGCCGCAACACCCAGTAATCTTGCTCGTATCAGACCTTGTCTCTCTTCAGTACGAAGGATACGTACTTTCTTTAACCTTCCCATATAGTAATCTAGAGGCTCCTTTAAATAATCTGAAATTGTATTTATTTACTTGTATAAAGAGGATCTTACATAAGTGATCGTTTTTTTTATTGAATTAATTAACAAGTTGTGGAAAGAGATAAAATACGAGGCTTACCGAGCATTTATCATCTTTTTCGTAACAAGTTTAATAAATTCAATAATAAAGGATCACGGTTGTTAGATTCTATTTATCATTTGACATTAAGATTACTTTGAAAATCTCATTTCTGGCGTAAAAAAGATAAGATTTTGTCAGTATCTACTTTACTTAAGAATTGAAAGTTATTTTTCTGCGTTTCACTGAGGTATGAAATGTCGGGAAAATTACATCTAATTTGCATGAAAACCGAAGGTTTTCATGCTTAAATTAGATGTAATTTAAACGACATTTCATACCTCAGTGAAACGCAGAAAAATAACTTTCAATTCTTATAATTACAACATCTTCTTTATTCATTCTTATTGAGTATTTTTAATTATGTTTTCCTTAAAAAAATACGTTTCCAGCTAATAATTCGTTTCGCGCATTTAGACTATGACGTGCGTATGAAGACGTAACGATCGCGACGTTCAAAAATCAAAATGGCGGCCTTTCTCCAATCGAAAATAAACAACTACATTTTAGAGACTAGAATCTCGTTTTTACCTAGTGACAACCGAAAAAACTTCATTAGAATGTGTACGATAGTTACGTCATCGGATATGACGTCATTCATTTACATTGGTGACGAAAAGCATCATCTGTCAAATGGCTTGGAAAGGACAAGAAATGACCCCCAGCAAAAAGAAATTGAGCTATCTTTATTGAGTGATTGAAGAAAGCAAAGACGAATTGCAAAAGATGTTGGATAACCCAGGCAACAGTCATGCAGTAAGTTCAAGAAACGATTTTATTGCGGGGCTTGACTGAAAACATACAACGAAGTTGCAGGAAAACGAGCACATGTGCAAGCCAAGAGGGGATCTCATCATTTTGCGGACTGGGAAACTAATAAATAGATCGCAGCCAAGTGCGGATCCAGAGGGGAGAGGGCAGGGGGTCCGGACCCCCTGGAAAATCACAAGTTATTTGGGTTTCAATAGGGAGTAAGCAATTGGACCCTTCCCCCCACCCCGCCCCCCCCCCCCCCGGAACTTTGAAAAATGTTACTTCTCTTTGAAATTAACCATTTGACTTCTGTAAAATAAGCCGAGTACTAAGAAAAAGCAAAAAACAAACAAACAACGCTGTCAGTTTTTTTTGTCACATTGACGTGGACCCCCCCTCCCCCATGACGAAAATTCCTGGAACCGCGCATGGCAGCAGACAGCTGATCGGTATGACTACTGTTCATTTAGGCGTCGTATGTAAGTTAATCTTTGCTTTTCTACCTGAAAATATAGGTGTAGGTGCAAGGTAAAGTGTCAGTAGTTGCAGTCTGTCCTTTCTCTTCATTGAAGCATTGCACAGTATCACAAAAGTAGTTCTGTCGTGAATGGCCCCGCCCCCTCATGAATACGGACCGGGTTCATTGAAAAATGAAATACAGGTCAATGCGATCAGATGACCGTTCTTGACCAATCAGATTAGCGGTTCTCAATAAATGTTATGACAGTTGTAATTATATTATTATGGACCTCATAGCGTTTCCCGAAAATCTGTAAACCACTAGTGGTTTATCGATTTTATTGCATGGCGTTATTTCACTCCCAGATACGCGGCGTCATATGATAAACATTACTTAATGAGGGTAAAATACAATAAGCTAACATAGAACTCTTCTACCATGTAGCCCTGAGTAACAAACGCAACATATATACAAAAATATAAATTGATATGACAAAACCTATACTACCATAAGCACAGTCATTAATTAAATGAACAGCATGCATCCTAGAGGAGTGCCAAGCTTCTGAACTCAGGCGAGGGAGAATCACTGCTCATTCGCCATGATTCAGCAGATGGATGCAAAAAACAACGAGTTTGGGTGCAACCCGGTGATGGTAATGTGCTTGCAATTGCAATATTAAGCCAGTGCGTCAGCTTGTAATTTTGGCATATATATATAGAAATATTGTACATTTAGAAGCAAAACATAGGACAAATTTTGGACACTATAGATGGCCTATACCATCCACAGCATACTTCTTATTTGATTCAATATTGCATCATAAGTAAACAAAGGCGGTGTATGCAGAGAAAATAAATAATAACGGATGGCATTATGTGTGAGTATGCGTGCGTGTGTGTGCATATCTGTGTTTTTTTGAGGAATTTAATACTTTATAAAAGGTTCACAATTTTAATGACAATCTCTGAGGCTATACACCACTAACATATTTTGATAACCAGAGGTCCTAAGGTCCGGAAGCGCTCACCTGGTACTTTTAAGTCACCATTAACATGCATTTTAATCAGTATACGTATATGCTATATTTGTTAAACATCCAACAGGTGGCTTTAAAATATTGATTTTAATCTTATTTTCTAAAATCTGAAGCCTAAAATTATGCAAAAAGGTAAAACACCAAAAAAAAATAAGATCAGCATGTCTCAACTTGACAGGAAAACTTTATTAAGTAAAACAATGTCAACAGTTTTAATATTTCATAATGTATAGCTAAAGATATAGTGTAATCTAGCAAACGCAAAACATAGATCTGTCAAACTCTAGCAAAGGGCCTCACATACTGCCCTTTAGTGAAAAGGGACACTAATGCACATTGAATCAATTGATTGGATACTGATGGAAGCATGGGTGGATCTAGAGGGTGGGGATAGGGGATCCCCCTCTGGAAAAATCAATACCTTTTCTTAGAAATACTGGTACGGACCCCCCTTGAGAAGCAATCAGACCCCTCGGGACCAATTGCTTCTCATGGGAGGTCTGTATGGCCCTCTGTGAAATACGTTGATGGCAAAAAAAAACGTTGCCAGGACATACACCCCACCCCTGACGAAATTTTCTTGATCCGCCCATTGGAAGTATAATATGTATGAAAATGGGAAGAAATTTGTTTAAAATCAGAAATGAAGTCTCAAAAAATCAGCAGGCAACCAAAAGCTTCACAATAAACCATTATGCTTACCAAAGGTTAAGAAGTCGTCTACTAGTATAATCTCTTTCACAATTAACCATTATGCTTACCAAAGGTTGAGAAGTCGTCTACTGGTATAATCTCTTTCACAATAAACCATTATGCTTACCAAAGGTTGAGAAGTCGTCTACTAGTATAATCTCTTTCACAATAAACCACTTTGCTTACCAAAGGTTGAGAAGTCGTCTACTAGTATAATCTCTTTCACAATAAACCATTATGCTTACCAAAGGTTGAGAAGTCGTCTGCTAGTATAATCTCTTTCACAATATACCACTTTGCTTACCAAAGGTTGAGAAGTCGTCTACTAGTATAATCTCTTTCACAATAAACCACTTTGCTTACCAAAGGTTGAGAAGTCGTCTACTAGTATAATCTCTTTCACAATTAACCATTATGCTTACCAAAGGTTGAGAAGTCGTCTTCTAGTATAATCTCTTTCACAATAAACCATTATGCTTACCAAAGGTTGAGAAGTCGTCTACTAGTATAATCTCTTTCACAATTAACCATTATGCTTACCAAAGGTTGAGAAGTCGTCTACTAGTATAATCTCTTTCACATTTAACCATTATGCTCACCAAAGGTTGATAAGTCGTCTACTAGTATAATCTCTTTCACAAATAACCATTATGCTTACCAAAGGTTGAGAAGTCGTCTACTAGTATAATCTCTTTCACAATAAACCACTTTGCTTACCAAAGGTTGAGAAGTCGTCTACTAGTATAATCTCTTTCACAATTAACCATTATGCTTACCAAAGGTTGAGAAGTCGTCTACCAGTATAATCTCTTTCACAATTAACCATTATGCTTACCAAAGGTTGAGAAGTCGTCTACTAGTATAATCTCTTTCACAAGATGAGGAGGAGACCTGTTTAATATACTGTGTACGGTTCTCAGTAGGACAGTCCAACCTTCATTGTGGAAACATATGATTATACTCGTTGATGGAAGATCATCACGAAATGTACGTGGGCAGCTGTAATGAGATGAAATCAACATAAAACGTAGAACATTTCAACCTTCATTTTGGAATAATATGATAATACTTGTTGATGAAAGATCATCACGAAATGTACGTGGACAGCTGTAATGAGATGAAATCAACATAAACAGTAGAACATTTAACCTTCATTGTGGAAGCATTTGATTATACTGGTTGATGAAAGATCATCACGAAATGTACGCGGGCAGCTATAATGAGATGTAATCAACATAAACAGTAGAACATTTCACCTTCATTGTGGAAGCATATGATTATACTGGTTGATGAAAGATCATCAGGAAATATACGTTGTCAGCTGTAATGAGATGAAATCAACATAAACAGTAGAACAGTCCAAACTTCATTATGGGATCATATGATTATACTTGTTGATGGAAGATCATCAAGAAATGTACGTGGGCTGCTGCAATGAGATAAACTCAACATAAACAGTAGAACACTTTAACCTCCATTGTGGAAACATATGATTAAACTGGTTGATGAATGATCATCACGAAATGTACGTGGGCAGCTGTAATGAGGTAAACTCAACATAAACAGTAGAACAGTCCAATCTTCATTGTGGAAACATATGATTATACTGGTTGGCGGAAGATCATCACGGAATATACGTGGGCAGCTGTAATGAGGTGAAATAAAAATAAACAGTAGAACAGTCCATCCTTCATTGTGGAAACATATGATTATATTACTTGACTTTTCGCTTCCTGTAAAGGCGGCAACTTTAATATTCATATCTGGGTGTGTATCGGCTATTCCATCTGCTAAGGAAGGGAAATCAGGTTTTATATATAATTGGGTAAAGAGTTAATAAGCTTTTTGAGCCGCGCAAACGTGCGTGCATTTCATGAAAATCCTAACCGTATACACACTGAACTCACATTTATTAACCCTTAAAGCGCATAATCACAAATTGTATGTTTTTGTCGTCCACTAAACTATTTGAAGCCTCATAGATAAACAGTGTAAATCCAGATCAGACTGCTCATATAGGAGCAGTCTGATCTGGGTCCATAATGTTTGCCTCCCTGCTTATGTTAAATAGACATTTTCAGATGCAGTTATTTTGCTGGCGTTTTAAGGACTAAATAATGATTGAGGTGGTGTCACAAGATGATGCAGTTACTTTTGAATAAAACCACACCTCCTTTTCAGCTTTTACCTATGCTTAAGGTTGACTAGTCCTAATTACGCATTCATGAGGCGCCGCCTTTACAGTAAGCGAAAAGTCAAGTAATACTGGTTGATGGAAGATCATCACGAAATGTACATGGGCAGCAGTGATAAGGTGAAATCAACAGAATCAGTAGAACACTTCAATCTTCATTTCGGAAACATATGGTTATACTGGATGATGGATGATCATCACGAAATATACGTGGAAAGCTGTAATGAGATGAAATCAACCTTAATCGGATTACAGTAAAACCTGTCTAAAACGGTCATTCAAAAGTATACAAAACAAAGACCATAACGACAAATGGTAGCTTAATGAAGGTTGAAAGTATTGCAAAATGCTCTCTTGGAGCACTCTGCATTACTTTCGACCTGCACTAAGCGATAATCGGTCTTGAAAGCCAATTTTGGCTCTTCTTTTTGAGTGGTCGCTTAAGACAGGTTTTACTGTATTCAGTTTTACAGTAGAATCTAGGGCAGAGATTTGGTCAGTAAAATTAATAGAGCCCCCCCCCCCATGCATACGGCTGCTGTCCGTTCAAAGGCGGTCCTTCCGTTTTTGTCGATATTTTGTTTATTGTTGCTCCTACTGATGTGTCGGGGGTTTGTGCATGATCCTTGTTTTATTGGGCAATATTACTAGTATCGTTTCTAGATTTGCAATCATCTCGTTGGGGAACAGAAAGCTGTCTGAATTTTTTCCTGGTTATAAATTTTAAAATGCCAACAGTTGTTTGTTTGTTTTTCTTAATGTGTGACCTGCCAAATGACATTCTCTGCTGTTCTGGGCAAGAACATTGCCTCATTTGGCTGTACACATTGATGTTAATGAAGATTACAAATTGCATGCGCAGGTGAAATGAGCATGACAATCGTTTTATGACCTTCAGACTAACTGGAATAGAAAATCCCCTCTAGATGAATCTCACTAATCATGCGGGGATTCAGAAAGTTTTGTGGAGGGGAAGGATCCAAATACAACTAACAGCGGGCCATCATCGGCCTGTCAGTGAAACGCCGATAATGGCCGGCCAAATATTGAAGGCTGGCTTGGTAGCATTGTGATTTTCCAGGGGAACCGGACTAGTATTGCTAAGAAACCCTATATTTTTTGTGATTTTCAGGGGGGGGGGGGATCCGGACACCTGCCCCCCCCCCCCCCTCTTTAGATCCGCCCATGTATATTGTCTGGGGTAAGACTGGCACGGAGTAGTTTTGGAACTGGAAGTCGCAAGTTTTGAAATGAAATAATGTGCCAAAGTAATGCCTATTATCTAGTCATAAGCAGTACCTGGTATGTCTGGCATCTGGAAGCGAGCGTTGAACTGAGATCTTGTCACTCACGAACTGGTTAAAGGCATGTGTCTTTTCTCCTTCATCATACATCCTCTTTTCGTCAGGAGATAAATCCTTCACATTTATTCTCACCGCAGCACCCAGTTCTCCTGAAAAGAATCACATTTCAACCATTGCAAAAATCTCTTATTTCCTTAAGCCGTTTTTGTTATTTTTGAAAAAGCAACAAAATTTGAAAATTTCGTTTGCAGCAAATTATAGGTGGTGCTTTAAGAGTTTAAAAGTGTTAACGTGCGTTCAATAGTTGTAAGGGTATTTGAAAAATGAGCCAGTGCATGAGATTTCCAACAATTTGGTATGTGCGACCAGCAAAGGCTCAGACCAGCCTGCGCATACGCGCAGACTGATCAGAGCCTTTGCTTGTCGCTTGAATATTCTATGACTGTTGAGCTACTGACTGAACATTGTTTGGAGTTTCTAAGCTTAAAAGGAGGCTGCACAGGCTCGTCTGAGTCTACACTTGTCAAAATACCACATTTTTGGAAATCTCATGTCACGGCTCATTAAATATCCTTAATCAGGGACAGCTGCACTTTACAATCAGTTTCATCATAAAACAGTAAAGTCCTAGAAAAAATTGTGCATTATGAGTCTTCACTGTTGGTAAAAGTACCTGTACCTATACCGGTATCCTGAATGAAGAGAAGGACAAGTTTTCTTTATCTGGATCAAGATATTTTGGCTATAAAAGGAAAGAAATACAATATTAATTAGAAGTTATAGCTGTTACCCCTCAATATTCACAATGGACCATGGCAAGTTTATTGTATCAAGCTAGAAGGAAGAGGCCATTAGTATCTCAATCAACGTGATTGATTGTTTCCAGTTTTATAGTGTTGTTTTGCAGCAATTCGGTACACAGATGGACAGTCACAATATTCAAAGACCCCATCCTTGCTTGGTCGGATTCATTTTTATGTCACATGACATATCAAGCCTTATTTGTTATTTTTAAAAAACCAAAAATATTTGAAAATGTCAGCCGCTGCAAATTATAGGTGGCGCTTTAAAAGTCAAGTGTTAAAGTTACCATTGCTGTCCGTTCAATTCGTAAGTGTGAGGATATTTGAAGAATAAAACTTTTCATTGCAGTTCTGGTTCCGAGGTGTTTTTATGCTCATTTTTTTTGAGTATGAAAATTGTACTGGTTATTATTAAAAGGCAAAGAAAAGCAATTGTTGCCTTTTTAAAATTTTAGACCTGTGCAGAGAGACAGGCAGACAGACAGACAGACAAACAGACAGACAGATAGACAGACAGAAACAGAGAGAGAGAGAGACACACAGACAGACAACACAGAGACCGACAGACAGACAGACACACAGACAGATACAGAGAGAGAGAGAGAGAGAGAGAGAGAGAGAGAGAGAGAGACAGACAGACAGACAGAAAGACAGACAGACAGACAGGGGCAGAGAGACAGACCAACAGAGAGAGAGACAGACAGATAGACAGGCAGAGACGGAGAGAGACAGAGAGAGAGAGAGTGAGAGAGAGAGAGAGACAGAGAGAGAGAGAGAGAGAGGCGGAGAGAGACAGACAGTCTTTGTTACCAGGTGAGCCTGACGGTTTGAGATCATAGACTGCCTTTGGAAGTTGGTCAAACGAGAAGTCACCAGGGTCCTTATCAGGGCCACCTGCCCCATCATCTCCTTTGGGAACTTCTGGACCCTCTCTAGAATATCAGAAAAAACTACAAGTACAGGAAAGCAAACATTTTTGGAGTAAAACTGTAATATTTTCCTTAACCACCAGTTCAAGCATGTGTTTTGGATGCTCAAAAGAACCGTCTCATTTAGACGGTTCTTTTGCGTACCCACAGCATATGTTTTGGTAGATAATTAAGAAAAATAATTTTCAATAATAGTGCACTATGTCCCATAATAAGGACAATAAATCTTTATACTATTTTTTATAGTTGCCTCGTAGCTTTGTCCAGAGACATTTTAAGCGGCTTGAAAGAAATATAGTTTGCCTTTGAAATAAAGCTAATATCTCTTCGTTGCACTATCTCGTTTAATAGTTACAGCCTATAATATCGCCAACTCCATATCACCGCCCTTTTTTCATGTTATAGAATTAAAGCAATTTTTGAGTCTGAATCTTTCATGCTGTGCTTCTTTATAGGGCTCCACAAAAATGAAACTATTTTTCGTTGCTATCATTCTCCACCAAAATTGAATTCTTCTTAGGGTTTTGCTATTTTTATTTCCCAGCAAACTTTCAGCGTGAAGGAATTTTTTACGAAAATTTTAACAGGACAAACTAAGTGCCATTTGAAGGGATACACTACAGTTGTGAGTGCACTCTTGAATGTATTCCAGTATAAATAAATATAGCCAGGCCCCGAGGTTCTATACTATTGCCATAAAGTTAAACATATTTTTTTATACGATCCCGATTTTCGAAGTAATGAAAAATAATTTGAGTTTTGGGTTTTATTCGACATGTACACTTGTATTTTGGCTACCAAATTTGGATAAGTATGATTATCTTCATTCACTACTGTCCATGAATGGAAAGCTTACGACACAGTACTGTCCAGGATTTGACTAGTATGCAAAAATGAATTTCTTTTGCTGTTGAGTCATGAAATAGCCTTAAAACACGTATGTTGGATAAATCTACCAAGAAGAAAGAGGACAGAATGTGTAAAACTGCCATTAGGAACGCTGGTATGAAACAAGATGACATTGCAAGTGTATTAAACGTGTCTCAGAGTGTTGTAAGCAGACCTTTGAAAGAACATAAAGAGAGTGGCAGTATTAGAAAAAGGAAACGGTATACATTGATTCTTGATTGCAAGGAATTGCTACTGAAGCATTATGGTACGTGGTGCATTATCTGACGACAACATGATACAATTAAAGGTGGTTACTCGGACTTTGAACTCTCGAAAGTACCAGGACAAAATCCTGAAATCTGGTGTAAGGTCACCCCTGGACTCGCTTGATGACCAGAACATGGTACTCGGAGATCACATTGCAAGACTTCACTGTACTCACATCATCGAGGTATAAAAAAATCAACAGAACATCGCTAGTCTTCCACGGCGGAGCTTGTTGCCAGACTTGAACCCTATCAAACACGTGTGGGACAAGCTCGGCTGACGTGTTTGAAACTGGGAACCAGCCGTGTCAAAACCTTTGTGAATTTTGCTAGACTCTACTGCACGAGTGGGACAGGATTTCATGTCTTGAACGCATGTACTCAGCGAATTTAATGATGAAAATGTGCCAAGTTGTTATTCGACAGTGTTAAGGCTATACACAACATAAACCGGAAGTAGTAGGATTATTATGAGCCATTTCGCGACTTTTTGCACCAGATCCTGAAAGTGTTTGCTCCAAAAGAGAAAGTTTTGAAGAAAATACAACTATTGCGGCCTTATTGTAAAAGTTTTGCTGACTGTTGGTCTCCATGCTGTTTTCATTGAATTTTGGAAAATTTATGGGTAATTTTTGTAAGGTATTTGCAGCCTATAAACAAGTCAAAGATTCCTCGGCTTTTCTTTATCAAATCGCTAGTATTCTGCTTTTGTTGTCTACCACAATAAATTTTTGGTATCTCTCAAAAGTTTCCGTTCTATCCGTTTCTAAAACATAATTGGTGTTTTCAAATGGAATATGCTTAACTTTATGGCAATAGTATATAAATGTGCATGAAATTTCAACTGTTCATAAAAAGGTAAAATACTGAAAAAAAAGAACATTTTTCATGCTCTAAAACCCTCAGATGTTGTATTTATCCTGCTAATAGAATGTTTGAATGCCAACAATTTACATTTACGAGCAGGATAAATTTCATGCTCAGTTGAGTTGAACATAAATAATAACCTAGGAGCCAGGAAATGGCATAGCTATAGATCATAGTCTTTACAGTGTGCTTTAACAGACTAGGCTAGAACATGGATTGTATGTAGTTTACAAGTACGGCAGTCTGCATGCCAACTTAGTTATGTTTACATTTTCGAAGCAATCCTTTAATGATTCTTTGGATTTTTGCAACTGTTCATAGCCTTACGAATTACATCAAATTGATTGACAGCTGCCAAGCTCATTTGCCCGTGCAATACGCTTCGAACATCGAGCTCATTCGCCAGAAGTAACACTGGTGTTGTGATTGACAGCGAGCCACACCCGAGTCACACGTGCAAAACAAGCCTCATATTTGCTCCATTGGCTGTCCGTGTTCAAGCTGGCTGTTCCGCTTTTCAATTTTACTATCGGACTAGACCGTTAATACGATTATATTTTAAATACAAAACTGTTTTAATTCCTAAATTAAAAATATTTTTTTATATTTTAAATATTTATAATAAAATGTAAATATAAGCAATAAATTTAATTTTTGGAATGTTCATGGAATCATGAATACTTCGGGTTTCTTGCAAAGTCAATGTGTGAAGGGCTTCACTTACACGGGTGGTAAACCTAGGAACTACCACGAAATTGTGTTAACGCAAATTTGTTCCCAAGCCACATCCGGGACACGTCGTGGTAGTTTCCAGGCCGAAAATTGGATAAAGAAAGGTTTGTGTTACGTTCATTTTTGTTTTATTTTACAACTAAGAACAAAGAATGGTGAAATCCGACAATGCAGTTCCGTGTAAATATGTTTCAGCGTCCCCTCTAGCCCAAAATTTTGTATGAAAAGTTATTTTCTTTCTTTTGATGCGTGTTTCCCCACTGAGCATCGGACCAACTTTCCTCAAAGTTCGAAATATTTTAGCCCATATCTGTCAAATTAAATGGAATTTGATATTATTTGACGATGAAAATGATAAAAAGACTCTCAATAAACGTTCCTACACAGAAAAAAACATCTGAGCATTTACTCGTAAACAATTTATGCCCCGCTCGTCCTGCGTGGTAGTTTCCAGGTCATCGTGGTAGTTAAAATGCTATTGTGGTAGTTTCCAAGACTTTGTAGGAATTTAGTAGTAGTTCGCATCAGCAGATGTTTTCAATTCAGGGGCTACTTCATTTTTTTAAAGACAGGGTGTGCGGACTGAACCTTGAATACCCCTCTTATTCCTACGGAGACCTTTTCAAACAACCTTTTGTCAGATAACAAATGTCGACTGCCTGAATTTTAAATTTAGTGGGCTATTGAATGATGAGAAGAATGAAAAGAGGGGATATTCACATATTTTGTTTTTTGAATAACTATGCTTTTTAATTATCAAATAACATGCCCGTTCATAGTCGCACTCACATGTATATCAAAAGTGATCCAACCCAAGGATATTCCTCTTTTTTCTGAAGCGCAAGTACTAACGATACTCTGGGCCAGTAGTCTTAGCCTGCCGTTTTATCTTAAAGTTGACTGAACATGGAAAAACGTAGCGAGTGACGAAATAATTAATATCATTTTTTTGCCTGTTGCTTGGTCCACCGGGACTCTACTGATGACCTTCTTTTGCTTTAGATTTCAAGAGATGTTGTTTGGTAGTCCAGGACATGATCTCCACCTGTCACGCATTACATCGAATATGTTGAGTCTTCAGCTTTGCTTCTTCATGGAGTAAAAATGTGATTTAATTGTTTACCGTGGCAATTAATCGACGAATTCGAGGGTTGTCATGCAAAACAAGCAACCACTAAAATGTTTTGTACCACTTCAGAAACGTATCCTACAAACTCTTCGAAACTACCACAATAGCATTTTAACTACCACGATGAGCTGGAAACTACCACACAGGACGAACTGGGCATGAATCGTTTACGAGTAAATACTCAGATGTTTTTTCTGTATAGGAACGTTTATTGAGGGTCTTTTAATCATTTTCATCGTCAAATGGTATCTAATTCCATTTAATTTGACAGATATGGGCTAAAATCTTTCGAACTTCGGTGAAAGTTGGTCCGATGCTCAGTGGGGAAACACGAATCAAAAGAAAGAAAATAACTTTCCATACAAAATTTTGGGCTAAAGGGGACGCTGAAACATATTTACACGGAACTGCATTGTCGGATTTCACCATTGTTTGTTCTTAGTTGTAAAATAAAACAAAAATGAACGTGACACCAACCTTTCTTTATCCAATTTTCGGCCTGGAAACTACCACGACGTGTCCCGGATGTGGCTTGGGAACAAATTTGCGTTAACACAATTTCGTGGTAGTTCCTAGGTTTACCACCCGTGACTTACTCTGCAAGGATCCGAAGTATTCATGATTCCATGAACATTCCAAAAATTGAATTCATTTCTTAAATAAACCTAAGCACGGCTTATAACTGTGGTTTCCTCTTTAACTGTACGGCGACCAAAACATCGTTTGGTGGATAAAACAATTTTGTACATTTTATATCGGAAATACATTATCAGAAATGAATCTCAACTTTCTCAATTAAACACATTTATGCCAATACAATTGAACTTTCCAAAACTTATCAAATTTACGAATCTATCTCCAATTTATGGGTAGTTGGATGGTGTTTCTCTTTTTTGTTAAATTTCGATTAAACATTTTGTACACAAACAGTGAAGAACCATATCAGAAACTACCTATGGTTTAGTTTTGAATTGTTTGCATGTGTCGGAATAAAAGGGATTGGGTTAACTCAACTTAGCATGTACTTTAAGTTAACACGAATTATCATATCCAACACCTACAATACTTTTATAATATGACGTACCTTAACATATCACCATCATTTATAGTGTCGTCATCGTTTGATATGTCATCATCATGCTCATCATTCATGACTTGCCGAGGGTTGTCATTATCATCATCATCATCATCATCATCATCGTCATCATCATCTCTATCGTTCACATTGTCACCTCCCCGTTTTACAAGATGCGGCGCCTGTGGCATAGCCCTTGCCTGTTCATTATCTTGATCGTCATCATCAAAATCAAGGAAATCATCATCTATTCTATTTTTTGTATCGTCATTTGCTGGAATAGCTGGTCGTTGTATTACATTTCTATTTTCCTTCTCTATGTCGATTGTCTTATCACGAGAGAGTTTATTCCTATTACCAAATCGACTTTCTATTTTCTGACAATAAACAGGCAAAAGTAATTAACTGTCTGCATATTAGACAATCACATGAACTCTAGCCCTATTGTTAAGCTACGCGGGTTAAGACGATTATTAAACCTCTAGTCCTACCAGGGTTAGGGGTCTAATGATGGTCGAAGTCTGCGAAGATATACAATTCGGCCAGAGGGCTAATAATTCGTCAATCCGTGCAGAGCAATACAGTAGGTTTAGAGGTCTAATGATTTGCCTGTCTTTACAGTAGAGATAGAGGTTAACTGATTGGTGTTTCTATATAGAAGAGTTAGAGGTTTAATGATTGGTCTGTCTTTTCAGTAGAGTTAGAGGTATAATGATAGGTGAATTAAAGGTCTAATGATTGGTCGGTCTATACAGTAGAGTTAGAGATCTAATGAGTGGTCTGTCTATAAAGTAAAGATAGAGGTCTAATGATTGGTATGTCTATAAAGTAAAAAAGAGGTCTACTGATTGGTCTGTCGATACAGTAGAGTTAAAGGTCTAACGATTGGTCTGTCTATTCAGTAGAGTAAGAGGTATAATAATAGGTGAATTAAAGGTCTAATGATTGGTCGGTCTATACAGTAGAGTTAGAGATCTAATGAGTGGTCTGTCTATAAAGTAGAGTTAGAGGTCTGATGATTAATCTGTCTATATAGTAGAGCTTGAGGTCTAATGATTGGTCTGTCTATGCAGTAAAGTTAGAGGTCTAATGATTGGTCTGTCTATACAGTAGATTTAGAGGTAGAATGATTGGTGTGTCTATATAGTAGAGTTAGAGGTCTAACGATTGGTCTGTCTATATAGTATAGTTAAAAGTCTAATGATTGACCTGTCTATTTCGTAGAGTTTGAGTTCTAATTATTCGTCTGGCTATATAGTAATGTTAGAGGTATAATGGTTGGTCTGCCTTTACAGTAGAGTTAGAGATTTGATGATTGGTCTGTCTATACAGTAGAGTTTGAGGTCTAATGACTGGTATGTCTATAAAGTAAAATAAGAAGTCTAATGACAGGTCTGTCTATACAGTAGAGTAAGAGATCTAATAATTGGTCTGTCTATATTGTGGAGTTAGAGGTCTAATGTTTGGCTTGCTTGGTTAGTAGAGTTAGGTCTATTGATATGTCTGTCTATACAGTAAAGTTAGAGGACTGTAACTATTCAGTAGAGTAAGAGATTTATGACAGTGATTTAGAGGTCTAATGATTGGTCATTCTATATAATGATGTACAAGTATAATGTTTAGTCTGCTTATTCAGTAGAGACGATGTCTAATGATTGGTTTGTCTATTTAGTAGAAGCAGAGGTCTAATGATTAGCCTGTCTATCTACGAGGGTCAGTCAAAAATAGCTGAGCCCTACCTCATAACATTTTAGTTTGGTATTGTAGACAACAAATGTGATGATTTTCTATAAGTATCATATGGCATCGATGTTTTGATCCTGAGGCATTATCCTAGTGAAGATTTTATAATGGTTGCTAGGCAACTGAAGATCATCAGTCAGATCGATGCGTTCACGATCTCCGCCGCCAGGAATATACTTTATGTCTTAAAAAAAGCTTACTTGCTTGATAGTTTTTGTAAAAGACATATTTGACAGTTATTTGAATAACATATATCATATTGACTTTTCATTACACTTAGTTGGTTAATGTTTATGTGATCATTGATTGTAGGCGTTGCCTAGCAACAAAAACGCCAAAATTTCCACATTTTTTTTAAGTACACGAGAATTTTGTTGACATGAAAACTAAATTGTGAATTTAAATCAAGGAACTTAATATGTCTGCTGGTTGGCGTGTGTATGCAGTATTGTTAAAGCATTATTAGGCTAATATTTTATGTTTTCTATTAAAATTGTGTAAATATGAATGTGGGTGGGGTAAATTATAGGACGACAGGCACGTTAAAGTTTGATAAATTCTGAAATCAAACTATCACAGCATCTATCATTTGGTGTCAGTTGGTTTCTGTTCTGTTGCACTGAATAGGTACATGTTAAAGATATCAGACGACAGTGAATAAAGCCTTGCTTTAACATTACTGTTTCCAAAGCAACGCTTAGAATTAGATGTATCACAGCGTGAACGTACCCCTTTGACAGGTAATATTCTGTTGCCTAGCAACCGTTACAAAAAGCCTACCAACAGAAATAAATTAGGTGATTAAATAGATGACATATAACTACAATGAAATATCATCTGATTATATGTCCATTTTGCTTGATTCAAATTTTATGAGGTAGGGCTCAGTTATTTTTGACTAACCCTCGTAGTAGAGTTTTGGGTCTAGTGATTGGTCTGTCTATATAGTAATGTTAGAGGTGTCTATACAGTAGAATTAGAGGTCTAATGATTGTATATATTGATAGTAGAGTTAGGGGTCTAATAATTGGTCTGTCTATACAGTAGAGTAAGAGGCTTAATAATTGGTCGATTTGTATAGTAGAGTTAGTTATCTAATGAGCGGTCTGTCTATAAAGTAGAGTTAGAGGTCTAATGAAAGGTCTGATTATACTATACAGTTGGGTTTAAAGTCTAATGATTGGTCTGTCTGTATAGAAGAGTTAGAGGTCTAAGGATTGGTCTGCCTATATAGTACAGTTAGAGGTCTAATAATTGGTGCGTCTGTATGGTAGGGTTAGAGGTCTCACGATTTGTCAGTCTATACAGTAGAGTTACAGGTCTAACGATTGGTATGTCTATACAGTAGAGTTACAGGTCTAACGATTGGTATGTCTATACAGTAGAGATAAAGGTCTAATGATTAGTCTGTCTATACAGTAGAGTAAAAGAACTATAACGGCTGGCCTGTCTATACAGTAGAGTTAGAGGTCTAAGGATTGGTCTGTCTATACAGTAGAATCTAATGACTGGTCTGTCTATACAGTAGAGTCTAATAATTGGTCTGTCTTTATAGTACAGTCTGATGATTGGTATGTCTATACAGTAGAGACAGAGGTCTAATGATTGGTCTGTCAATACAGTAGAGTTAGAGGTCTAAAGACTGGTATGTCTATAAAGTAAAATAAGAGGTCTAATGACAGGTCTGTCTATACAGTAGAGTTAGAGATCTAATAATTGGTCTGTCTGTCTATATTGTGGAGTTAGAGGTCTTATGTGTGGCTTGCCTGGTTAGTAGAGTTAGGTCTAATGATATGTCTGTCTATACAGTAAAGTTAGAGGACTGGAACTATTCAGTAGAGTAAGAGGTTTATGATAGGTGATTAAGAGGCCTAATGATTGGTCATTCTATATAATGATGTATAAGTATAATGTTTAGTCTGCTTATTCAGTAGAGATAAATGTCTAATGATTGGTTTGCCTATACAGTAGAAGCAGAGGTCTAATAATTGGCCTGTCTACCTAGTAGAGTTTTGGGTCTAGTGATTGGTCTGTCTATATAGTAATGTTAGAGGTGTCTATACAGTAGAATTAGAGGTCTAATGATTGGCCTGTCTATATAGTAGAATTAGGGGTCTAATAATTGGTCTGTCTATACAGTAGAGTAAGAGGCTTAATAATTGGTTGGTTTGTATAGTAGAGTTAGGCGTCTAATGATCGGTCTGTCTATAAAGCAGAGTGAGAGGTCTTATAAATTGTCTGAATATACTACACAGTAGAGTTTAAAGTCTAATGATTGGTCTGTCTATATAGAAGAGCTAGAGGTCTAAGGATTGGTCTGTCTATATAGTACAGTTAGAGGTCTAATACTTGGTGCGTCTGTACAGTAGAGTTAGAGGTCTAACGATTGGTTTGTCTATACAGTAGAGTTACAGGTCTAACGATTGGTATGTCTATATAGTACAGTTAGAAGTCTAATAATTGGCGCGTCTGTACAGTAGAGTTAGAGGTCTAACGATTGGTCAGTCTATACAGTAGAGTTACAGGTCTAATTATTGGTCTGTCTATACAGTAGAGATAAAGGTCTAATGATTGGACTGTCTACATAGTAGAGCATTATGATTGGACTGCTTTTATAGTTGAGTTAGAGGTCTAATGATTGGTCTGCCCATACAGTAGAGTAAAAGAACTATAATGATTGGTTAGATAGATGTCTAATTATTGGTCTGTCTATACAGTCAGGTAAGAGGACTATAATAATTGGCCTGTCTATACAGTAGAGTTAGAGGTCTAATGATTGGTCTGTCTATACAGTAGAATCTAATGACTGGTCTGTCTATACAGTAGAGTCTAATACTTGGTCTTTCTTTATAGTAAAGTCTAATATTCGGTATGTCTATACAGTAGAGTAAGAGGTCTAATGATTAGTCTGTCTATACAGTAGAGTCTAATGATTGGGCTGTCTATACAGTAGAGTCTTAGTATTCGTCGGTCTGTATAGTAGAGTTAGAGGTCTAATGATTGGTCTATCTATACAATAGAGTCTAATTATTGGTCTGCATATACAGTAGAGTCAGAGGTCTAATGATTGGTATGTCTATACAGTAAGGTGAGAAGCTTAATGATTGGTGTGTCTAATTAGTAGAGCTAGAGGTCAAATGATTGGTCTGTTTATATAGTAGAGTTAGAAGTCTAAGGATTGATCTGTCTAGACACTAGAGTTAGAGATTATAACAATCCACCATGAGCGTCCATGTAGGATAGAGATATCTCACCCGAGGGGTCGGAAGTTTAACCAGGGACGAGGCTTGCCGAGTCCCTGGTTAAATTCAGACCCAGAGGGTGAGATTTCTCTATCCTACATGGACAGGCTCATGATGGATCGTTTTTCTCCCACTTTTCGAAGGGTTTTGTCAGAACATAAAAACTCCATGAAAACCTGAAATTTCTAACTTTTTACTCATTGGGTTTACATTATTTTTGAGATCACGAGTGTTTTTATCGGGCATTAAAATGGGTGTAAACGTAGTTTGCACCTTGATATTGTCAGGAAAACACCCTTGGAGCATTAGTTAAGTTGTAATATGCAAAATAAATTCCTGCTTGGCTCCCTGTGCCACTAGCGTAAAATTGCCGTTTTCGTCACGCGGCGCACGTTCGGTGACGTCATTAACGTTATATGACGTCAGTAAGTAACGCTTAACCTTGCTTGGTGCCTTTGGGTTACCTAGGCGCAATATATTGGTCCTTTAAGTATCCTTTTTCGGGATAAAAGAATATTTAACACTGCCCATGTAAGAAAGCAGTCACGTGGTCATGTAAGATAGAAATTTCTTACATGAGCTGACAGCCTATCTTATATGGGCAAAGGTGGGAGGATTAAAGAATGTTCTCTCTTTCCAGTAGAGTTAGAGGTCTGATGATTGGTATGTCTATGTACTAATATAGGTCTAATTATTACTAGTAGTCTGTCTATATAGAAGAGTTAGAGGTATAAGGATTGGTCTGTTTATACAGTAGAGTTAGAGGTTTAATCATTGGTTTGTCTATACAGAAGAGTTAGAGGTCTAATGATTGGTTGGTCTATACAGAAGAGTTAGAGGTCTAAGATTTATTATATCCATACAGTAGAGATAGAAGTCTAAGGATCATTCTGAATATTTGGTAGAGTAAGAGGTCTTATGATTGGACTGTCTATACAGTGGAATTAGAGGTCTAATGATTGGTTTGTCTACATGGAAGAGTTAGATGTCTAATGATTAGTTTGTCTATATAGAAAAGTTAGAGGTCTAAGGATTGGTCTGTCTATATAGTAAAGATAGGGGTCTAATGATAGGTTTGTCTATATAGTAAAGTTAGAGGTCTTATGATTGGTTTGTCTATATAGTAAAGTTTCAGGTCTAATTATTGGTCTGTCTAAATAGTAAAGATAGAGGTCTAAGGATTGGCCTGTCTCTATATTAAAGATAGCGGTTTAATGATTGGTTTGTCTATATAGTAAAGATAGAGGTTAGAGGTCTAATGATTGGTTTGTCTATATAGTAGAGTTAGAGGTCTAAGGATTGGTCTGTCGATAAAGTAGAGTAAGAGGTAGAATGATTTGTCTGTCTATATAGTAGAGTTAGAGTTCTAATGATTGGTGTGTCTATATAGTAGAGTTAGAGGTCTAAGAATCGGTCTGTCTTTATAGAGTTAGAAGTCTAATGGTTTGGTTGTCTATATAGAAGAGTTAGAGGTCTAATTATTGTTTGTCTATATAGTAGAGTTAGAGGCCTAAGAATCGGTCTGTCTTTATAGTAGAGTTAGAATTCTAATGGTTTGGTTGTCTATATAGAAGAGTTAGAGGTCTAATTTTTGTTTGTCTATATAGTAGAGTTAGAGGCCTAATGTTTGGTCTGTCTATTCAGTAGAGTTAGAGGTGTAATGATTGGTCTATCTATATAGTAGAGTTAGAGGTCTAATGTAGAGTTTAAGATGTCTAAGGATCGGTCTGTTTATACCGTAAAGAGAGAGAGGTCTAATAATTAGACTGCCTATATAGTAGAGCTAGAGGTTTAATGATTGGTCTTTCTATACAGTAGAGTAAGAGGACTATTGTGATTGGCCTGTCTATACAGTAGAGTAAGAGGGCTATTATGATTGGCCTGTCTATATAGTAGAGTTAGAGGTCTTATGATTGGTCTGGCTATACAGTAGACTTTATAATTGATATGGCTATATAGTAGTCTAATGATTGGTCTGTCTAAACAGTAGAGTACGAGGTCTAATGATTGATCTGTCTATACAATAGAGTCTAATGATTGGTCTGTCCATATAGTAGAATCTATTTATTGGTCTGTCTATACATTACAGTTAGAGGTCTAATGATTGGTATGTTATACAGTAGAGTAAGAAGCTTAATGATTGGTCTGTCTAAACAGTAGTGTTTGAGATCTAATTATTGGTATGTCTATATAGTAGAGTTAGAGGTGTGATGTTTGGTCTATCTATACAATAGAGTTAGAAGGTCTAATGATGGGTATGTCGATACAGTAGAGTTGAGGTCTAAGTTTGTATATGTCTATACAGTAGAGTTAGAGGTCTAATGATGGGTAAGTTAGGGGTCTCATGATTGGTCTGTATATACAGTAAGTAGAGTTAGAGGGCTAATGATGGTCTATATAGTAGAGTTAGAGGTATTATGATTGGTCTAAGCGACATTTTTATTGTCTCAGATGGTCACATCACAGTTCATAATGTATATATTCAATGGGTCATGCGTAAGAAATTTTCTTACTATACTGTGTTTCAGTCCAAATTATGGTGTATAGCTGCCATTGAAGTTTGTTTTAGCTCAGCACACAGGGTAGGCCATGGTTGTAACGCCTAGTTTTTATCTGTGTATTCACTGTTTGCCAAAGAGTCTTGTTTACAGGGGTAAAGATTGCATGCAAACACCTATGGATATTGCGTTCTATGGCATTATATCAGGGCTATCAATGTTTGTCATACGAGTATCGTTTGCGTTTTTCTTCAGACAAGAATTAGATGCGTGGTTCAATGCGGGAAATAAAAGCTCAAGTTCATAACAATACATGTACTTTGATATTTAAAGTTATAGTGAACCATAACTATTTCGTTGCTAGCGGTGATTTTTCTCGTCTGCTGATAATCGTTGCAAACAGTTTGAACCCAGATCAGGACCGACAGAACAAACCGTTTGACACTCTGATAGTGTTTCTGAAAGAAGTAAGTAAGGGTGCAAAGATCAGGAATCGATACAATCAAGTATCACACCTGACAAAGGATACCAATGGGAAAGTGACACACTAACAGTTAGTTATACACCACAAACAAGGGCCAAGAGGTAGGCCCTTTCCCGGCATGTGACCACAAGGCACAAATTTAAACAAACAGACGCGCACAAAGGCATAACAAACATAAGACAGAAAAAAAACATAAAGGATCCACAAATAAAGTACCACCATGGAACGGTCAGTAAAATATTTTACTGGAGGGCTTAAACCAGTTTCACGGATTCTTGTGAAAAATGTCAGCAGACGACAACAAAAGGATGAAAAATACCCAGCATGCAAAGATCTAAAGAATACATATGTAACTTAACCAGCATATGAGATTCTGATACCTATCGCATTATTATGTGAGCGGCTAGAGCTCAGACGAGCTTATACAAATGCACAATCTCGTCAGAATCTTCCGCTGTTTGCATACACATAGCTTGGAGATATATGAAGGCCCAAACTTGTGTACGATTATTAAAATCATGACTGAGCAAATGTGATAGGTGTCATTGTCTCGTGGCTGCTCTAATTATAGCTACGACATGTGATTTCCAACACAAGTGTACATTCTTACAAGCCCGTGCTACAAGTGTACATTCTTACGAGCCTTTGTATACTCCTTTTATGCTCCTGATTGTTTGGACCAGGATCAGGCCTGCATTTTGTCAGTGGCGAAAATGTTGGAAAAAAGCTATCAGCATAGGACATTCGCATGCAACAAACTCCAAATTCTGTTCGGTCAGTAGCTTAACAGTCCTTGATTATTTAAACGAATAGCAAAGGCTCTCTGATCAGACTGCGCGTATGCGCAGGCTGATCTTAGGCTTTGCTTGTCGCACAAACCACATTGTTGGAAATCTCATGTCGCGGCTCAGTTAGGGTAAAGTCAGGTACATGTAACTTCGAACATCAGGTAAATTCGGACAGAAACCTTGTTTGTTTCCTTTTTTAATTATTGGAATAAAAAAACTAAATTAACTAAGCAAACAGTGAAAATGCTGATGAGAGGCTCATAAGGAGCCGTCTAATCTGGATTTCCACTGTTTGCAAATGTATGTCCGAATTTACCCGATGTTCGAAGTTACCTGACTTTGCCCTATTATTTCTTATTCTACCTTTTGATCCAAATGCACAACACGTACATTGCCTGCGCCACGTTTCCGTGGGACGTCGTTGTGACCTTGGTGGCTTTTTTGTGACACATCGAAGTGGCCTCCATGGTGTTTCAGTGGGACATCGTAATGACCAATTAGCTCTCTCAGTCTGTTACCTAATTCCTCTAGTTTCTTATAAGCCTCCATATCTTCACCAATATTAGAATCATCTGCGTGTGCCAATGCTTGAACGTTTTCATCATACATTTTCATAATATCTTCATGAGTCATTTTCAAAATGTCTTCTGTTCTTCTTACACCGAACTCCATTGATTGGATGATTTTGTTCAAGATTAATTTTCTTTGTTTGGACTGATCAGGATGTTTGAAAGAACCCAGTAGATCAGAGAGGACTTCGTCTGGGTGTTCCTTAAAATTCCTTAGTCTATCACCAAATCTGTTGTCTATCTGTACTATGAGTAGTAATGTGAAGCAAAACCAAACAAGTGAGACGAGCAATACTAGTTTTCCGATCGTACCTCGAGCTAGTGTCAAGCTCATGTTTGGAATTATGATAATGTTAGACTTGTAAGCTGTTTTAGGTGAATGTAAGAAGAAAAGAAAACAGTATGTGTATTTTCAAGGATTCTTTGTCTGTGTATGTAATGAGTGTATCTGTATTGAAGCTGCTGGAGTTTATTTCTGTGAGGCCATGTGTAGACTACATTATTTCTCTCAAACTCTGGTGCCTGTTAAAATATAACAGACAGTAAATACAGTCATTCAACACATTCAATGTAACCAAGAAACTACATGTATCCTTTGATAATTTAAAAATCTTTCTTAATTTTGGTTGTTTTTAATGTATGAGGATAATGACTCCACGTCTTACTTCAATTTGCTTCCAATAAAAGCTGACACATTCCGCATAATGAGGGTATTGGTAGCGAAGCATGTCAGTATTTCATTAGAAATGGTTGCAAGCCAGAAAAACCCCATAGAATGTATTTATGAATTGATTCAACTGGTATTTACAAAATTATTTTCAATTTAATTAAAGCAACTACATCCTAAAACTTGGTAATGATATGGAGGCATGGTCCGTATGGTCCCTGTATATGCTTTACTCTTGACTTTGTGGGAAATGTGAAAAATGCTTTCTAGAGTCATGTGGTGTTCAACTACTTATGTAATTTCATTTTCTTGGTGATACGTTCATATATAACTCCAAAATTATGTTTTGCTTGACGCTTGGATTGATACGTCTAAGAATTAAGGTGTCTTGTATGCTAAGGTCAGTTTAGTGTTTGAAAAGATACTAATATGAATTAGTTAATTGAATTCCTCTTTCATGCAAAAATGCATCTCAATAACCAAGCTAACGGTTATAGACGTATACCTTCTGACGACGACAGTTTTAGCAAGACTATAGCAGACTAGAGACTTATGTCCATTGTTGATATTTAACTTTATCCCTTCAAAAAGCATTAAAGCCTACTGCTGATGAAGCTTTGTATAGCCAAACAACAACTAGGATATCGTCACGTTTGTTTGTACAAATTGATCATTCCCTCAGGAAAATCAGTAAAATTATTTCGGTGTTTATCTTTAAAAAGTAGCTATGAAAATTGCTTAGTGGAAGGAGCTCTGCACTTATGTCGAAAGAGTAAAATGTTTATTGCATTCTTTCCCCAACACTTAGATGCGCTGGTGGAATGCCTTCCAATAGCGTCACTTGGGATATGGTAATATCCTAAGTGAAGCATAGGTAAAATAGTGGACCCTGAGCCTCACTTTAGATTTGGTAATTGACATAAAGAGGTTTAGATTTTGGGGCACTAGGAAGGTTGCTGGGCCTTGCTAATCACGAGTGTGGGATGAAGCATTAAAAAGCTCTAAATCACAGTTTTGAAGATATGACATTTGTAATTGGTCGGATTCCGTTGTCACATTCATTGCATTCTTTCCTCAACACTAAGATGCGCTGGCGGAATGCCTTCCAGTAGCATCACTTGGGATATGGTAATATTGTTGCTTACAAAAGGCCTACACATGGTCATAACATCCCATCCAGTATAATATCTCGAGCCACTATCGGCCCATCAGCAAAATGTCATCTGTATCACTGGTGAGCAGGTAGTGGTTCGCTGCTTTTTATATACTTACTGGAATGTCAGTTCACTGTAAAATGGGTAAACCAATAAGAGCTTAAATAAAACAAGTGAGTATGATCATGAAATACCACAATCACACACTGCAGATCAATCCAACCAAAGAAAGAAAGGCGGCAAAGATCAGAAATCCACACAATCAAGTACCAAACCTGACCCAGGATAATACCTAGGAAAGTGACAAAAACACAATTAAACCTCACAAACAAGAGCGAAGAGGACATCCCTTTCCCAGCAGGTGACCACAAGGCAGCAATGAATAGACGCGAAATCATGACAAACACAAGACATAAATAACACAAATGATCCACATAAGAAGTACCGCCTTGGAACGGTCAGTAAAAAGTTTTTTACTGGAAGGCTTAAACCGGTTTCACGGCGACAACCTCACCCTTAGTTCAGATGTGGATGAAGACACCTGATAATTCCGAGAAAATTAATGATCCACCGAAATAAATGAATTAAAAATAGATTATATTTTGTCAAATACCATAAGTTATATATTATCCATATAAGCCTAACGTCCATTTTATAGGACATTAATAGTGGCGTTCTACATTTGTCTTGCTAGAGTTAAACGTAAATAGCTTATTTCTGATCCCATTCAAATACCTAAACGTTATACCCAAGGTTATATTCTTAGTCATTTTGCGTTTAACATTTTCATGGATGATATCGATGGTTATTTTCTTGAAAATAATGTCCCAATTCTATATACATGTAGTTCTCGGATTAGCCCGTACTTTATACGGATGATTTATTGTCAGTATCAATTAAAACATATTGATTGCAACATAATATAAATATAGTGCATGCATTATGTACATGACATAGATGGGGTCTGAGAAATCAAATAGTATGATTATCTCAATCGAAAAGGTATGTAAAGATCAGTTTAATTTCATCATTGGTCACAGAAGTTTCGAATATGTGATCTCAGTATTGCTATATCTGCTAATCGTAGATTTATGACTTCAGAAAACAATTCAAATCTGAAAGCAAATAGAGCACTGTTTTCAATTAAACAAAGTATTTTTGATTCTGATAAAAAAAATATATATCTGCAGTTTTCCCCATTTTGATTCATTTATGAGACACATTTTATTATAGTATAGTAAAGTATTAGCAGTTATCAATGTTATCAAAACAAAACGATCTAAGACATATGTTATAGGTCATACTTTTTCCCAAAATGAAATAAATATTTCCTTTGATTTAAATAAGACTTATTAAATGTGCATTGGTTCCACACATGCACTTATTTTAATTTTAGGCACAGAATTGAATAAGAGAAATATTTGGAAGTTTTTATGACTAGAAAATAGAGAAAATCTTTGACACAATTTCTTATTAGTTCACAATTTTCAAACTGAAGATGGAAGATATTCTGGAAAAAAACTAGAATTGCCAGATAATCTAACTACATATATAGCCCCGCCTTAGCGCATTTAATGATAAAAGGAACATTTGAAGATATCGGCCATCGTTCTTCGCTAATCATTTGTGTGTTATTTTATCACATGACGTCGCGTCTGGGAGTGATAAGCCTCGCATTTTATCGTTTTTCCTCAGCTCGTTTAATAAATTCAATAAAACAAGAGCATTCATGTAAGATCCTATGTTTCTTTTTGTTGCATTTGCCTTTCCACGCCCAATTACATAAGAGGTTTCCTTACCGTACACTCGGTCTGTTTTTGTCATTGGCTTCCTGATAATTCCGAGAAAATTAAATGAACCAATGAAATAAATGAATTCAAAAATAAATTATATTTGATCAAATACTATTAAGCTATGTATTACATATGTCTATACATGTTATGGATTTCCTACATGCTTAAGAACACATATGCGTGTCATTTGTGAGGGCTGGTCCAAAAGTAGCCGTAGTTTTGCTCACGTTTAACACTTGCTTCGATTTGGCAAGTTGGTAATTTTATGTTAAAAAAATAGAACATTATGCGGTTGGAAGATCGAATAGCTCTAATTATTTCATCTGCTGAATATGGCACTGATGAATACAAACATAGCATGAACTGAACTTAGTATTTCATCTAAGTCTACATTTAAGTTAGCGTCCAATTTATAAATGACTTAATGTATGTGTGTTGAATTCTTGCCACTTTGTCTATAAAAATAATCAAATAAAAATTTAATGTCACCAATTGGTCGTCAATTAGAACATTGACGGTACCAAAACAACTCAAATCCATTCAGTGCCAAAAAGATAGACATTTATTCTTTTTATGATTTTTTGTGTTTTGTGTGTGTTTGTTTGTGCATGTGCGTAACGTGCGTGCCTGTTTTGATAAACAAACTAATAATGAATAAAAATCTTCTCTTCTGTTTTTGTACAATATTTTCTGATCACTGATCTTATCAAATATTAATGATATCAAATATTGATGATATGAAATATTAATTATTTCAAATATTTATTTTGTTATTTGTCGAATACAAATGCTCATTTCCTTTAACTCAATGCCTACAAGTGACGTCTGCTGATAAACTTTATAAACAGTTTGGACCCAGATCAGAAACATCGGGTCTGATCTGAATCAAAGCTGTTTGACACTCCTGATGATTTTCCCGAAAGATTTTTTCGAAAAGTTGATTTTGAAAAAAATAAGCAGACGACAAAAAAGAGTGTGTATAGGTGGGAGTCTATTGATCAGCCTTTGACGGTTTCTTCCTTTGTATATATTCAAGCAAGATGTTGCCACCCTATTCGGCGTACAATATATTATACGATGTCTTAAGATCGGATTACATCAAACGCACAATTGGTGTGAACAGTTAATTATCGATTCCAAAAAATTTCCAGCACATATATAGTCGATAAAAAATATGATTAAGTTGACTAGATACAAGACCCTCCTGACTGCTCCATAAACAGATCTGGAAGATGTAAAACCGTTGAACACGGATACTGAAATAAACTAGAAGCTTTTTTTCAGATATATTTGTTTCATGTTTATTTGAACAGACGCAAATTTCACTTAGTTTACTGTTTCGTATAAATAAACAACCCGAATTTTGAGAACGGGTCCCTGGTATGAGCAAAAAATGACAAAATGGAAATTTAAAGCATAACACTGAGCCCTAAAATACATATCCACCCTCCTTTAAAATGTTTTCAAGGGCAAAACGGTGAGTCTTTTATCATGAAAACACGTACTTTAGTATGCAATAAGAGGAACAGTCAAATGAAAAACAGCTGACAACTGGGTTTTATAGGTTCTGCCGTACAAGTACCCAAATAGGTATCCCGTGTATATGTTTTTCCTCGAAGAAGTGTAAAAAAAACGAATTCCCAAAACTCACAACCGTCTCATCAAATTTACATCGCTGATACATTTGTATTTACCAGTCGCCAAAATAGTGTACACACGTATTTTGCATAGACTTAAAGTGTTGCCTTGGCAACTGTTAACCCTTTAATTTGATGAACAAGTTATTTCGAGAAAGTAAATGTCTAACTGAAATGCTCTTTTTCCAACAGAACACACTTCAATCAATTATGTACAAGCATCATCATTGATACTATGCCATTTCGGCGTCCTATCCCAGCTGACTGTTTCAAACTATAACAACTAATGCTAAGAGCTATTGTCTTGGTGATAAAGTATTTCCTGGGAGCAGACTAACATATGTACAAAATATAATGAGAAATAGATGTGCAATTTCTTTTCTTTTTAAAAATGAGTATGGTCAGGAAATACCACAATCACAAACCCATGGCACCGCGAGGAAGAGCCCCTCAAGCATCACGAGACACCAGGAAGACAAATTAAGCAAAGCAACCAGCTCTCTCTTCCCCATCAAGATGATTGCAAAACTAGACTTGACATAAAGTAACGTACAACAACAAAAAACTATACAACAATTGCAGACTCCCACAATGGGAGTAACAATAAACAAAAAGTCAACAACAACAGAACCACCGCCTTAGAATGAACAGCAGTCTAAACCACCGGGGGGCTTAAATGCATTTTACTGGAATCAAATCTTCGCCCTAGATTCTGCTGTTGCTGAAGAGCAACACGTTTCAAAGATTCTGATGATAGAATATGGAAAGAGTGTTTCTGATAGCTGAAATGGAAATGAGTTATTATCTTTGGTATCAGGTTTCAGATATTAGATTGTCTATATTATTTGGACTGATTCCAGTCTACATTGATACCAGCAAATAAATTCAAATTTTAGGGGTTAATTTGAGAAGCTAACTGATACACAGTATATATCTATGTGATGCAACTGGCTTCTTAGCCCCAAATCTAAACGTAATATTTAGCCACATTTATTCAATACTGTTTATTCAGTCAAATACCTCCTGTCCTTCATGTATTTCTCATTTGACTAGATTTTTTCTCTATGATGATGCAATGCATTAGTTAGGAAGCCTTCATGCGAGCTAAACAAATTTTGTGCATTAACAAAAACAGAATCTAGGGCGAAGATTTGGCGCCATAAAATGCATTTAAGCCTCCTCCATCCCACATCCACCGGCAGCTTATGCTGCTGTCCGTTCTAAGGCAGTGGTTATGTTGTTGTTGCTTTATTGTTTTATGTACCTCCCATTGTTAGTAGGGGCTCTGTGTTGGTCTTTATTTTGGTATGCATTACTCTGTGTCGTTTCTAGTTTTGCAATCATCTTGAGCAGGAAGAGAGAGAGAGAGCTGGTTGCTTTGCTTTTATTGTCTCTCGGATGTCTTGTTACTGTAAATATCTTGTGGCTCTTCCTCGCGGTGTCGTGGGTTGGTCTGCAGTTTGTGATTGTGGTATTTCATTTACTCGCTTAGGCAAGGGAATAGTACTGCTGACAATCTTTGCAAACAAGTTTGGTCCCATATCAGGACCGACAGAACAGAATGTCGGTCCTGATGTGGATCCAACCTTGTTGACACTCTAATATGGTTCCTGAAAGAATCGTTTGTAAAAATAGATTTGAAAATAAATAGTTAGCATACAAAACTTTGGTTCGGCCTAAACTAGAGTATGCAGCACCATTTTGAGCCCTCACTCGAAACTTCAGATTGAGAAAATTCAGAGGACAGCAGCCCGCTGGACCTGCAGGAGACGGCGAAACACGAGTAGTGTCGGCGACATGCTTGATGAGCTTGAATGGACATCTCTTGAAGCCCAGAGGGACCAGCCCTCCTTGCTCCTCTTTCACAAGATTCATTGTGGAGCAGTGTCTATTGGAAAAAAACAAGTATATGGCCCCTGCTCATATTTTGAAAAATACCAGGTCATCACATAGTGCTAAATACCGCAGACACCAGACATACAGTGATGCCCTGAACAATTCCTTTTTACCCCGACCTATTCCACATTGGAATAGTCTGTCTCCTTCTGTGGCAAATATCCAGTCCACAGAGGAGTTTAGGGCACTCCTTATTTAAATAAAAATTCAGCCTAAAGTTTTTATGGTTTTTTTTTTGTTTGTTTTTTTGTTTTTTCTTCAAATTTTCAAAATTCGCACTCCCTGGCGTAATGCTCAAGTTTGAGCGAAGCCAGTATGTTAGGAAGAAAGAAAGAAAGAAAGAAAGGAAGGAAGAAAGACCCCCAAAATATTCCGATTCTGTACCTTGAACTTAATAGAAAATCCTAAAATGTATAGAAATGACCCCCCAAAATAGTCCAATCACATAATGACCCCAAAAAAATATCCACAATTTCTCCATATCCCCCAAAATATTAATTTTTCCGAAAACCCCGAAAAAATATTGAAATGCAAAATTTTGATCCCAAAGACGTGATCCGAGCCTAAGTATGTATGAAAATAGAAGTACCCCCCTCCCCCCCCCCCCCCCCCCCCCCCAATGACTGTACTGCGGTTTATATCTAGTCCGTTTCGGGTTATTTTCAGTCGATGCGGTCTAACGTGTTAGGTTCCGGTCAACGGTTTCCGGTTTACGTGAAAAGTGATAAAAATGCTGGCATATGCGATATTTGCTGTGACGTTTGTTGTTTCACTGATTATTGCGGTCTTGTATTTGTATCCGGTTTGTATCTTTATTTTACTCAGCGCTGCTTATTGCATTTTTGCTTTGCACCGGGTGGTGTGTGTTGCTGGTGGGGGTCGGGGGGGGGGGGGGGGGGGGGATTTTGTTACCTGCGCATTCTGCATCTTTTGCGCATAATTTTGTCTATGGGATGCAAAGGTTTTATTTCAGCGAGTCCCATGGTCACTGGACATTTCGGCCCATAAGGATTTCGGCCCATGTCAATTTCTGCCCATAACCAAATCAGGCTATACAATTTCGGCCCACAGGTATAATAATGTATAATTGTTATGTTTGTCTATAATTGGTATAATTAGATCAGCTTACCTGTAATTATCCACACAAACATAATAATTAATAAAAATGGTTCGTTTTAATTGATTAGGAGTTTGTATGTTTAAGTAAATTCATCACATAGGCAACGATCAGCCAAGGCTAAGACGAGCCTGTGCATTTACGCATTCTAGCCAGAGTGTTTCCTGCGCGCATCTGTAATGCAAGCGATTCTTTCTTAATCCAATTATTCAGTTGAACTCACTGAACAAGTTGTATTTGCTAACGTATATATGCTAAAATATATATGTGATTTTTGATACCAGTCTAAGCGTTTTCTAGTCTTTACTAGTTTGTAAAGTCAATCTATTTTCAGTTTTTGTTTTCTCAATATAACTCTATTTATCAATTTTAAATAATTTTAAATATTTTAAATAATATATCATCTCTTTTGCAGAAATCCAGGTTGACAAAATTTATGGGCCGAAATTGCTATGGGCCGAAATTGACATGGGCCGAAATTGACATGGGCCGATTTTGTTATGGGCCGAAATGACCCGGAACCGGGGGTGATTTTGTTACCTGCGCATCCTGCATCTTTGCGCATAATTTTGTCTATGGGATGCAAAGGTTTTATTTCAGCGAGTCCCATGATACAATAGTACTGCCGACTTGTCATTAAAAATCAGGTTGGGAACACTTCTATTTTGATCTGTTATAGTTCAATTGATCTAAAATAGACTGGTTTGTCTACTTAAAAGCACTGAAATAATGCTTTATATGCTTAGAGCAGCTGTTGCCAAAAAATTTCAATATCATTCTCCAGCCAAACTGTAGCCTTTGTTGATGCGATCTTGATGGTGCAATAGTTTTTATTTTTCTTCGAGGAAATTTTTGCAGAAAACCCTTTTTTTATAAAATTGTCTGCTGATTCTGTCAAAAATTCAATTTAAGAGATGAATTTTCAGTAAATAATGTTATTCCTTACAGACTTCTTGAAAACAACATTCACATATTAATTTCTGGACAGAAAGGTGATGATAAGGTCACTTGTTCTGCTGCAAATCTATTTTTCCCCCTTAACAGCATCCAAAAGTATGAAGGCAAATAAATGACATCCATATACATAGAAAATTTTAGTTTTTTTTTTGAGAAAACAGTCTTTATTATGTGTGACTTCAGAGTTTTTCCTTCAGGTTTGTATTACAGGAGTAAATAGGACTCTCTTCCTGTGGGTTTTGAATGTCCCAGTGCAAATTTTTTAAAAGAGTTGCACTACTCGTGTGAAAATAGCCTGGAAGAAGTTCAGGGAGCTACTACCAGTTCTCACATCCCACCACCTCTCTTTAGGGAGCGCAGTGGCTCAGTGGTAGAGTGCTTGACTCGAGACCGAAGGGCCGCGGGTTCGAGCCTCACCGGCGTCACTGCATTGTGGTCCTTGAGCAAGACACATTTATCCTAGCTTAGTACTGGTTCAACCCAGGAAGAACCGTCCCTATATAACTGAAAGATTGTTGATGGGACGTAAAGAATCAAATCTAACAAACAAACCACCTCTCTTACAAGACACGTTGCCATGTATACAGCTCTTGCGTGCAGAGCGCCATGCTCCATGCCAGTGAAACTTGGCCACTGACCAAGACAAACCATGATCAGACAGTTCTGCAGCATCAAGCCAGAGGACGTGGCCACAGTAAAGGTCAAGCGAATTACTTGCAAAGCTTGAGCTTGAGGACCTGGACCTCATTTTGAGAGAGAGAAGGCTTCACTGGTTTGGGCATGTGGAGCGTTCTAGTGGTGCCATCAGAACAGCATGTGATATACAGATTGAAGGAAGGCAGGGGGCAGGGAGGCCAAAGAAAACCGGGAAGAAACTGATGGAGAGAGACTGCCGTGAGTGGAAGCTCACGATAGTTGACCCTCAAGAAAGGAGCCCTGGAGATCAGGTGTGAGATCTGCTATGCGTGCAGCTAACCAGTTACCTGGAAAGGGGCCCACTGATGTGGGTGATGCCCCTGCACCTACATGTTAATCAAAAATTTGATTATGATGATCATGATGATATGATATGTTACGGAGACAAAACATTTGTTCATTCAATGGCTTGATGTATCCCTATAAAAGAAAGCTTTTATGTATACTTTTTCATTTACTGCCCACAATGTGTGGTATTGCCCATATGAACCTAGCGGTTCAAATCAAAGTGAATTTGAATTGAATATAGAAAAAAAACATGACTAAAATATTTTTGAGTACAATAAATTAAATCATAAAAGATTCACAATAATTTATGACATCAAGCCATTGCAGGTGAAAAATTTATATAACTTTTCAAAAAAACATTGTTAGATATATGGTCCATACAGCTGCTTATTAGCCAGACCATTTTTTCTGAGTCTTAAAATCTGTTTAGAAATTCTGTTGGAACGGATTTTCGAAGCAAGACCTTCGAAAAACTGTTACAACAGAATTTCTGAACGGAGTTTAACATTAATAAGAACCACTTTTTGATAAAATCAATAATTTCTCAACTTGGGGCCCCAATACATCAAAGAGCTTTCTCACCTCGATCGTGATGATGTTGATGCAAATAAAGAAAGAAGAAGTGATGTATTCAATGAATAAAACATTTCAGGATCATAATTAAAAGATTGGGGTTCAAAAGAATTAGTGAAAATGGCAAAAAACATTGATGCAGACAAGTGATCATTATCTTACCACTAAGATATGCATTTTCTTACTACTTTGCAACTAAACAGACAGCCTTTTTTTGCCCTTGGAAATCCCCCTTTCAGGATGAGTCTATGATGTCACACAAGTGAAAAAATGGTGGGGATGTTCAATTGGCGAAGTTACATTCTTGGCAAAATTAGCTTACTCCACTATACCGAAGATCTTATTTGAAATTTTACAATATGAGAAGATTACTATTGTGCAGAGTACAGCCTGTAATGGTGTTGAAAGAAACAATGAGCAAATCTCTCAATGTTTCACTGCAACATCTCTTCCAAAACAGCTGGCCTGACCTCATTGTTTGTAAATGATCTCACACAATTGTTCCCTGTATTGTCATCTATCAGAATGGCTTACCGTGTACTGTTTGAACGAAATGCCTTCCGGCACTAAAAGCCGCTTAGGTGAGCGATCATGGCCCTCATGTCTCATTGAAGTCTTTGCACATACATGGATTGACTATATTCTTAATCTCAATTTCAGGGCTCTAAGAAACCTACCACTATACCAGGACTTGAGCCCACATCAGAAGAGTAAGTAAACTCATTTGTTCAAATGATCCAGGGGTGTTGAAATAGTAAAATTTTCTACATGTCCAAGGACAAGTAATTGGCCATAATGTACTTGTCTATTTAGAAAATTCTGCTTGTCCGAAAGAACAGATTAGCTAAAACCTTTCTGTGCTTTAACAATTTACTCTTTCAAAATCAGTATGAAACCAGATATCAACTCTCTTGTAAACAGTGTAGATCCAGATCAGCTGGCTTCTTCAGAAGCCAGCTTATCAGGATCTACACTGTTTTCAATGCAACATAAGAATTCGTAATAATTAATCAAAATATGAAATACAGAATTGTATTAACTTTATACATTTGTACTTACATAGAAATTTTCAACTTGTCCTGAATGAAATGGGACCAGGTCAGACAAGTCGGGGAATGGTATTTCCACAGCCCTATTCAAATCCTTATCCTACCAATATCTTTTCATTCAAAGAAAATAAGCCGCGACTTGAGATTTCCAACATTGTGGTATTTTGACATTAATAGACTCAGACGAGTCCGTGCAGCCTCCTTTTAAGCTTAGAAACTCAAAATGATGTTCAGTCAGTAGCTTAACACTCCTAGAATAATCAAGCAACTAGCAAAGGCTCCGATCAGCGCATATGCGCAGGCTGGTCTGAGCCATTGTTGGTAGCACATTACTACATTGTTGAACATTTTATGTTGCGGCTCAAATCCCCTGTGCTTATCAAGTCTATGCTTATTTTGAACAGCACTACAGATTACTTTAATCATGCAAGCAAACACTTTAAATCTGTATCAGACTGCTCCTTGTAGAGCGGTCTGATCAGGGTTCATAATGTTTGCCATCTCCGCTAACAACTGAGATCAGCAGATGAGATTTGTCTTGTGTGGCTGAAAAGATTAAGGAAACAATTAATGTAAATCTTTATCCAGAAAATGTTGTCTGCTTTTTAAATCTGCTGCATATATTCTAATGCACTTCAGACTATTTTTCTTGCATACCGGATAAGGATATCTGAGATTTTACCCTGGGATAGAAAATCTTATCTTACCCAGGCTATCTTACTCAGGCTGTCACATGAGAGCTACATACATTGGTTGTATTGGAACTCACGCAAATGGTCGTCAAGTGACGTCATAGTTATGTTAAAGTGATGTCATCATATCAAATTGCATCTTTGCTTATTCAGGGACTTCTGGAAGCTTATTTTAAAATAATAAAAAAAATGGTGAGCAAGAAAAATAATCCATTATTCGTGTGAGGGTAAGATAGAAAAATTAGTCCCTCAGGATCACCCTTTGTCATCACTCGGCAAGCCTCGTGATGCCAAACGGGGATCCTCGGGACAGATTTTTCTATCCTACCCTCACACTCATGATAGATTCTTATATTATCCCAGAAGCAAACACTATGAGTCTGATCTGGGTCCATATTGTTTGCAATATAATAGGGTACCAAAGTACATACACAGAAGGGAGCAGATGACAATTGTGCTGAATACTGTAAATTTCGGAAATTTTCGCAAGAATTTTATTTTCACTAATACTGTTAAAAGACATATTTGCCACGTTAAAAATTCACGACAAGGGCATGATTTACATACAACAGTAAATGACAGAGTAATATTGCCATTTCCCAAGGGTTATATTTTCACAAAAATTTGCATATGTGAAGTTATGCGAAAATAAAACTCGCGAAAATTTCTGAATTTACAGTAGCAGGAAAGGGCACTATATCTGTATAAAATCCTCAAGGCTGACGAGCTGCTCGTAATTTTTTTAACAAATGCATTGTGCCCCAGGCCTCCATATAAGAATTCATATTTTAAAATTATTTTTCTTATTTCTCAGCCAAAACATATGTTGTGGATACTCAAAATACGTAATCATCTCAATGAGATGTTTCTTTTGAGCACCTAATTTCTAAAACACATGTTTAAACTGATAGATAAGAAAATAATTCAGAATTTTACATTCAATTTTTTCTTGCATATCTGGAGCTAAGTTGCCCTAATCAATGTTAATAAAGTATGATTTGTTTTCTTATTGACAGAGATGGCAACCTGGGTGACCTTGCCAAGGCTGGCAGCTTACATGAGTTAATTTTGTTTTCTTATTGACAGAGATGGCAACCTGGGTGACCTTGCCAAGGCTGGCAGCTTACATGAGTTTCTCTTAGACTTACATAAACAGTTTGGACCAATTGCTTCATTCTGGTGGGGTCGAACATATACTGTCAGCATAGCATCAGCTGATCTCTTCAAGGAACATCATCATGTATTTGACAGACCTCGTAAGTTTGCAGTTTAGTTTAAAGATGTACAATGTTTGTTTGTTTGATTTAATTCTTTAAGTCCCATCAACAATCTTTCAGTTATAAAGGGACGGGTCTTCCTGGGTTGAACCAGTACTAAGCTAGGATAAATGTTCTTGCTCAAGTACACAACACAGTGCCGCTGGTGAGGCTCGAACACCCGGCCCCTCTGTCTCGAGTCAAGCACTCTACCACTGAGCCACTGCGCTCCCAGATGTACAATGTGAATACTACTCACCGAATTGTAAATAGATTTATTAGCTTGACAGAGATTAACCAATTTATACAGTAAAACTTGTATTAAAGGGCCACTTAAAAAGAAGACCAAAATTGGTTTTCAAGATTGATTATCGCTTAATGCAGGTCAAAAGTATTGCAGAATGCTCCAAGAGAGCATTCTGCAATACTTTCGACCTTCATTAAGCTACCATTTGTCTTTAATACCTTTGTTTTGTCTAGTTTTGAGGGAGCGCAGAATGCTCAATGGTAAAGTGCTTGACTCGAGACCGAGGGGCCACGGGTTTGAACCTCACCAGTGTCACTGCGTTTTGGTCCTTGAGCAAGACACATTTATCGTAGCTTAGTACTGGTTCAACCCAGGAAGACCCATCCCTGTTTAACTGAAAGATCGTTGATGGGACGTAAATAATCAAATCTAGTTTTGAGTGGCCGTTTTACACAGGTTTTACTGTAAGTGGGTGTCAATATGGAAAGCTGTCCTTAAGGTTAAAGTGAAAAAATGTAAATGCAAAGACATGCTTGCTGTCACATTGAGGTCATCCATTACTTTTCACAGCTTTAGATCTTCAATCCTCACTACAGTGATTTTATTTGGTCATTTTTACCGCCGTATATGGGAGTCATTCCCAATCCAAAAATGGCCTTTATTTTCCCAATTTCATGTATTTTAGTACTTATTTTCCCAATTTTTATGATGAATTTTCCCAAATGTGAAGGTAAAGGTAGCTTCCCAAAATCCCAATAAAATCACTGCACTAGACAATGAAAATTCAAAATCTCACGTGGCTGCTCTGGAACAGTTCCAACTTCAGTCACATTCTAAAAATGCAGATTAATCTTTTGCTAGTGACAAGCAATTTTGACGACACATTGTTAAGCTCTGTACTAACATTTACAACAACAGGGCATGCAAATGAGATTTTGACATGTCCCCTGAACATAATTTCCAAATGTCTTTTAACTCTTTCCTTGCTGTTCCACATTTGTTTGTACATGTATATTGATAATTATGAAGAAAGAAATTCCAGGGCTTTTTCCAGCACTTTTGGGAAAAGGCCCCTGACCAAAATTGGGGAAAAATGATCGACTTAACATCAAAATTGGGAGAAATTAATGGCATAGAACATAACAAGAGTAGAAATATATCCTCAAAATCAAGTTATATTAGATTGTATTATGCCAAGCATACCACCTAAGCACAAGTGTTTAAGTATCATTCTGATATGGGTCATTGTTTCTCATAAATACTTTTCTTTATTTGAGAAAAAAGGTGGCTATTTTCGATTGGAAATGGGGCCGAAATTTGGCCCCTAGAGATGGGCAGTAAATACCCTGACTCACATTAGAATGAATAAAGTTTAAAATCTTCAGAGTTTTTGAACTTTCTCTCAGTGGAAAACAAGGTTTAATTTTTTGCTGCTGGTTTTTGTGTCTGAAATAATTGTTCATTTGTTTTGTTTTACAGCGGTACTGTTTGAAATGTTCAAGCCGTTCCTTGGAGAAAAGTGTATCCAGTATGCCAATGGATCAGATGGACGTGCACGCAGACATTTATATGATCAGGTTCTTACCCATGATGCCATTAAGAAATATTTTCTTCAGTTTCAAGAGGTACTAACATGGGGTTCGACTGATTGTGTTTTTAGCTCACCTAAGCCGAAGTTCGGCTCAAGGTGAGCTATTGTGATCAGTCTTATTCCGTAGTCCGTCCGTCCCTAAATTTTTTCTTTAAACATCTCCTCCTGAACCACTGGTCCAAATTTCATATAACTTCACATGAATGTCTGGACAAGCATCTGCATGTGCTGTTGTCGTAAATGTGAGTACAGAGCTTAAAGGGGTGTTTAGACAGCATGATTTTGTCAGCCTGACTTAGTCATACATTAAAAATCAGCTCGTGTAAACACTGCTATTACAGAGTCATATATGATTCCAAGAGTCAGGACATGTCATGGGGGATAGAACTGGTTCTATAATTTGCCATTACAAAATCATAGTGAATAAGCCAATCAGCTTTGAGGTCACAGGGGTTAATTGCTTTCGGAGCAAGATAAAATAGATAACCCTAAACATGCCAGTATTTTGTCTTGAAAATGGTGTCTGCTACATATATTCAAGTGCACTTCAGAGGAGATCTTAGCATGGAAGTAAACACTATAAACCCTGACCAAACTGCTTTCAGGGAACAGTCTGATCTGGGTTGATATTGTTTGCCATAAAGACATAAAGACTACCTAAGAACATAAGCAGATGAGATAGCAGATGACAAAAGTTGTGACTTGCGGGAATGAGTTTTAGCACATGTTCTTAATTATAGCAATGAAACGATGTAGAGCATGATGAGATAGCTCAAGGTGCCCAGCCAGTTTTTTTTCACTGTTGAAAGAAATCATACATGACATTGTAATGCCGTCTAAACAGAAAAATCATAAATGACAAAATCATGTATGATTTTGTCAGGACTAAATCTTGCCGTCTGAACACCCCTTAACAATGTGTCGTCAAAATTGCTTGTCCAGAGCAGCCAAAAATTGCATAAATGATTCCACTCCACCGAACAGGAGGGCTGCCAGAGCTTCAGTTAAGAAATCTTTTAGACAACATCTCCTCCTGAATCACTGGCCCAAATTCAAAATAATTTCACAGAATTGTTCCTCATTATACCCTAGATACTAAAATTGCACAAATGGCTCCGCTCCGCTGAACAAAAGGGCTGCCAGAGCTCCAGATAAGAAACACCTTTTAATGGCATTTCCTTCTTAACCACTGGTCCAAATTCAAAATAATTTCACAGAATTGTTCCTCATGATGTACTCTAACAAAATTGCACAAATGGTAACACTTCATTGAACAAAGGGCCTGCCAGAGCTCTAGATAATATGTCTTTAAACGACATCTCCTGAAACACTGGTCCAAATTCTAACTAATTTAACAGAATTGTTCCTTGTGATGCACTCTACCATTTTACAAATGGTTCCACTCCACTGATCAAAGGGGCTGCCAGAGCTCTAGATGAGAAATGTCTTTAAGCGAGGTCTACTACTGAACCACTTAGTCGAAATTAGAAATATTATAGGAATTTTGTAAAAAAGACAAATCTTGTTTGTAGAGAGTTTTTCCTTGATTGTGGGAAGATTGATTTTCCCATACAGATAGCTACAATAAGGATGGGATTGTCCATTATATGTTTTAAGGGGGACAGGTAGACTTTCCTAATAAATTTGTACTTCAGTCTCTAAATATTGCATTTATCATAGCAAACAGTGCAGACCCTGATGAAACACAGCAAACTACCCTTTCAGGGTTTTCCAGTATACAAGGGGTTTATTCCCCATTATCAGAGAAGTTCAATCAAGTAATGCCCCTGGGGCAAAACCCATAAAAAATCTTGTCTGTAACCACTAGGCCTAGAGCCCTGATATTATGTTTGTATTATCATCTTGTGAACCTCTACTGAGTTTGTTCAAATTATGCCTCAAGCGGCCAAAAATGGCCCCGCAGCGAATGTCACATGTTTGTTGAGTTTCTACATCATGTTAATATAACATAAGCGATGTTCAGTCGGAATGAAACTGCTCTTATACACAAACGTATATAAATTCATATTTGGACTTTGAGAGGAGCTATGCTTTCCTATACCTTTATAAACAGTCATTATCAGGTGAGCGACTCAGGGCCCTCTTGTTAAGTTCATATTTTTTCATATAAGATTTAATTGGATGTTGTGTCATTTAGTTCGTTATGCGAACTACCCTCGTGGTTGAGCTAATAGTAAACCAGTTACTCCGGGGTCCATCCGCCGTCAGTCTGTCTGTCAACATTTTCAAACATCTTCTCTTCTGAAACCTCTGGGCCAATTAAATTCAAATTTCATATGGAGACTCGAGCTCCTTAGGACACGGGAATGAGGTCCTGATCACATGACCAAGATGGCCACCATGCCCATATATGGTAAAAACCCTTTAAAAATCTTCTTCTCCAGAACCAGAAGGCCGATGACCTTGGAACTTGGTATGTAGCATACGGGATGTGGGGCCTACCATGTTTGTTCAAATGATGTTCATAGGTTGACCTTGACTTACTTATTACAGGGTTTTACATCTAGTTGACTGTTTGGGGGTCCTTGGGACTCAACTTTGAATATGATGGGGGTCCCATCATTGAAATTGGGGGTCCCATCTTTTTATATAAGCTTCAAATTTTGGAATGTAGTACATCCTTCCGTGGAGGCTCAGTGTAACTGTGTTGTCCCCAGGTTAGTAATTTTGAGGGCCATGTTTGGCCCCCTTCGGATTTTTTTTTGGGGGGCCATTTAAAATTTTTGAGGGCCACATATTACCATCAGTGAAACACAATCCTATACGCTTTTTTTACAAAAGCTGAACTTGTCCCTAAATTATGCAGGACCAAGCTAGCCCTTAAATTTAGTGAGAAGAAGTGACTTCTCTCTCCAGTACAAATTGGGAGAAGTTTCAGAAAATAGAGAGAAGTGATAGATTGCTGCATCCAGAAGACAGAAAAAACAGTCTCTGGCCAGACTGTTCTCTAATTGAGATAAAAAAAAAACAACACACACACACACAAAAAAAACAGTCACTGATCAGACTGCTACTTGCTTTCCATTCTGAGAATTTGGTTGGTTAATTTGAAATACACATGATCTTGCTGTCATTGTAGTCTATCTATCTGTCTACAAGTCTCCACTTATCTGAAGTCTCTGGTATCTTTCATCTCTTTGCTGACTTGAGCCTTTCCAAGTGAAAATGTTACGTAATTTGGCATATACAAAAGAATGAAAACTGTCAAGATAATTGCCCTTCACGCTTGAGCGGTCGGCTGAGTTGTCATATGACAAAATCAATACACTAAGTCAGTGATGGACAACGTTTTCCATGCTTTTTAGCAGAGCGGACCTGAGAGAAAGCATGGTATTTTACGACTTTTTTTCACGACCATGTTTTAACTGCTCGTTTACCTACGAGGTCAGTGCAGCAGTCTAAATCAGTGCAGCAGTCTACATCAAGAGCGCCTGTCCTATTTATTTATAGATAGCCTGTAAATATGGGAAAACCCGAATCGTTACGAAATAACTTTGGAATTTGGGATTTTAATGAAAGGCACAACAAACACATCAGCGTCCCAGCGGACGCAGGTAAGGTGAATTGACGGGTCCTACCTAATGATTTATGCGTATAAGACGCAGGATATTGCGTCCAGTAAAACCCTGTTATTACACGAAATTTTGCTTCTTTATGCATTTAAGTGGGATTTTTTTTGAAAAATTGATCTTTTGAAAACTGTTGAAGTCTAAGTCATTATTCTCACTTGATATGTTTAACCTAATGAGACAATGGCTACAATTTAGCTTGGGTTGCTCATATTGGAGTCCCATCAATATATTAAAACATAGTTTTCTCAGAAACCATTGGCCCAATTGAATTCAAATTTCATGTGAAGAATCCTTATGATAAGTTAGCCAAAATTTGTACAAAATATTTTGGTCACATGACCAAGATGCCCCCCATGCCCATATTTTAAAAAAATCTTCTCTGGAACCAGAAGGCAAATGACTTTTGCCAATTTGGACTTTGTATGTAGCATCTGGGGTGTGACATATTACTTGAAAGTTTGTTCAAATAATGTTCTTGGTTGTTGAAGAGTTGATAAGAATTGGTGACCTTTACCTAATTTCAAGGTCACCATCCTTTAAAGATTGTAAAAATCAGCCTTTTCTAAATTCTATCTTATGAACCAGTGGGTGGAATTTCACCATAATTGCATAGATACATCGTTTTGAGAAGAAAAAATGGGTAATTAGATTCTGGTGACCTAGACCTTACTTTCATAGTCACTTTGTAATTTCAAATTTTAACCAGAATTGTGTTTCCACATGGAATAATTAATGGATTTCAGCCATTCTTTGTGTACTGTATAATGAGCTGACTAGAATTTGGGTAAACATGCTTGTCGACTCATTTTACGGTTGGTGGGATATAGTTTTGCTCTGAAAACACTGCTTTAATTGAATTGATTATACTCATTGTGGAGATTGATCATGAATATTTTCTCTAAGATCATTCTCCTGATTCAAGAAGGGCTGTTGTCATTTACAAGTGAAAGTATTTGAACAGAGTCTAAGCTTGCCCAGGAAAATTGTGATTAGGTCGACTGATCGTCTTGACATGACCACAGCTGTTGACTGGGAGGTGAACAGCAAACCAAACAAACTTGTTGCAAAAGCGATTAAATGATTGGTAAGCCTTACTTTTTATCTCTTTTCCCCAACTCATTTAATAAAGTCAATTATGTATGAGTAGCCATGTAAGATCCTCTATCACATGAATGTGCTTACCCATATGTTTTTATCTGAAAAAACTCTTTCCTATATATGTTATGTTCTATTTATAGGTAGCTGATGATTTAGCTGGGAAATGGAACACTTTATTGAATGAGGAACATGTGCCGCTCTGTCAGTATACGTACATATTTGCCTTGTTTGTACATGTTTGCCTTGTTTTATAGGTAGCTGATGATTTAGCTGGGAAATGGAACACTTTGTTAAATGAGGAACATGTGCCACTCTGTCAGTATATGTACATGTTTGCCTTAAAGGCCAATCTGCTGGCCTTGTTTGGAAATACTATGAAGGAAGACAAAGCAGTGCTTGATTTTCGTCAAAAATATGAAATTGTAAGTATCATATTGGCATGGTTTGTACTTGTAAATTCTGCGTTCACATAGGTCCAGAATGCAGATAAGCCGATGTTCTGTGCATAAAATTGTGATTATATTCTTGTCATCAGTTTAAACATTTGTTTTGGGAGCTCAAAAGAACTGTCTCAATGAGTAGGTTGTTTTGAGTACCCACAATATATATGTTTAGTTGAGATATAACAAAATTAATTTTTAATTACAAACACTTTTCTGGAGGCCAAAACAGCTTTTTGTGTTGATATATGCAGTTACAAAAGATGCCCATTAATTGGATAAGAATCTTGTTTACCAATCTAAGAGGTCTGCCAAAAAAAATGCCAATCCTGAAATAATGGGCACTATCAAATTTTGGTCGTATTCTATTATGGACCAACCCTTCAGATCAATCAATGCGATAATTCTGGTCACAAGGGCTTGGGAGTTGACGAGAGAAGACTGTGATTGGATTAAAATAACAATTTGCTCCACATTTGTAGTCTAGACCACTAGTTCAAATGTTTCCATTTGCCTCCAGGGCTTAGAATTCAGGTGAGTAATCCAGGGCCATTATGAATGGCCCTCTTGTTTAACATGTAATGTTGTCAGCTAAGTCTTGAAAGTATTGGTAATTTAAGTACATCTGGCTTTCAACTGCACAATTATGAAGAGGGACAGAAAAACCATATGAAGAATACCAGCGATTAGGCAATTTTGAACATTGTATTTTATTGTAGAAAAATCATCGTTCTGTCGGGAGAAGCAGTCCGTGATTTGAATCTTTACAGCATTATGTTCCAGCATTACCCTGAAGGACAGGTCCCAAATCTGACAGCAACTCTTAATCACCTTACCTTCAAATTCACAAATTTATTTGTGATTATGTGATAAGTAACATAATTATATGATAAGTAACATATGTGATAAGTAACATATGTGATAAGTAACATATGTGATAAGTAACATATGTGATAAGTAACATATGTGATAAGAAACATATGTGATAAGTAACATATGTGATAAGTAACATATATGATAAGTAACATATGTGATAAGTAACATATGTGATAAGTAACATATGTGATAAGTAACATATGTGATAAGTAACATATGTGATAAGTAACATATGTGATAAGTAACATATGTGATAAGTAACATATGTGATAAGTAACATATGTGATAAGTAACATATGTGATAAGTAACATATATGATAAGTAACATATGTGATAAGTAACATATGTGATAAGTAACATATGTGATAAGTAACATATGTGATAAGTAACATATGTGATAAGTAACATATGGGATAAGTAACATATGGGATAAGTAACATATGTGATAAGTAACATAATTATATGATAAGTAACATATGTGATAAGTAACATATGTAATAGGTTACCATATGTGGTCAGTAACATTATCTTATGAGCTTTTTTCTTCCTTTCTAGTGTTGGGCAGAGATGGAACACAGATTAACAGAGCAACCTACAGAAATCAGAGAAAAAGCTTTTCAGGCAGGTAATACTACACATAGGATAACGTGTGGCCTTGTTAAAATATGCAATTTAGCGCATATTTATCGTTAGAATTTGCATTGGTGCGTTTAGTCAAGCTTCATAACTTTGGTCCATTACAAAATCATGTCTGCTCTAGAACTTAAAAATTGAGATCAATCTATTAAAGACATATGCGGCTATTTCCAATGCGCACCTTTTCCGCGTCTGCAAACGGGGAAAGTTGTCTGGGTCCTGTCTTTCGACCCTTAACGGATTCGGATCAATACAGCTTCCGATATTCTTATGTCATATCGGTGTTCCGACATTTTCTTCACAAAATAACTAATTAAAGTGTGTTCGAAATATCTATTGACATCTTTTCAGAACTGATCGTCTCAGCACTAAAGACAGATAAATGTAGCTCAGTCGAAATCAAACAACGTACACAATAACCCTGGTTACGAATACGAAAGTGGCCGAGTCTATACTATTTGTATGGATATTTAGAGCGGTGCACGACCTGACCTCGTGGCCTAGTGGTTAGCGCGCCTGGCTACAAAGCCAGAGAACCAGGATCGATTCCCAGATGCGCACATTTTTTCAGTGTGTTTTTTCTTTCTTTTTTAACATTTTAATGCTAAATTACTTCATATACTAGTAAAATGGCATCATCAAAACGACCGAAATGGTCATCCCCGAACTTTTTATATTGAATTATGCATGAAACCTATGGGGGTGGGGTTAAATTTGGCCCTCTAGAAAGAGAATTAGTTCGGTGACCCCAGATTTTTATTCTTTTTTCTGAAAGGTATTATAATAGTCCATGAATTAAAAATAAATTTTCAAGATTTTCAATGTCAGATTTTTTAATACATGATTTATTCTAAAAACAAATTCCATTTTTCGACCAATTGCCAAAATATATCATGCAGTATCTTGTCACAGCATGGGGTAACAAGTAAACATGCACATTTTCTTAAAAGTTTGAGGTCATGGGCAGTAATTTAAGTTAAAAGAAAGAAGCTGGGTGAAGATTACAACCGTTTTAGCTCGATAATTAGGACTAGTATTATTATTTTATATTTCTAGAAAATTGGCCAAATGCTGTAAACTTCAATATGAGATTCTGAAAAAATAAGCATGGTTACATATCCTTTTTATCTCATAAATGGATAGCCCATGCATAAAACAAACTGTAAGCAAAGTATTTAAAATATTTCAATGTGGGAAGTATTTAGTAGCATATGTCCTTAAGAAATCTTGTGAGTCATTTATGCCCTTGCCATGCATTTAGTGACATTTGGATCTTTCTTTCTGACACCAAAGGGGGTGGGGGAGACATCTGTTGTTTTTTTTTGTAGAATACTTGTATTTTACCTAGCCGAAAGGTTACAAAACTTTTTCATTCACAACTCTACTCATATTAGCATGACGTTTGAAATCTTCATTATTATCAAAATAGAAACAAATGGGAAAACACTTTAATTTGTCCTGGTTATAAATCTAAAAATACCTATTTTAAAATTTATAACCATGCAGTGATTTTTTTGTGTTTTCAGGGGTCGAAATTTGGCCCAACTCCCAATGGAATTTAGGTGGCTTTTTTTCCCAATTTTGAAAAAAAAATCTCTTTTTTTTTGCAAGATTGGGATTTTCATGCCATCACCACACACACAATCTACTATCATTGAATCTTATTTCTCCTTCAATGTTTTGATGGAAAAAGTATGTGTTATAGCTAATTTGTTTTTTTATTGAGGGAAAATGGCATAATTGTGCACTATAACAAATACCCTATTTAGGGGTTTACCACGCTAATTTCCCCAATCTGAAAGGCGGTAGGGCCCCTTGCCAAAATTGCAAAAAACTCCCTGCCAGGACAAAGTTCATACTCATGTGAGGTGGGCATGAAATAAGTTGTATGACCTCAGGGCCAGGAAGACACTTGAAGCAGGGCTCAAGCTGGGTCCTGACAGTAGGGCAGGAAAATTAGGGAGAAGAGACAGTTGGATAGGGAGAAGTTATAGCGCAAAATTACGGCATTTTTTGTCAATTTAGAAGCAAATTAGCAATTACACATACTTTTGCCATTTAATGGTAGGAGAAACACAATGCAGTGGTTGTAGATTGTCACCACAGATAAGGTTTGTGTGATGACAGAATGAAAACGAGTCTCCCTAAAAAAAAAAATTTTAGGGAGACTCCCACTTCTCCCTGGGTCCCATTTGGGGCGAAATTTCGGCCCCTAGGGCGACTATTTTGCCCTAGTCACCCCCTAGCTTGATCCCTGCTTGAAGTTTAAACTTTTCACAGGTAAGAAGGAACTTATGGATGTAGTTAAGAAGATTGTGAAGGATAGAAAGGCCAACCCTCCAGAACATGGAGAAGAACTCATGTTAGATAAGATCCTAGATTATTCTGATGATGAGGCCTTACAGTTCTCAGATTCAATAGCTTTTATTGTAGGGGGATTTCATACCACAGGCAATTGTGAGTATTACTGTAGATTTTTATATGACTAGAGAGAATCCAGTCTCCTGATTGGCTCAATTTGTCTTCATAAATATCTATGTATACCTGAAAACTAATCTAAAATGGCCTACAAGGTGATATAGAATGAAAACCAGCTCACACTAGTTTTCAGAAGTAACTATTTTTGACAATTTTTCATGAATTTTAACAACAGTTTTGTTTTAATCATTTTTCTTTGTTTTGAATAAAAAAAAAATGTAAAAAAAGTGTTTTATGATTAAAATTTACATTCCGCATTCAGAGAATTTGTAAACATTTTAAAATATACAAAATACAACATTAAAATATTTTAATACATTTATACAGTTGCTAAAGTAGAAAATCTTCATTCATAGTTGAAAAGTCATATAACAAAACAGTTTCTTGACTTCAATTTCGGTAGATGAGGATTTATCTACCCTTAAAAGTGAATTTCACCTCAGCCTTGCGGCCTTGGTGAATATAACTTTTTCGGGTAGATAAATCCTCGTGTATACAGAAATTGAAGTCAATAATTGTATATTAGTATATGACTGGAGAGAACCCTGTCTCCTGATTGGCCCAATTTGTCTTCATAAATCTCTATGTCTAATTGGAAACTGGTCTTAACTGGTCCACAAGTTAATATTGCATGAAAACCAGCTCAAACTAGTTTCCAGAAGTTAATATTTTTGACACTTCTGCAATATTACCCTCTAGAGAGCTAAAAATAGCATGATGAGTGTGAAACTAGCATATGCTGCATGAAATTGATATGATTTGCTGTTTCACCTCACATCAGGTAAATTAAAGACTTTCATGAATTTTTACAACAGTTTTGTTTTGTTTTGTTTGCTGATTTATCTTTGTTTGAATAAACAACCTGTAAAAAATAGTTTTATGATAACATTTTATATTCCCCATTAAAATTAATATACATTTGAAAATGCAAAATACTACATTAAAATATTTTAATAACAGTTGCTAAAACTTATGAGAAAGTCCTTAGACGTCTTAGATGAAGGCTGAACATGTGTTTAACAACAAAAGTGAAAGTAGCAAAATTTTCATTCTTAAATGAAAAGTCATATAACAAAACAGTTATTGACTCAATTTCGGTAGACATAAGGATTTATCTACCCTTAAAAGTGATAATCACCTCAGCCTAGCAGCCTCGGTGAATTATCACTTTAGCAGCCTAGGTGAATTATCACTTTTTCGGGTAGATAAATCCTTATGTCCAGCTCATTGAAGTCAATAATTGTTTATTATTACCACAGGCAATCCTGATTGTCGCTGAACAATTATTGTAAGGAGATTTCATTCCACAGGTATCCATGAGTATTACTGAACATTTACTGTAGGGGGTTTCATACCACAGGTATTCATGATTATTAATGAACATTTACTGTAGGGGGTTTCATCCCACAGGTATCCATGAGTATTACTGAACATTTAATGTAGGGGGTTTCATACCACAGGTATTCATGAGTATTACTGAACATTTACTGTAGGGGGTTTCATACCACAGGTATTCATGAGTATTACTGAACATTTACTGTAGGGGGTTTCATCCCACAGATATTCATGAGAATTTTTCTGAACATTTACTGTAGGGGGTTTCATCCCACAGGTATTCATGATTATTAATGAACATTTACTGTAGGGGGTTTCATCCCACAGGTATCCATGAGTATTACTGAACATTTACTGTAGGGGGTTTCATCCCACAGGTATTCATGATTATTAATGAACATTTACTGTAGGGGGTTTCATCCCACAGGTATCCATAAGTATTACTGAACATTTACTGTAGGGGGTTTCATCCCACAGGTATTCATGAGTATTAATGAACATTTACTGTAGGGGGTTTCATACCACAGGTATTCATGAGTATTACTTAACATTTACTGTAGGGGGTTTCATCCCACAGATATTCATGAGTATTACTGAACATTTACTGTAGGGGGTTTCATCCCACAGGTATTCATGATTATTAATGAACATTTACTGTAGGGAGATTTGTGTGAATGCAGAAAATCATCAGATTAATGAGATTATGCAATCCTTTACCAATGCTGAAACCAATTGGAGGCAGGAGAATATTATGCCGGAAGTTGTAGTAAAGCTCTCAGCTATGCATTTGGGAGGGAGGAAGAGGGTACTGAATTAGGCAATATTGAACCTTGTCTTACAAGAAACTTGTATGAGAGCATTTTACGACATTTATGACGAACTATGCAGCATTTTAGAAAATGTCCCCAGATTCCTGAAAAAAATGTCTTTAATATTCCTGAAGAGTGACATTTAGGGTTGGCATCTCTGACCATGGACAATCCTGATTGTTAATGAACTTTTTCTGTAGGAGGCTGGGGTTTCATAACACAGGCAGTCCTGATTGTTACTGAATATTTTCTGCAGGAGGTGTGGTTTCTGTATGTTAACAATTTGTCATATATTGAGTTCATCATAATTCAATTGACTCTAAATAAGTTACTTTTGTGATTAGTTTAAGTCATCAGCTATACCTGTAAATATATGCCGTGCAGATTTTTTGGTTCATAGCATTTGCAGATTAATATAGTTCATGGCATATGATTATTATGGTTCATGGCATGTGCTAATTAGGGCTCATGGTATATGCTTATTATAGTTAATGGCATATGCAGATTATTATGGTAAATGGCATATGATTATTATTGATCATGGCATATGATTGTTATAGTTCATGGCATGTGAATTATAAACCATGGCATATGTCTATTATGGTACATGGCATATGCCTATTATGGTTCATGGCATATGCCTATTAAGGTTCATGGCCTATGCCTATTATGGTTCATGGCCTATGCTTATTATGGTTCATGGCCTATGCTTTTTATGGTTCATGGCATATGATTATATGGTTCATGGCATATGTCTATTATGGTTCATGCAGGGTTCATCCTAGCCCAAAATGATGATGGGCCCTTTAAATGGGCCGATGGCCCATATCCCATTCAAATACATGCAAATTTCCAAATTTTAATGGGCCATTCAAAATTTTTATGGGCCCTTTGCAAAATTTGATGGGCCCAAGAATCCTTGATATCCACATTAGAGCATAATTGACATGATATTTGAATAGCTTGTATATGGGGCCCAACCAAAAGTAAAGTCCATTTTAGCAAAACATTAATAGTTTTCTCACAAAATGGATCGGGCCCATCCTAGGATGAATCATAGCATATGTCTATTATGGTTCATGGCATATGTCTATTATGGTACATGGCATATGCCTATTATGGTTCATGGCACATGATTATAATGGTTCATGGCATATGTCTATTATGGTTCATGGCATATGTCTATTATGGTTCATGGCATATGTCTATTATGGTTCATGGCATATGTCTATTATGGTTCATGGTATATGCTTATTATGGTTCATGGCATATGCCTATTAAGGTTCATGGCCTATGCCTATTATGGTTCATGGCCTATGCTTATTATGGTTCATGGCCTATGCCTATTATGGTTCATGGCCTATGCTTATTATGGTTCATGGCCTATGCTTATAATGGTTCATGGCATATGATTATAATGGTTCATGGCATTTGCATTGCAGGTTATTATAAATGAGTCATGGCATCTGTTATGTAGATTAGTGACATATGGGTTATGGCATAATTCAGGAAGAAATTTCAAGCATATTTTTACACATCTTTTGACATGTTTTCTTATAAAATACCTTACTTTTATACATGTACATTGTTGCAGCGTTGGCCTGGGGGATGTATTTTATTGCCACCCATCCAGAAGTTGATGAGAAAGTGTATGAAGAAATACAGACGGTTCTTGGTGACGAAGCTGTGGACCACACAAATATTGGAAACTTAGTGTATGTTCTCAATAACTCTTTGCCTCATGGGAAATTTTGCATGCTTTTTGTTGTCTGCTGATTTTTTTCAAAATCAACTGTTTTGAAAAATTCTTTTAGGAATACCATCAGAGTGTCAAACAATTTGAATCCTGATTAGGCAATGAGTTAACCTTTACCTTGCTAAACCTTGATCTTACATCCTGTTTTTAAAACAGTGAAGATTCTGATCAGCTGGCTCCTCAGAAGCCAGCTGATCAGGATAAACATTGGTTTCCACTCTGCTGCTTGTAAATACATTCTTATAAATGGGATTCTTGCAAGTAATTAGTCTTAGTAGATAAAAATTGGGGGGAAGCGTTGTACTTTAAAATATCCAGCATAATAAGGGTTAAGGCATAGGGCCAGTTTAAGCCAATTTTTTTAAGCGTAAAATTTTGATTTTTTTCTTATCAATCAGTTTAAACATGTGTTTTGGGTGCTCAAAAGAGCAGTCTCATCGAGACGGTTCTTTTGAGCACCCACAACATATGTTTTGGTTGAGAAATAAGAAAAATATTTTTCAGGTACACACTCTTATCTGGGGTTATGTTTACTTGCACCATTGATTTCTGATAATGTTCAGCATTGAATCAGCAGGCATGAGACTTGTCAAAGTTTTGAAAGATTTTCTTTATAGCTCACCTGAACACAAACTTGAAAGTGCTCAAAAGTGAGCTATTGGGAACAGTCAATGTCCCGCATCTGTCCTTGTCGCCGTTGACAACAATTTGCTTTAAATGACAACTCCTTCTCTTAGAAGGAATGTTCCTTAGAGGTTCCTCTACAAAAGAAACTAAAACCAAATTGATCTGTCAAAAACATGGCCGTCAGAGGTGAACAAAAACTTCAAAAATCTTCTCTGAAACTGGTGGTCAAATTCAAAAGAATTTGGTAGAAATAATCACTGGATGACCTACAAAATAGCTACTTTAAGCTTCATGAGGTGCCACCTTTACATTGACCCATTAGCCTTATAATACAAGAAGCAACAAAACTCAGGTGAGCAATTCAGGGCCACATGCCCTCTTGTTTATTTGTTGTACGTATCTGCTTTTATCCTTAATCCACCAGTCACAACTTTTGTCAACTGTTCCTATCATCTGCAAAATTTGTGGGGTCAACGCAAGAATGTTGTAACTATACAATAAGTAATGATATACAAACCCACATTATGTTCTTGGATAGCCTATATTGCAAACTACATGGACCCAGATCAGACTGCAACCAAGGGAGCAGTCAGATCAAGGTTCATATTGTTTGCCTCCATGAAGTGCACTTGAATGTATGCAGCAGACATAAAAAAGCAGACAAGATTTTCAAGACAAAAAACAGTGGCGGGACAAGGGTTAACATGTCTGACTAGAGGCGTACAAGTTGCAGTCAGAGGTCAGATTGTTTGCACAACGTCATGTTGATGTCATCATATGATAAACAGCTGCTTTTGATCAAGTATTCTAATGCACTTGCTTTAATAACAGGTCTGATTGGGTAACATAAAAAAATAAAGGCGGTATATCCTGCGCTATACTGTTGGAAAAAGTTTGACCTCATAATTATGCCACATTTGGTTGGTTGATATGCTGCTTGCATTGTGCTAATTTGAGAGGAAACAGCGATTTTGATGGGAAGCCAACTCAGAAGTGCTAACCATAATCAAAATGTTGATTTGGGGAGGTATACGTTTTATAGCTCCACTCAGGCCACATTGTAAAACTAAATTTCTGACAGATGATATACCTCCACAAATAGAAAAGTTGAATACAATTTTCCTCAAATTTTATGACTAAAAAGGGAACATTATTTTCAACTAGTATTACTTGCCAATGACTACTTTGTCGCCTGCTGTTAACCTTTGCAAACAGTTTGGACATAAAATGTCAGTCCTGATCTGCTACGGAGATATTTAATGCCACATGATAGATGTTCATGTTTAAAGGATAGCTATACGTCTTTGTAAAATTCAGAATTTATAAGAATTGACTGGACTTGTGTATATGAGGCCTCCAGATAAGAATGCGTAATTGAACATTGTTCGTCTTATTTCTCAACCAAATCATGTTGTGGGTACTCAATGAAACAGTAAAACATATGATTAGTCTGATGGAAAAGAAAATAATTACAATTTTATGCTAAAATGTTTTGCTTATCTCAACTTATTTATTTTAATAGGTATTTGCGGCAAGTTCTTGATGAAACCTTACGGTGTGCTGTAGTAGCACCCTGGGCAGCCAGATTTCAAGATTATGATTCTCAGCTTGGTGGCCACTTTATCCCAAAGAATGTAAGTCAAGCATTAATTATTGATTTTTATGTTGCCTGCGAAAGCATGGTGGACACATAGGGATTATGACTTCGGCGGCGGCCTCGTCATGCTTTTGGTTTCTGATTGATAACTCTTAAAGGGATTCAACAATTTCATTTAAACTTAAAAGAAGGGTCAAGCATCATTAAATACAGATCAAGATTGAAAAGGGGGGCAATCCGCAAAGTTTTGACTGAGTTATGACCCTTTTTTGACTTGGATTTTGGCTAAATCGTAGTTTCCGATCAATAACTTTTGATGGGATACAACAATTTCATTCAAATTTTACAGAAGGGTAAAGCATTATAAAATACAGGCCCAGTTCCAATTTGGAGGTCATTCACAAATTTTTGACTGAGTTATGGCTCTTTTTTATTTAGGTTTAGGCTAATGCAAAAGCTACAAGTGTATGGCTTTTTTGTGGAATAATCTTCACATTTCTCCATAACGATAATATCTGACAACTTCTCACTATAGGCCATGATTACACAGTGGCTGTAGATAAGCATGACAGTGATTAAAATTTTACCCCACCCCCTGACCCCTGGGATGGGCTCAAAGGTCAAATATTTAAATTTTGCAATAACTCAGTCAGTCAATATTTTTACTGAAATTTTGCATGCAGACAGAGGAGCAATAAATATGAAACAATGCAGCAACATGGTAGCAAATATTTTGCTTGTAGACCCACTCCCATGACCCAAGGGGATGGGGTCAAAAGGTCAAAATTCAACTTTTTCAGAACATGGTCATGTTGCATATCAAATTAAAGAGAATAACAAAATGTAGCAACATGGCAGCAAATATTTTGCCTGCAGACCCCCCACCTCCCCCTCGACCCTAGAGGATGATTTCAAAAAGTCAAAATTCTACTTTTTCAGAACATGGTCAAGTTGCATATCAAATTAAGGGAATCACAAATGCAGCAACATGGTCGCAAATATTTTGCCTGCAGACCCCCCCTCCCCCACAACCCGGGTACTGGTCAACTCGTACCTAAGTCAACTCGTACCTTAGTCAACTCGTACCCATGTTTGGTCAACTCGTACCTTAGTCAACTCGTACCTAAGTCAACTCGTACCTTAGTCTATTTATAATAGAATATGAAAGAGTTTTATGCCGTTGTCTAAGTACATTAATCATGGCAAAAGCAAAATGATAAGTTTTGTTACGACTTAGGCGAATTCTGCACTCGGAGCTCGGACCCAGTATATTGGGTCCGAGAAAGGAGCATTCAATTACAAATCGGTAAACACAGTATACTGCCCAAGTGATGCTTGCTCTTACAAATTACAGTAGATGAAGAAATAGCTAGACTCTACATTGTAAAAGAAATAAGTGCAACTTAACACCCATTTTGGTGGCAGTCGGACTGCCGCTGGTCTTGACGTATTTAACGTATGAGCTGTTTTGTAATAACAGGGATTACTGTTCAACAACTATCACTAGTTAAATGTTAGCCTCTGGTAGCGTCGTCTTAGTATGAAAGTGTAGCTAAATGAACATCCAAAATGGGTGGCAACTACGCAGCCACATCTTTTAGTGTTAACTTACAGGGATAGCACATTGCAAACTTATCATCGCAAATAGCACTGGTCACATCGAAAATCATAAAATCTGGTTTTGTTGTAAGCAAACAATAAAGGTATACAGACTCGATGAGATAGACGGATCAGAGCATCAAGCAGTCTGATCAACGCATTTGTTATTCGATCTCAAAAACTTAAATTGCTGAACTTGCTATGCGCATTTTTCAAATTGAAACCTAGTCTTTGTAACTGAGCATGCTGGATGTGTCCTTCTAGGGTAGCTAACCCCTGAAGATATGTTTTCTCGTGCCGCGGCTTTTGTGTACATAAAGACGCCTTACAGCCACGTGCTGGTGATTGGTAGGGTGTGAAAAACAGTATCTAATCAATTATGAATAAGTGATTGTATTAATTAAGCTGTAATCATGGTAATAAGAATTTAACATTGCCTGACTGTGCAAAACTTGAATAATTAAAAACAACAGTACAACCTTATTAAAAAAATCGGAATTGCAATGTAAAACTGAAATCCTTCTGGTTTATAACTGATTAAAACATTTTAAAAATGAACCCATCTCACGTTACAGGGTATGGTTCTTTACTTTAGAAAGTCCAGATGATTCTCTCATCATACAGTCTCATCTGAGTCTTCGCTACTTGCTACTTAAATGACTCCAAATTTGCATTTTGTTTTGTCGTCTGCTGACTTATTTTGAAATGAGTTGTTCAAAATATCTTCTAATGTTTAAGTGCTAGTTGAAAAAAAAACACTGCGTGCTATCATAACAGACCTATGTCCGAAATTCAAAACTTTGTGTATACGAGCAGCGAAGATCCTGCGGAGCCGTCCTTATATAAAGGTCTAAGATATCGGAACAGGCAGATCCGAAACTCCCCTAGTCCCAGCCTTCACAGGTCGTAATATATTTGAGAAGGCTGGCCCGAATCTCTCCTTATTGTAGATAGCAAAACTGTGTTGATTTGGTCGTTTAAGCAGGCTATTCCGAACATCGACCCATAGGGAAAAGGTAAGGGAACTTGCCACAGCTGGCCTGAACCTCGTCCGATCGCAAATACTAAATTGTGATGATTATGTATGATTGAACAAGCTCTCAGAACGCCGCCCCATAGGCATAAGAGTTGGGATCTTTGAACAGGCTGGCCCGAACCTAACCTCAGCACAGATAGCAAATCGTGATGTTTTAATGTTTGAAAAGGTTTGTTAGGACCTAGACTTACAAGTTCTCCGTCTATCACGCTCTACCCTGCCACGTTTTTTTGACTCAGGTACGAGTTGACTTGGGGTAGGTACGAGTTGACCAAAGGTCAGGTACGAGTTGACCAAAAATGGGTACGAGTTGACTAAGGTACGAGTTGACTTAGGTACGAGTTGACTAGAAACCCACAACCCTGGGGATGGGGTCAATAGGTTTCAGAACATGGTCATGTTTCATATCAAATTAAAGAGACTCACAAATGCAGCAACAAGGTTGCATGCCCCCAGACCCCCCCCCCCCCCCCTACGGGCCCAGATGGGGTCAATAGGTCAAAATTCAACTTTTTCAGAACATGGTCTTGTTGCATATCAAATTAAAGGAAGTCACAAATGCAACAACATGGTAGCAAATATTTTGCCCGCAGACCCCCCCCCCCCCATCCTTGACCCATAGGGGTGGGTTCAATAGGTTAACATTCAACTTTTCCAGAACATGGTCATGTTGCATATCAAATTAAAGGGAATCTTGGTAGCAAATATTTAGCCCCCAGACTCCTCCCTCCCCCTCGGGGTCGAAAGGTCGAAACACTTTTTCAGAACATGGTCATGTTGCATAACAAATTAAAGGGAATGGAGAATAGAGCACCATGCAAGCACATATTCCCTCCTTACACACACCCTCAACCTGTGGGTTGGATAAAAAGATAAAAAAAAATTCTGAATGTGGTCATGTTGCATATCAAATTGAGGGGAAGAAGTATAGACTAACATAGAAGCAAACACTTTGAACTTACACACACCCCTGACCTCTGGGTCAGGTTGAAGTCAGATATTGAACTTGTACAGATTTGTTTATTTTTTATTGAACTAACCACTTGGTTAATAGGCTTTTAACTTTGATCTGTATGATACCCAAGGTGAACTAAAGGGATGGAGAAATGGGATTTATGTTTTGTGATTTATAAGTTTCTCTAAAATAATCCTTCGCCGGGGACATAAATTCGACAAATTTGCCTTGTATGACTTCTGTTTTGTCAGGCTTGCCAAAGGCTCGTATAATAAATTCCATATGAAATGATCACTCATGTAAGATCCTCTATGTATATATATTACAACTGAAATAGGTGAAAAATTACAGGATTATTCCTGAATGGCTGACCATAACTGATGATTGGGATGTTAAACCACAGACCAAACAAAACAAAATTCTTCAATGTAGGATTTTGAGGCAGACTTTCAGTAGAAGGACTTTCTGTATAAAGTCAGCCTCAAAATACTGAATTATGGAGATTATAATAGCTTCTCTGATTTACTTTTATGAAGACAATCAACAATTTAAACTTGAAATTTGAAATATTTTGTATATAATTATAAAAAGACATAATATTTTGTAGGCATACTGCAAGTTTCAAGATTTGAATTTCTGGAGCTCAGGATTTTGGATGTTTTTTTTTTTTATTTTTTCACCCATGAATCTCTAAGTACCTTCCTAAGTAAGTAAGGGTGCAAAGATCAGGAATCGATACAATCAAGTACCACACCTGACCCAGGATACCAATGGGAAAGTGACCAACTCACAGTAGACACCACAAACGAGAGCCAAGAGGTCAGCCCTTTCCCAGCAAGTGACCACAAAGCACATAAAACCAGACACGCACAAAGACATAGCAAACACAATACAGAACAAAAGCATAAAAGATCCACCTTGGAACGGTCAGTAAAATATTTACTGGAGGGCTTAAACCGGTTAAACGGCGCCAACCTCACCCTTAATTCAGATGTGGATCAAGACACATAGATATTTGGTTTGCATGAAAGACCCCTAACTTATCAATGCATCATCTCCTAAAACATATAAATCAAGATATAACAAGGAGATAAAGCAAGGATAAGGACTCAACAGTAAATTAAACTGGATACTGGAGCAAAAGAAATCCAACAGGTAAACCCCGGTGGGCCCGACAAACAGCCAAAGCATCAGGCCCCTACCATCTCATCAATAGATAAGTCTTTAAGTCGGAACCATCATAGAGTCTGAAGTCCGACCCACCGGCGTGCAATTAAAGAGGAAAGCAAAGTTGCCAACCGTGATTGGGTTGACTACCAAGCATGCAGTCTGCTGCAGTACATTAATGTTATAAGTCAAGATTTAAACATAAATAAATTCAAAGTTTTCACAAAAAAAGTTTATCAACCTGGCTATATTTTTAGCAAGAAATTGGAATTTTATATTATTTGTAAATACGGTTTTGTTAAATTGCCATATTTGACCACATTTTTTTCAAAATTCCACACCTACATTTGAAAACAGTGTACATCCAGATCAGCTGGCTTCTGATGAATAAATCTGTCAGATCAGAATGATTGAATCCACTCTATTTTTCATTGGCACATAGTATCCATGATTTTAGTTGCACCACTGGATTGTCTTGAAGGCATAAGTTAATTACAGTAGACTCTCGTTAACTCGACAATGTAAAAGGTGATACAATTCACACCAAGCATACAATTTGGCCAAAACAGACGGATACTGAAAAAACAGTTGTTTACCAGAGCGCGTGCCTTTTGGCGGATTAGTATTTTTGTCTATTTTTCTCACATTTATATAGCATTTTCGCGAGGGAAACAAAGCAGGCCTTCTGGATTCATTTAACTGCATAGGTATACGATAAGATTTGCTTCGTTTCTTTATTGATGGGCGAAAAACTAAATAAAAATGTTTAAAAATACAACCTTGCAGTGTTCAATCTAGAGCGCGCCATTGCGCCATTGACCCCTTTTAAAGGCAACTGGCGCAAGTTCGATGTCTACTGTGGCCAAAATGGCGCGCTACGAATCCTATGAGGTTCGAAAATATGCAACAATGTCAGCTAAAAAACGTAAAAATCGCCATGAAACATCGTGGTGAAAAGCGGAAGTTTACAGTTTATACTTGGTTTCCCTTTCATTTAACACGGAAGTAGAGCTTTTAATGAAAAAGGGGAACCAATCTACTATGACTGTTAGCATACTGATCGTGCAACTACGATTTTTTTTAAAAAAAAACAACATTATCTGGCCCCCTGGGTGTTGTGTCGTCTAAAAATCTGCAAAACAGCCGTGGTTTGCTTCTTTTATTTTAACAGATAATTCCCCAGAAAGAGTTACATTTAAAACTTGTCCAGATAAATTTATCAAACAGCTAATAAAATAGCTAGCTTAGTAGTGGTGTATAAAATGGGACTCAGTTGAGATGGAAAATTGAAGAGGTAAGATTTTACTTTGGCTATCTTCATCTTTCTTGTCTATCAGACCTGAAGGAGCTGGTACTTGGTGTAGGTTTCAGTAGTTCCAAGTACCCCACCCCCCTTCGTCAGATTTTCTATCTTACCCCCACTTTATGTTGGCCGGGGAAAAGGGCTGGGGGTGAACAAAAAATCATTATGTATAGGGGAACCCCTGCCCAATTTTTTTTTCAGTCTGTTGACTTAGTCATTTTCAAGCAAATTCTATAAAGGGGGAGACCCTGCCCAAAATTGTTCATGATGGGTTGGCCTCTTAAGTCATTATTCAAGCATTTTATTTGTGCTTTCCCCTTCCATTTTAATGGTTGCTGCAGGTAGTATACACCAAAAATATTTTCAAAATCAACAATTAACTAGGTATAATGTAATCTCCTTCTTACACCCATATTCTATACACTGGGTATTTTTAAATATAATCAGTCTTATAAGTAATTTACTGTTTTATCACCTATTTATGTGAGGGCCCCTTCTTTTTCTAAATGGCCCCCTATTTTAGGTTGGATGGGCCCGGTCGGCTCCCTTTGCTGCAATCCTAGATTGAACACTGCCTTGTTGGGGATCTATTGCATTTGTGACTACTTTTTGCAATGAAGCAAGCATCAATTCAGATGATAGTTTTTGGCTGATCGTAGCCCTGTCTCCTGTGCAAACATCGATTAAAACCACGTTGCTAAACGACAGCTTAAAATTGCCATTGTTTTAGACCACGTGCATATTTCACGGATACGTATGATGACAGTCGGCCTATACGGAGGTGAACAGACATTCAAAATATTTATGATACGGGGCTGAATAGTTAAACAAAAGTTATAGCAGAATCGAAGATATTGTAGCAGAATATGTGTTATGTAGAGCATGCGTAAGCTTCTGTTGTACCATGTCCCATTAAACATTTTTTTTCTTCAAAAGTGCAGATACGAGAAGTATATGGGGCTGCTTTGTTGTCTGTTTAGGTGCCACAAGTACAGAGGCGACTCTGAAATCTGTGTTCAGTTTGTCCATGTATGTTTGGGACATATACTCAAAACTATGCCCTCCAAGTCTATGACTTCCAATACTATATAGACCTCAGCCTTAGGACCTGGGCAATAATGCATCCGACACTAGTTTTAACTACATCCCTGACGCCCATGAATTAGCAGTATATATTATTCCTCTGTTCCACAAAACCTCTCAGAGGGCCTCTATAATGTCTTGCTCTGGATTATTCTTGCCAATATTTTTACGTACACACTGTTCAATGGACTGGCCATTGTTTACAGTCACCATACCATAAAAGATACCAGACTTTTAGTGTACAGTGCAAGGGTACTATTGCCCATGGATATGGTTTTGCTCGGAAAGTGGTATTCTGTTAGACTATGTTTAGTTCCCCGGTAATTGAGTAGTGTTAAATGTGCAAAATAAGAAAAACATGAATCAGACCACACAAAGATCCATTTTAATAGGCTGGCACAATTATTGTCTATACCCATGGGCGTAGACTATCGAAGGTAGACATACTTTATCAATGGCCATAGTGACTGTATTGGTTCAGTTTTATTGAAAATCAATGTGATATACAGAAGGATATTTGATAGTATTCAATTAATATTTATGTACTTGACCCCCCCCCCCCCCCTATTTAAAATAAAATGCATTGTGGAGGGAGGGGTGAGGGAATAACCCTTATGTAAAATAAGTGCTGTGTGTGCAGACACACCTTATTGAACCCGATAAGACCATAAACAGTCCCATCTGGGGCTACATTCTTAGCAATATTGGCTTTTATAATGCATAAAGAAGCGAAGCATTGAGTAAATTACACTACCCATACTTAGGCTATGAGCTACTAAGGGTTTTGCTCTCCCCCAGGAGGAATTTGTAGACTATGTTTTTAATAAAGCGTATAATCTAACGAGCTTTTTGAAACATGTTAGCCCTCTGGCGGCTGAGGCATTTGGGTGTTATAGCTTGTTAATTATGTTAACCCTCATTTTTTTAATGTAATTAAGGCTGTTAAGGTAGTACTTGAACAATTCAAATTGGCTAAATAGTCATGTAATATAAAGAACAGTTACTTCCTTGCAGATATTGATCTTTGCCAAAGTTATTCAAGGCCTTTATAGTGTCATTTACGTTACATTTTCTACTACACCCTATAAAATAATTAAAATTTTGTTAAATAGTTTCGTTTGAAAATTTTTCAATAAATATTTTAGATAAATTTAATATTGTCTGTGAAAGACAATTTACTGACCATTCTGAAACTGCAAACAGCTTAATTCTATCACAAAAACTGCAAGAGTTATAAGCTGTTGAATATGACAACCCTGAAGAAAACGTTATGTAAGGTAAGAATCTTTTCATTTTAAAATGCAGCATGCAATCCTATACGTATGCTTTTAAACACCATATATGAGCATTATATTGATAAGCAAGACTGAAAGGGGATATTAAATATTGTTTCTGGTGTAAAATATCATTTTGATGTTTGATTGCCACTATGCTATTAATGTTATATTAACTTCAGGGCGTTCTATATATTGATAAATACCCTAAATGATACACCATAGGGTATTTTAATTTATTTTAAAACTTTCTTTTGTATGTTTAATAAATATTTAGATAATAATTTGACTGAAATGAAATTTATCAGCTCATATTAAGACAATATCAAATTTTCAAATCATATTTGCTTTTGTGAAATAATTTATTTTTGAACTTAAAAAAAATATTTTACCAATTTGGCAAAATTTATTGCTTTTAAACTTCATTAACGAAGAATATTAGAGATCTCAAGTGATAGCTAAATAAAAATATGTTCCCACGTTTTGTCAAAACTGTTCAAGTAACGTATATTACAATATTAAATATATCCAAAGGTACTATGTGTGTCCAAAATAATGTCAAAGACATTATAAATTGAGTATGACATGGTAATAATAAGGTGGATTTAGATTCTGTAATACTTATCTGAAGACTTTTGGTACAAAGTTTAATTTGCTTATTTAACAGCAACCAAATAATCTAAGCGCAACCAGTTAACTTTTGTGTATATTCTAAGAAAATAGTCAGTAACACAATACAGGCTAGTATTCCTTTATATGTATACTCATCAACAGTAATGAAATATGTTCTTAAAAGGATATGTTCTTAAAAGGATATCCTCTGGAAGCAAAGACTGCACCTAAGAAAAACTGCTTTTTAACTAAATGTTGTGTTGGAGGTGGTAGCATACAAAAGTGTGTGCTAAAAATCCAGATAGAATAAAGCATATACAAGTTGGTACAATAAAATTTGATATGTGTTACATTAGATAACATGCATTATAAGTGAATGCAATAAGAAACTGTTTAAAGAACTTGTTTCAAAATAAAATGCAATACTGACATCTTATTTGCATATGCAGATGGCGACACATTTATTTATTTTTAGCTTTTAAATGGACTTTGTTATCTTCAGCATATATTTCAATGTTTAATGAATACACATGTTAATGAAATCAACATAGTATTTCTGATCATTTGTTCAAGCAATGGAAACTTTATATTAATAAGTAAATGATTTACAAAGAACAAATACTTCCATAAAAATGGCAAAAAACAAGTGTTAATGATGGAGTTTTACGTGTTAATGATCGCATTTGATAGGATCATATCCACAGAATCAGGCCAGTTGTTACGTACGATACCAATTTAAATTTATAAGACTTTAACAGCCAGAATAAGGGCAGACCAAATTTGGCCAGCTGACATTCAAGTTAGATTTAACAATGTTCTTTTAGCATGTGGGATGGAAAAGTAAAACATATAAAACAGTGCTGTCATGAGATCTTACTTAGTTTTATAAATTAATGTCAAAACAGCTAATGCTAATTTCCACTATACAGAATGTGGCATGACCAAATTATTGCAGTAATCCTCAATAACAGAGTAAGTAAGGGTGCAAAGAATGGGAAGCTTTATAGGAAAATTAAACTAATAGAATGAGTTGTAAACACACCAGAGATTGGAAACAGGACACATACAAAAAAAAATCAACTGTTCCGACAAAAATAGTATTGAGAGGCCACCCTAGTCACTATCAACAGTGCTACCGTAATAACTTACATGCAACGTTAACAAAGTATACATGATTTTGTTGATAAGTATCTATGTATTTCTGATTTCCATGGGTCGTTTTCCTCAATTGTCTCCAAAAGAAATCATATTTCTTTCACAATGAAAAAGATTTCATAAATATCAGATATATTGCAGTGTATTTATGGTCATATATGTTACATGTGTGTACAATATAGTATATCAAATATTGAAACCATATCTCAGATTTGTTCTCTGGCAGTAGCAAAAGTATGAAAATCATTCCAGTTAGATGGAAACAATACTTGCTGATCTTATTTAATGTAATATATAAAGTGCTCAAATGAAGATTTGACCTGCATGTGAGATTTTGGTACTTATCACATATTGGCAAAAGCCAGCATTAATTGTCCATGCTGACGCAGTGTAGCCAGCTGTCTTGATTATGGTCTACAGTGTATGCAGGTAATCAGCAAAGGCTCTGGTAAGTCGACACATTTACACAGGCTAACATGAGCCTTCATTTTTTGAAACTGTAATAATAACCAAAATAAATTTATTCTTTGCGTTACTAGTTATAACCTATTTAGCTTGATTCGAATTATGCAAATGATTAGAAGGATGTAATTTTGTAACCATGATCATATTTTCATTTCCCACGCTAAATACGAATAAAACAAAATTTCACTGTTAGACTATGTATAATTTACAGAAATAACTCAAAGCAAAATTACCAATGAATTATTAAGTCCATTCATTTAGTCATATCTTCAATACAATACTAACAATGCAATGGAGCTTTCTATGTATTATCCCTTTTAAATATATGACTAACACAGAACCTTTAGATGCTGTCATGTTTTATTACTTCACAAAATTGTATAACCAGATGAAACAGATGACAAGCGTTATCTTCTCCTTAAAAAATTTGTGTTATGCATGTTACCAGGATAAAGTATATACTGGACATGCTATAGATATAGTGGGATGCATTACCATAGGGGATATAACCATAGGGGATATAACCATAGGTTTGGCATGATGGTGCCATTTATTGGTCAGAAATCACTATGATTTTTTAAAAGAAAAACTTAAGTTTTTGTTCAAATGATAAACACCTGTTTAGTCCGGCAGAATTTAGGCAAATTTTAGGAGGACCTGGAACTTGATTTTAAACTTTTTTTCTTTGTTGATTCTGGTAGTGCATACATTGTCCTCGAAAAATCCAAGTGATGCCACTCTGATAGCATTGAGCATTTCGATATATCCAAGATGGCGTCCAAGATGGAGGCCAATTATAGTGAAATTATTGTGTGATATGGAAAAAAATGTCTCAAACTCATTCTCTTCCTTATATTGTTAACTATGAAGTTGAAATCTGATTGAAGACACTTAGCTTGTAACCAAATAAAAAATAAAATAAGAATACCGACAAGATGGCCGAAAAGATGGCAGTTTATTACAAAACAAATGAGAAAATCTTCCCTGATACTGGTAAAATTCCAGGGATTTGCATACAAATGCTTATTTTATTGATTCTTGAATTACATTATCGTTGTAACATCCAAGCAATGCTATTCATGCATCATTCAGAATTTGATATATTCAAGATGGCGTCCCGTATGGTAGCCGACAAGTTTTACAAACCCGTGGGAGCAGCACCCTACCTGTAGGCATATCCGATTGATTTGTAACGGACCAGATGCCTTGCCTGATAGAGAAGCACTTTACAAACTCGATTATCTGAATAAATGAACCCAGCATGCATGTCTGATTGAGTTGCAATGTACAAGCAGGCATATCTGAGAGCAGCACCGCATCAGCAGACATGTCTGATATAATGCCACCACTGTACAGGTAGCACCAAACTCAATCTGTCATTCATCTTCACTCGACTTATAAAATGTTGGATGCAGTGGCAATTGACCAGCAGACCTGACCTATAGTGAGGTACCAAGCCAACAGGCATGGTCTATAGAGAGCAACCACACCAACAGGCAGTGCTGATAATGAGACACCACACGAGCAGGCATAGCATATAGAGGTCTCTACACCAGAAGACATGGCTGATTTGAGGTACCTCACCAGAAGACATGGCCTATAGTGAGACAACACACCAGCAGGCATGAATGGTAGTGAGACACTAGACCAGAAGTCATGGCCTATACTGAGACACCACACGAGCAGGCATGTCCTATAGTGAAGTACCACACCAAGAGGCATGGCTGATAGTGAGGCACCACACCAGAAGGCATGGCCTATAATGAGGTACCGCACCAGCTGGCATGGCTAATAGTTATGAACCACACCAGAGAGTATGGCCTTTAGCGAGGCATCACACCAGCAGGCACGGCTGATAGTGAGATACCATACCAACAGATATGGCAGATAGAGAAGCACAACACCAGCAGACATACAGGATTGAGTTACAAAAGAGCAGCATGATGATTGAGTGGCAACCGTCCAGCAAGTATCCATCTTGCAGCAGCACCAGCCAGTGTGCATATCTGTTCTACTTACACCAGACCAGCAGCCCAGCCATCATTTCCACAGGGTCAGCAGACATATTTACCATTAAGCATGTTTGATTATGTGGCACATGACCGGTACACATGTCTGATACCAAGCAGCTTTGTTCTGTAACAGCTTCACGAGACCAGCAGGCCTGTTGTAGCACCCATGTCTTTAAAATTTGCTCTTAACCAGCAGGTATATGTGTTACAGTTGCACCCGACCACCTGGGATGTCGGTTACAATTGCACTCTAACAGCATGCATGTCTGTTAGAATTGCATCTCACCAGCAGATATGTTTGAATCAGTTGCAACTCACTAGCAAGCACATCTGTAGTTGTGAGGGCTGAACCATCAGGTATATCTGTTACACTTGCCTCATATCCTCAGCTATGTTCCTATGCTCGTACCCAACCAACGAGCTGGTAAGCACAATTGCACCAGATCATCAGGCATGTATGTTACAGTTGCACCTGACCACAGCCATGTCTTCATAATTTGCTAACTCTCCGCATGCATGCATGTCTGTTACAGTTTCATCTTATCAGCATCCATGTATATTACATTTGCACTAGACCATCCACATGCCTATAACGATTGCATCCAACCATTTGCCATGCCTTTCACAGTTGCACCTTACAAGCAGTCATGTCTGTTAAACTTGCTCCTACACGCATGCATGTCTGATACTCTTGCACCGCACGAGCATTCATATTTATTATAGCAATATCCAACAATCTGTGCTGTCTGTTGCACTTTTACCAGACTAGTATATATTAGAAGAAATGGTTGTTACAATTGCACCGTACAAGTAGGCCTGTATTTTAGTTACACCCAACCAGCAGTCAAGATAGTAACGAACATCTGCAGCATGCAAATCTCTTACAAAGTTTTTTTGTGTTGATATACTGCACTTCATAAGTAAATAGTATTTTCTCTCTCTTTTTATACCCCGCCACTAAAGTGTGGCGAGGTATTATGTTATACCCTTCGGTGTCTGTCCGTCTGTCCGTCCGTCCGTCCGTCCGTCTGTCCGTCTGTCCGTCCGTCCGCACCATTTCCGATCGATAACTTGAGTATTTATTCACGGAATTTTTTCAAATTTTGCATACATATTGTTATCGGCGATGAGTGGTATGGGATTGTTAATGGGCAAAATCCGTCCATTTTTAACGGAGTTACTGCCCTTTTTCGTATTGGAAAAATGGTTTCTGGCCTGTTATTCCTTTACTATTCATGATATCTGAATGAAACTTCACAGATATGTTGCACATCAAAGGTTACATATTCTGACTAAGAACCGTCACTCTGACCTTCCCAGTTTGTGAGTTATCCACCCTTGATAGGTCTGAAAAAAGGTTTTTGACCTATTGTTCCTTTACTATGTGGAATATCTGAATATAACTTCACAGATATGTTTCACATCAAAGGTAACATATTGTGACTAAGAACCGTCACTCTTACCTTTCCCGTTTGTGAGTTATCCGCCCTTGATTGAATTAAAAAATGTTTTTTACCCGTAGTTCCTTTACTATGTGGAATATTTAAATGAAACTTTACAGATATGTTTCACATCAAAGGTTACATACTGTGACAAAGAACCATCACTCTTACCTTTCCAGTTCATGAGTTATCTGCCCTTGATTGATCTGAAAAATGGTTTTTGACCTGTAGTTCATTTACTATATGGAATATCTGAATGAAACTTCACAGATATGTTGATCATCAAAGGTTACATATTGTGACTAAGGATCTTCACTCTTACCTTTCCAGTTCATGAGTTATCTACCCTTGATTGATCTGAAAAATGGTTTTTGACCTGTAGTTCCTTTACTATATAGAATATCTGAATGAAACTTCACAGATATGTTGAACATCAAAGGTTACATATTTTTAGTAAGGACCGTCACCCTTACCTTTCCAGTTCATGAGTTATCCGCCCTTGATTGATCTGAAAAATGGTTTTTGACCTGTAGTTCATTTACTATATGGAGTATCTGAATGAAACTTCACAGATATGTTGACCATCAAAGGTTACATATTGTGACTAAGGACGTCATATCACTGTCTATCTCAGTTCTGTTGCTATTTAGGCATTATATATCTCACAAAATAACTTTTGGTGCCCCCAGCAGTGGCGGGGTATTACGCAGTGCTTGCGGTGCTTTTATTTTGGTAATTTTATCCATCCATCCATATACAACTTTCCAGCTGAACATTTTTCTGCATATTGATTAAAAAAGGTTTGTACTTTGAGCAACCATTCTGTCACAAAGTTTTCAGTGAAATCAACCATTCCGTATACCCTTGCATTTATCCCTTCATGTTTTGACAGAATGTTTGCCCAAAGTAGGAACTTTTATAAGAATAATATTATCAGATCCAGCCAAAAGTGGTGTGGAAGATGATGCATGAATTGATGGATATGATTACCAGAACAAAGTAAGTAAGGTTGCAAAGATCAGGAATCGATACAATCAAGTACCACACCTGACCCAGGATACCAATGGGAAAGTGACAAACTCACAGAAGACGCCACAAACGAGAGCCAAGAGGTCAGCCCTTTCCCAGCAGGTGACCACGAAGCACATATAAACAGACGCACACAAAACATAGCAAACACAAGACAGAACAAAAACATAAAAGATCCACAAAAGAAGTACCGCCTTGGAACGGTCAGTAAAATATTTTACTGGAGGGCTTAAACCAGTTTAACTGCGACAAAACACATTACCATTACGAAAAATAAAAAGCCCGTTATTTTTTCTGTGCAGTTAATCATAGCAAAGCCCATGTGATTTCCCACCCTGTTATTGCTGCCATCTTGGACGTCATCTTGAGTATTTTACAACGCTGAAAACATCACCAACATTACAGTCTAATTCCCTGAATACAATCGCTGTTGAAAGCTATCAAAAAATAGTTATTAACTCCGATTTTGATTTCAGGTTGAATTTTGTTTTAAAATGGCGGCCATCTTGGACACTATCTTAAATATTTCAACCATCTGAACTAAACTAAATTAATTTCATTTTAATCGTTTGCTTCATTAGGTGTCTAAACATACGAAAAAGTCAAAATTAAATTGCTTTTTATTCAGTTTGTTGGTCAGATAGGTCTTAGGAGCCTAACTGGCGGCCATCTTTGATGCCATCTTTAGTATTTCAACCCTCTGAATCAAACCAATGTTCCATTTTAATTGTTTGTATCATTTAACCTCTAAACATCCGTAAAAAATGGGTTTTTATCGAGTGTGTTGGTCAAATAGGTCTTGGGAGCCTAATTGACGGCCATTTTGGAGGCCATTTTTAATATTTAAACCTTCTGAATCAAAATATTATGTTCCATTTTAATTATTTGTATCATTTAGCCTCTAAAAATCCATAAAAGTCAAAATTAAATTGTTTTTCATCGAGTATGTTGGTCATATAGGTCTTAGGAGGCTAACTGACGGCCATCTTGGACGCCATCTTTAATATTTCAAAACGCTCAATGATGTCAGAGTGGCATCAGTTGGATTCATCAAGTACAATGCCTGCACAACAAGAATCAGCAAAGAAAAAAACTTTAAAATCAAGTTCCAGGTCATTCTGGTTTTCTTCTGGACTAGTTTTAATTCTTCATTTCTTGATTTCGACCATGATTAAAATGACTTACAATTTTAGAAATTGTAAGATAGCTTTCCTTGATTGTTATCAATATAGTTGATGTAATCAATAGCTGATAAGCTACATATGCATTTGTTGGCTTACACAATTGTCAATAGATATTACTAAACTACTACATGCTTAATATCATGTTTCATATTGAACTGTAGACAGTGAGGAAAATGTCTTGCATATACAGTGTATCATTTCATGTATAAAAATAACTAAACATATAGAAGTTTAAGACAGTTAAGTGATATTGATTAGGCATTTCAGAAACATAATTTGATCCTTAAATAAAGCATTTACTGTAAGTGATGTTTACATATATTCGATAAAACAGTCTTCATTTAAATGGCATTTTATGTGCTTTGATTTCAAGTTTTTTTCCTTTTCATCACCCATACTTTTGTCAGAGTTTAATCCCACTTAAATTTTATGTTAACAGGCAATATCTATTGTTTCTCTCATTTAATTGAGCCTCCAAGTGGCAATTTCTACATCATCTAGCAGTTTAACCTCACATGATGCTAATATTGCACTAAAAATAATGTATTTAAAGAAATGCAACGTATGTAACAGTAATAAAAAGTGCCTAATGTGTTAAACTTATACTGCTTGTCAATTAATTTCAATTACAAGATAATATTGATATGCAAGAATAAGAAACAGTTTGATATATATACTATAGGATTTCTTATTATTTTTGGGTAACGTATTAAACTCTGCTTTTGCAGGGTAACGCCTCAACCAATAAAAAGGTAACATGCATTATTTTTTTGGCTTATGTAATGTAGTTTTGGAAAATTATAGTGTATAAAACTCCCCCTGAGATATATTTTGGCAGTTTATGGTCTAGTGATAGCACAACACTAAATAGTAGTATATTTCTATCTATCTATCTTCAAATACGTTTTAACCCCCGAGAGTAAGTAACGTATATAACTGCAATATAATGGACTGAAGTTATTTTAATGCATGCTAGCTGTTTGCTGTGTTTAAGTAAGTGAAGTTAAGGCCATCAGCATGTCGATAAATAATATTTAGGTATAGGTTTGTATTTGCACAAGAGGATTGGAAGCTGTTACAGGGTAACGTAGTTAACAAGGCTGTAGCACAGTAACACCCCAACTGCCAGAGCGCTAACATGTGTCATTTTGCGTCATATATTGTGTAGTTTATAAAATCATAGTGTACAAAATTCCCCCTGGGGGGAGGGGGTCTTTAAGCAGCTCACAGTCTATATTGTCTGGCTGATACTGTCCAGGATGATGGCCTATTCAAATTGTTTAGTTTTAAATGACCAAGGGCTTTATATGCGTGTAGACAATCTTAAACATAGCTATTGTACTAGATGTAACGAATTAACTTTTTTAAATAATCACCCTCCTCCTCCCCATCATCATCATCATCATCATCATCATCATCATCATCATCATCATCATCATCATCATCATCATCATCATCATCATCATCATTATAATCATCATCATCATCATCATCATCATCATCATCAAGGTGGCTCAGTCATAGAGAGTTTGACTCGAGATCAAGAGGTTGCAGGAGGCACTGCCTTGTATCCTTTATCCGCTGCTTAGTAGTACTGGTTTAACCAAGGAAGAACCGTCCTGATATGACTAAAACATCTGCTTATTTTTACATAGTTGATATGGCGAACACTATGGACTCAGGTCAGGTCAGAGCAAGTTCAAAGTGTTTACTTCAGTCTATGATAAGATCCAGTCTGCAGTGCACTTGAATATATTCTTTTTCCTACAGCCACTATAGCCAAATCGTTGTTACAGGATAGTCGAGCAAGGTGATCTATTTGTTGTCGAGTAGGATGAGGAGGGAATCATAGGGCATCATCAGGCGCAACCCAGACGTTAGACAGTGTCAATGTTATGGCTGGGAGAATGGCTCGCCGAAATTGCCGAGTGGAGGCGTTTGTGTTTTAGTAGTGCAAGCGTTTGGTGGCTCGCTTGTGGAGCTAATCAGGGGGGGGGGGGGGTAGCTGGCTGGCCCGAACCTTGCCTCATACGCATGGACGTATGTTTTGTGTTAGTGCCTGTATGTGTTTATTTGCCTCCTAGCAACCTTTAGACATGGTTTGCGGACACCAATCACATTTCTCAGACCAGACCCCAATTGCATTGTTGTCTTCAATTACACCAGCAACAAGCTAGACTAAAGTCTACTATGCTTAATTTAAAAAACGACACCTTTAACGAACCTGAGCCTGCTTCCTGGGTTTAATCCGGAGCTTAATAGCGTCTGTTTCCTGCAATGTACCAGTACTAATTAAGTAGCCTGATCCTGGGTTGAACCGGTTCTAAGTAGCCCCGTTCCCGGGATATACAGTACCAGTTTCCTGGGATGTACATGTACCAGTACTAAAATTGATCATTCTCTATCAAGACTATGGATTTACACACGCAACGTCTGCCTCAGACCCGTTTCATAAAAGTGTGCCAAAACGACTGACTTCTTCGTATCTACCGTCCGATGTTGCCCATATCAAACTGAAATACACCGACTGAAATCTCCCGTATGCCACGTGCCACCAAGCAACCAAATAAAATGATAAACACAGTACAAAAAACTGTTTGTAGGTGGGTAACTGGAAGGTGACGATCAAAGTATAACTCACCGTTAAAACCTGGCTTTCAAATTCAAGGTATTCAATGAATAAAATACAAAAACAATTTACCCGCCAAATGTCGCGTGCGACAGTAAACAACTGTTTTCCCCGTATCCGACCGTTTTGCCATCGAATTATCAATATCGGATGTACACTGTGCAATTGCATACCTCAAAATGACAGCCCAGTCCAGACATTTTCTGCTATATTCTAATGCAATTCGACTATGCATACCTCGACTACGGATAATTTGATAAAACTGATAACTCAATATGACTAATTAAGTCACACCAACCTATTATGTGCTTTCCACCGCCTACCTTGAATCCATTTCAAAAGAAAATAACAGGCATGATTGTCTGCTTTATCTTACCTTTTTATCGGAATGTGTAGTCCATGGTTAATATTTCAATTAAAGCCATTCTTTGATGAATTTGTAAAACAAACATTACACAACAAGGTGTGTGACACAGTTTTCAATTAGCGCTGTAATTATTCTGAAACTTTATCGGCTATTTATTTGTTTGATCATTTGTCAACTAAATTGAGAAAGTGACAGTATGAGCGGATTAGTGTCATATTTTAGCAATTTATTGAGTGGCCAATACCAGTATTAAGTGTGTCAGATGACTAGGTCAGTATTTATTCAGAATTGCCTGCCATTGTATTTGCCGATGATAAAAATAAAAGTATACAGCTTATTCTTTCCTTTAATTTCATTCCTAAAGTCAGTGGATTCTGGGGCCAATTCATAGCTCCTGATAACACTATATATTCAGATGAGTTGAACTTAATTTCTTTCACACCAACTATGGTAGCTACTATGTCATGACACGGTTTCCTCAAGCTACTGATAACTTGACACATTTTGCTCAGTCTTTTACAAGTTTGAGATATCGTGAGTTACTAAGTGTACTGTAATTGTAAACAACACATAAAGTACTCCATGTGTGCTTATTACGAGCAGGTGCATTTACTAGGTCAAAAAAAGTACAAACACCATATTGTTGAATCAATTTTTGCATTTGATACAGATTTTTCTGGTCATGTACTCTAGTGCTATAGTTATGTTGGTGACCTCTATGCAGCTTCATCACAGCCGAAAGAGTGCTAGTTTTACTGTATATAATATCCTCTCTACTGCTACAGTTATGTTTGTCGTCCTCTGTGCAGCTTCATCACATCCTACAGAGTCCTAATTTACTGTATATAATATCCTCTCTACTGCTACAGTTATGTTTGTCGACCTCTATGCAGCTTCATCACATCCTACAGAGTCCTAATTTACTGTATATAATATCCTCTCTACTGCTACAGTTATGTTTGTCGACCTCTATGCAGCGTCATCACATCCTACAGAGTCCTAATTTACTGTATATAATATCCTCTCCACTGCTACAGTTATGTTTGTCGACCTCTATGCAGCTTCATCACATCCTACAGAGTCCTAATTTACTGTATATAATATCCTCTCTACTGCTACAGTTATGTTTGTTGACCTCTATGCAGCTTCATCACATCCTACAGAGTCCTAATTTACTGTATATAATATCCTCTCCACTGCTACAGTTATGTTTGTCGACCTCTATGCAGCTTCATCACATCCTACAGAGTCCTAATTTACTGTATATAATATCCTCTCTATTGCTACAGTTATGTTTGTCGACCTCTATGCAGCTTTTGTGGATCTTTTATGATTTTGTTCTGTCTTGTGTTTGCTATGTTTTGTGCGCGTCTGTTTATATGTGCTTCGTGGTCACCTGCTGGGAAAGGGCTGACCTCTTGGCTCTCGTTTGTGGTGTCTTCTGTCAGTTTGTCACTTTCCCATTGGTATCCTGGGTCAGGTGTGGTACTTGATTGTATCGATTCCTGATCTTTGCAACCTTACTTACTTTCATCACATCCTACAGAGTCCTAATTTACTGTATATAATATCCTCTCTTCTGCTACAGTTATGTTTGTCGACCTCTATGCAGCTTCATCACATCCTACAGAGTCCTAATTTACTGTATATAATATCCTCTCTATTGCTAGTTATGTTTGTCGACCTCTATGCAGCTTCATCACATCCTACAGAGTCCTAATTTACTGTATATAATATCCTCTCTACTGCTACACTTATGTTTGTCGACCTCTATGCAGCTTCATCACATCCTACAGAGTCCTAATTTACTGTATATAATATCCTCTCTACTGCTACAGTTATGTTTGTCAACCTCTATGCAGCTTCATCACATCCTACAGAGTCCTAATTTACTGTATATCATATCCTCTCTACTGCTCCAGTTATGTTTGTCGACCTCTATTCAGCTTCAGCACAACCTACAGAGTCCTAATTTACTGTATATAATATCCTCTCTTCTGCTACAGTTATGTTTGGCGACCTCTATGCAGCTTCATCACATCCTACAGAGTCCTAATTTACTGTATATAATATCCTCTCCACTGCTACAGTTATGTTTGTCGACCTCTATGCAGCTTCATCACATCCTACAGAGTCCTAATTTACTGTATATAATATCCTCTCTATTGCTACAGTTATGTTTGTCGACTTCTATGCAGCTTCATCACATCCTACAGAGTCCTAATTTACTGTATATAATATCCTCTCTTCTGCTACACTTATGTTTGTCGACCTCTATGCAGCTTCATCACATCCTACAGAGTCCTAATTTACTGTATATAATATCCTCTCTACTGCTACAGTTATGTTTGTCGACCTCTATGCAGCTTCATCACATCCTACAGTGTCCTAATTTACTGTATATAATATTCTCTCTATTGCTACAGTTATGTTTGGCGACCTCTATGCAGCTTCATCACATCCTACAGAGTCCTAATTTACTGTATATAATATCCTTTCCACTGGTACAGTTATTTTATCGACCTCTATGCAGCTTCATCACATCCTACAGAGTCCTTATTTACTGTATATAATATCTTCTCTACTGCTACAGTTGTGTTTGTCGACCTCTATGCAGCTTCATCACATCCTACAGAGTCCTAATTTACTGTATATAATATCCTCTCTATTGCTACAGTTATGTTTGTCGACCTCTATGCAGCTTCATCACATCCTACAGAGTCCTAATTTACTGTATATAATATCCTCTCTACTGCTACAGTTATGTTTGTCGACCTCTATGCAGCTTCATCACATCCTACAGAGTCCTAATTTACTGTATATGATATCCTCTCTACTGCTACAGTTATGTTTGGCGACCTCTTTGCAGCTTCATCACATCCTACAGAGTCCTAATTTACTGTATACTGTAAAATGGAATATTTTCGCGTCGCCAAATTTTCGCGTTTTTGCCTAAAAAAACGCGAGGATAAATATTCGCGGTTTTTAATTTTCGCGGTCTTTTGTACCCGCAAAAATTATAATTGCAGTTTAAATATCCTTCGAAGTGTGGAAGTATGTGTTTAGTTGCAATTGTTGAAACTAGTTTCTCGTTGTCTCAAGTTGAAACAGTGTCTTTCTATAGAGTCCCTGTTTGAAACTAGAGCATAGAACAGCGGTACACTTTAAAGCTGCGTAATCTGTAACTTTTGATCTTTTAATTTTAGAACTAATGTTTCTATTTTTCAAGAACACAGTCAAAAAAAAAAAAATCCAGGTATACATTTTACCAATTTCGTAAATCTAACAAATTATCAGTATCGGAACAACAGCATTTATGTTAAAATTAACTGTCTATAATTATTGGAGGGACGCAAATAATTACCAACACGAGAAAAACACACCTGTTTTATAAGATAATTCACTTTTCGTGCAGTTTTCAGCTCTAGTGAACAGATTTATTGTGAAAACATAACTTAATTCAACTTTTGCAAATGATTTAAAAAGAAAATAAAAAATTTCGAAAAATGTTCATAGTTGCAGACTTAGTCTCTTTAAGGGTCAACTTTAACTGGCAATGTAATGACTTTGTCTTTATTCTCCCCAAAACCAATCATATTTTAGTACCATTTATTTGATAATTATGTGATCAAATGCTCACAGAAATATGTGAACACATATTGACAATCACTGGACCAAATCTAAATAAATGATTAGGTGTGTTAAAAGCATAATTAATCCATTATCTTTCTCGCTTGTTAAAGCGTCTATTGTATAACGGTTGAATTGCTCACGAGCATGAGCTTGATTGATCTATTCATGTTCAATGAACAGTATATACATGTAGCTTGACCTGTAAACTACGCTGGTTAGTCTATGAAAAAGGTGTTTATGGACACAAATGAATACACAATTATTGTTCTGTATAAAGGAAAATAAACAATTGATCAAACTTGGAAAATATTTTGCGGATTTCAATTTTCGCGGTTGGGGACTTACCGCGAAATACCCTGAATATTGGATGACGCGAGAATTTCCCATTTTACGGTATAATATCCTCTCTACTGCTACAGTTATGTTTGGCGACCTATATGCAGCTTCATCACAGCCTACAGAGTCCTAGTTTACTCTATATATAATATCCTATTATTTTCAGACCCCTGTGATTCATGCCCTAGGTGTAGCAGCCAAGGATGAAACTATTTGGCCTCTACCTGACAAGTAAGTACACTGGAACACCTTTATAACATGGTCACCAGGAGCCGCAATCAGCCACCATCTTATTAGAGATAATATGGGCCACAACGCAAGAAAACCTGTCTTCGGGGCTTCGGACAAAGCAAGACTCAAAGCAATCTCCTCAGCTACAGAGACTAGCTAGAAAACTGAAATTTCGCTTGTAGCAAGTTAAGATATGATACTTTTCAAAAGGCGAATAACAAAGGCACTGATCAGACTGCGCGGATGAGCAGGCTGGTCTGCGCCTTTGTTGTTCGCAAACCCCCGAAAACAGGTTTTCTCGCATCGAGGCTCATATCAATATATATAAGTTTTTGATTTATTTGGGAATCTACCTACCAGAATTTTATGAAAAAGCTCAGTTAGCTATTTGCAGCAGGCAATAACCAGAGTCAGTCATCCATAATATGCTTTAAATGACAACTCCTATACCACTAGGCCAATTTCATCTTAACTTCACAGGAATTTCTCCAGATGACCCTCTTCAAAAAAAGCTAAAACAAATTTGATCTGCCAAAACACTTGGCCGCCAGAGGCATGGCTTATTGTGGCTAAGGAAACTTTCAAAATCTTGTCTGAAACCACTGATCAGAATTCAAAATAATTTGGCAGAAAGTCAATGGGTAACCTACAACAATATAGAAAAAGAATTTGATCGGCCAAAAAATGGTCACCAGGGGAAGAGGCCCATTTCCTATTTAAGAAACTTTAAATATCTCCTGCAACCAAACCAATGGTCAAAGTGAAAATAATTTGTCAAAAAGGGTCACAAGGTAGCCATTAAAAATAGCTAAACAAAGGGCTAGGTTCACGAAGGGAGGAAATCGGCCCTGCCATAGAAATGCATACTGACTTAAAATATGTTTATAAGGTTTATTTCATTTGAGAAAAATCAAAATTTTATCTGCCTAGTGCTTAAATTGTGTAAACTATGGGTTTCTAAAGACAATGACCCTCTGCAAATTTGCGCAAAATGTAACGTCATTTACATTGCAATGTAACGCCAAAGACGTCGCTAAGTTTGGTAAACAAATTTATGTTAAACAAGAGTGTGTCGCACCCAAATTTGTGCCAAAATGTATTATAAACCTCGATAAACAGTCTATCATGGCGATACGCCCGCCAACCCTCTGAAATTTGCATGTTTGTTTGAGTATTGTTCATCATTTTTAGTCATATCACTGTAGCGGTCAATGTATCCTATACCGCTGCTTTACAAAGGGTTTATCTGTATCAAGTACTTACTAAATACTTGTATCAGAATCAGTAGAAGAGAGAAAATAATTTCAACAAACTGAAGAAGGGTTCAAATTCATGACTCATGACCCCCCCCCCCCCCCCCCCCCCCCCCCCCCCCCCCGCCTCAAGAGTAGTCCTTAGAAGTCAGACTATAAATAGAACTCTGCCCACTATGCTTCGCGGGTCTGAGAAAAAGAGTATTAAAACTGTATGCACACAATATTACTGATGCGATGGATAACAAAAGAGTAACGCATCTTATGCAAGTGAATGCAGAGTGGTCATTTTACGGTAGTCTCGTCATTTTCAGACAAGAGCTTGTCATTCCGACTGATCTTAAATACCCGTGCTTATATATATATACATAGTTGGGTGACCCGGACGTGGTAACTTATTGTTGAGTGATGCTGTAACTCAGAAGATATTTATGTTTTTTTATCATTGGCGACCAGTGCAGGTGCAGGCTAGATTTAGCATTCGAACAGACTAGCCAGAACCTTCCCTGATATTGCCCCCTCAAATTAAAGACAGCGTAGAAGTTTAAATTATTAAGCTCAGGTTTTGTGAAATTATTCATTTTTGATAAAGTCCCAGAAAAAACGTTAAAGCTACCGGTGAAAGGTAATTGCATATTGCTGGGCCGATGGTATGCTGCTATTTTTGATTCTCCTCCCCTCGCTAAATTGGGACAGGCTTGTCAAAATATGATAATGGGATTTACACTTAAGCAAATACACAAAATGAAACGTCATGATAGCATTTTTGATGGACAGAATTCAATAAAAAAAAATTCTGGCACTTTAAGGGTTAAAATAAAATAGTTCATATATAGAGGATCTTACATGAGTGCTCATGTTTTATTGAATTTATTAAACGAGTTGAGGAAAAGAGATAAAATGCAAAGCTTGGTGAGCATTTTATCTCTTTTTCGCAACAAGTTTAATAAATTCAATAATACAAGTGCATAAATGTTAGATTCTATTTATCATATGACTAAGATTTCTTTGAAATCTCATTTCTATTGTAATAATGTTACAATTTTGTCATTATGTATGTAACATTGTTATGGACATCATAACGTTTCCTGAAAATCTGTAAACCACTAGGGGTTTATCGATTTTATTGCATGGCATTATTTCACTCCTAGACGCGACGTCATATGATAAGTAGTAGTATCTGAATCCAAAATATCCAAATTTGAAATGGAATAAAGGGGTTACCTCAATTTATCTGTGCTTTAGCAAGGTATTTTACTGTATTATGGTTCTTTTTTTCATAGGTTTGATCCGGACAGATTCAGCAAGGAAAATTCCATGCATAGATCCCACTACTGGTTCTCTGTGTTTGGTTTTGCTGGCAAGAGGGTGTGTCCTGGTCAAAAATTTGCCTATGCTGAAGCAGCTGTCTGCTTGGTTACACTGCTCAGAAAGTTTAAAGTTCAACTGATAGAGGGACAGGTTGTGAAACCAAGTCATGGCCTCGTCACCCACCCTGAAGAAGAAATTTGGGTGAAGTTGTCTAAACGCTAAAATGGATAATTATTCAGGATATGAACAGGCCTTTAGTTAAGAGTGCATGTATACCAAAACATTTATTTTCTTATTTCTCAACCAAAACATATGTTGTGGGTACTCAAAAATACCGTCTCAATGAGACGGTTCTTTTCACCCCCCCCCTCTCAATGAGACGGTTCTTTTGAGCACCCAAAACATATGCTAAAAGTGTGGGTAAGAAAATATTTACAATTTTACGCTCACTTATTTTGTTTATCTAAACCTGTGTATGAATTTTGTGAACAGATTTCATCGTTAGCTTAAAGCATAAGAGCATGCACACAAGATTTTGGTACTTATCACATGGGTGATCAGGCAAGCCTGCACATATTGGCAGTCTTAACCAATAAAGCGCCACCTATAATTTGCAGCAGACGACAATTTCAAATTTTGCTGCTTTTTCAAAAATAACAAATAAGGCATGATATTTAATGAGAATCGTCTGCTGGCAGACGATTCTCATGAAACATCATACCTTATTTTTTTCGAAAACAAGGAAAGATGTCGCCTAATTTGCTGTCTGCTGCAGTTGTGATTGGGTCTTTAAGGGTTAATAGTCAGTGAATTGGACTGGATGCCCTATCAAAATCAAACCCAGACCCAATATCAAACCTAATTTTCATTTACAATCGTCCCCCACACACCCACCAGGTCGAATTCTGGTGCAAAACTTTCACATTCTTTGCCTGATTTTCATTTGCCATTCAATAAAATTAACCCTCATGCTTATTAACCCCTATATTTCCTTTTGAAAATGTTGTCTGCTTTTTTCGTCTGCTACATATATTCAAATACACCCCATGGAAGCAAACATTATAAACCCTCATGAGCATTCTGATCTGGGTCCATATTATTTGCAATATAGTCCTACCAAAGAACATTAAATATTTTAAGCAGGAGAGAGCAGACGACATTTGTTGAGAATGGTGAGAAAGTTCCTCGAACCATATCTTTTTATAAGAGCTCTCCTTGCTGGACTCCTGAATGGGATAAATCCACCTTTCCCCAAATCACACCTGCTTTAACTCTACTTGCTAGTGTCGTCTGCTGATAACCTTTGCAAACAGTTTGGACCCAGATCTGGGTCTAAACATTGGGCCTGATCTGGATCCAAACTGACACTCTGATGGTATTCCAGAAAGAGCTTTTCGAAAAAGTTGATTTTGAAAAGAATCAGCAGATGGGGAAAACATACGGAAAAGGGTTAAAATGTTAATGTAAAATGTATTTGGGCCAGCTCAGCATATATTCTTTCACTCATTAAATGTGAATGTACAGTAACTGTAGTTATCTAATGGTGCTAGAAGTGTCTTTTTTCATACCTTGTGTCTAGAACATTGAAGACTGATGAGTCTGTGCATTTCAGGGTTCGTACAGGCTTGAACTGTACTTGAATTTAGAGGGCTTTCTTGAAAAGTCCTTGAAAATTAAATCTGCCTTGAAAAGTACTGGAAAATCACTCAAAGGCCTAGAAAAGTCCTTGAATCCTTCTACTCTCTGTAGAACTTGACACTGTTGATAGAGATCTAAATCAGTATAAAAATGCTGCACCAAATAAAGGCTTAACAATTTCATACTCATTTTCTAGTACTAATTTCTCCATTATCTCAGTCTAGCATTTTTGAAGAAGAATTTTAACACTTCTATCAGTATTTTTCCTAAACTTTTAGCCCTTGAAAATAAATAGTCTTGAGAAGTCCTTGAATTTTACTCAAACGTTCCTGTATGAACCCTGCATTTGCACAGCTTGTCTCTGCCTTGGTTGCTTATCTATGCCACAAGTACCAAAATCTCATGGACTGTTTCATTTTTCTTCCTTGATTTTAAATTTATTGATCTGTGTTTATAATGTGCCATAAAATGTATTTGCGATTATAATTTATTTTGCAAATAGCCTTTTAATCAGAGCTTCAATTCGGCATAATTTCGCAAGAAAAAAAGTTTTCTTGTTGAACCTTAAAATGTAGCTTGTTGAACAGATGATTATTGGGTTCCAGTGACCAAGCATGGTCCCACATGCCTAAGCCATAGTCAGCACCTGATCATTTGAGTACTTAAACTCCTCCAGATTAGTGTCGGTAAAGTTCACCAGGCGGGTATGTATTTTCTGCGTTGTCATTGAGTACTCCTGATGACCAAGGGGTGCAATAGTCACGTCTTTTACAAGCATTGCTTATAAATCACAACATGCATGCTATTTACTTAACCCATATAAGCCTGAGCGTCCTTTTTATGGGACATAGGCAAACAGTGCAAAACCAGATCAGACGCCGCGAAATGTGGCGTCTGATCAGGTTCTCCACTGTTTGCAAACGGAAGTTTCACTTAAAATGTGAATAAAAATGGAAAATACCGCCAAACAACCTTAAAATTTAGAAATGGACTCATCCAATTGATAAGGATAGGAAAATACATTCGGCATAGATGGGTTAATTGATGTGCAAGTATTACTGTAAATTCAGAATTTTGTATGACAATTTTATTTTTGGGAATAGAATCACAACCTATTTGCAATGTTAAAAAATTGAGACTGGAGCATAATTTACTTACATCAGTAAATGGCAAAGTGAATTCCCCAGGATTTTATTTTTGTGAAACTTTGCAGATCAAAGTATCACAAAAATTAAATCATCGAAAATTCTGAATTTGCACTTAATTTTTCACTTAGTGATTTTGCTGAACTGGGTTCGAGTTTTCTCATTGGGTAATGTGTGTATCCCAACTCAAAGGCTTGTAAAATACACTTAGGTACACACTTTCAGAACTAGTGCTTCCATAAGGAAGCACCTTACGTTCAAACTTATTGATAAAATAAGTATGGAATAGTCAATATTTTGTCTTTTAAAGAGGTCACAGGTTGAAATTTATAAATTTTGATGTATTTATGACCATAAAAACATACGTTGTTGGTACTCAAAAGAATGGTCTCAATGAGATGGTTCCTTCGAGCTCTCAAAAAAAAGATATTTAAGAAAATATTCACTACTTTTCTTTATCAGGGTCTAGATGTATATGGGTTTATCATTAACATGAGAGGGTGTTGTTTTTCACTCAATTGGCCAAAACAGGTCGAGTGTAGCTTGGTCAGTGGATTTTTTTATTTGTAATTGTTGTATTATATTAATGTATTATATTGGTGACTGTGAAGCTTTTTTTAGAATGACAATGCAAAATCACATAATGTTAAAGTACTTTTTTTTATAAAAAATAAACTCTTATTTATGTTTTTTTTTTTTATTTATTTTATAGTACATTTCAGTTTATTTAAGTTTTTCTGTAATGTGGCTCATTTGTATGCATTAGCCTTGTGCTTCGGAAGAAATGAGAACCCCTCTGGTACTGGTCCCAGTAACATTTCACTGAAAATAGAACATACACACAGCTTTAGAAAATGGTCCTATTTCTAGATATGACAATTGTTTTGAAAGTATTTAATTCTCAAACAGATACATACATATACAATAATGACAAACAGTATAAATAGGATTAGAACGAAACCTAGAGGTTATTTAGTTCATCTCCTAGATAAGACAATTACATATCATATAATATCAATATATACTGACGGACTTTAAAAACGCAACACTAACTTCCCTTTATATCTTTCAAAAAACAGTTGTATGTAAAATTACTTTACTTCGATGATGTCCTCCTGAGTTGGCTTCTTCAGCAAACACTTTATTTTTAAATATACAACTCAACTGTACGACGTTATTTGCTCCGTAAGAATTTAGCCATTTAAGCATTTCTTAAGTAGAGGAGATTTTAAGCTATTGAATGAAAGGTTACACCCAGATAAAAGTCGTATACGCAAATAAGCTGTATCGCAGACTTGCCAATCAATATGAGAGTGATTCCACGATGACTAACAAAGTCCATGATACAAATTTGATGCTTCTAGTGCTTCTTAATTTAAAGGAGTAGGGAATCTTTCATTCATAACATTTGGTTACATGAAACAGTTGACCCCTATCTCAAAAAGTTTACATTTTAACGCATTTAATTCATCTTTGGTAGACAAGTTTTTCATGTTTTACTGACAAATGAATGTTCTTTAACATACAATCAAAATTATTGTTCCGCCTTCTTTTTCGAGACATAAATTAAAGATGTTATCAAAGTGTTGCGTTTTTAAAGTCCGTCAGTATAAATGCATATACCAAGTGTTGTCAAAAAGTCTTTAATAAATACAGGATCTTGAGACTGGAAACCAAAAGCACAGAATTCAGAAGTCATACACCATCTAAATTCACTTGAGTCTTACTGAAATAAGCCATGTTCAAACCATAGGAAACCATCATCCAATCAGAGACTCGAAATAAGTGAGGTTCAAACCATAGGAAACCATCATCCAATCAGAGACTCGAAATAAGTGAGGTTCAAACTAGGGCTGCCACGTTTACACGTGTAAACGGCACCGTTTCGTGTTTCTGCAATAAACGTTTACAAAATTGACCTACCGTTTACACGACTTTGTCACGTGACAAGCGTCGTGGTTTATTAATAGCATTTCCTAATGAAAAAAAGAATTCTCTTGAACAGTGATACTTTACATCTCGATCTGGATCATCAATCAGTTTGATTGTTTTCTCAGATTCCGCTGTATTTGATAAAGTATCGACTGCAATTAGAAATTATGGCGGACATGCTCAACGGGCCATAAAAATGTCCCGAATATTGTCTCACTCAGTCACTGCTTGGAACAATTATTTTCCTGCATTTTAACAGTTATTTATGTAAAGGCAAAGAAGAGATGCATGCGACAATGCTTCAGAGAAGGCCATGCACTATATTGGAAGAAGAAGATGTGATTTTTTTGTTTACTTCCTGTCCGCGTGTATTGATGCGTACGTGACGATTCGCAGTTATGGCTTGTGTGTGTCCACTCATTAATTACACGCTTGCAACTGAAGAAAATGTACGAGTCTGCGCATGTTGCAATCACTTTCCAATTACTTGAAATAAGTTCTATCGCAACACCCAACCAGAAACAATTTTGAATATTCGCACAAGGTACATTTTTCAAGTTTTTTTTAGGGAAAATATCGGCGATTTTACCGATCTGCATAATGAAAAAAATTCAATCTGGAAGTTACGTTTAGACGGTACCGTTTCGGTTACTGGAACTCGTGTAAACGTTTACCAAATTTCGTAAACGTGGCAGCCCTAGTTCAAACCATAGGAAACCATCATCCAATCAGAGACTCGAAATAAGCCATGTTCAAACCATAGGAAACCCGGGAGGAAACCATCATCCAATCAGAGACTCGAAATAAGCCATGTTCAAACCATAGGAAACCATCATCAAATCAGAGACTCAAAATAAGTCAGGTTCAAACCACAGGAAACCATCATCCAACAACATTTCCAAATTGAAGTTAAATACCTTAAGTTTATGTTTTTTGCAAACTACATAGTAATAAATTTTGGACGTTTCAGTAAATCCAATGAACACTGTAGATGTACAGAACATGGTATTTCCAAGGTCAAGGTCATAATTCAGAGAATTGGATGTGTCGCCTGATATGTGCATGAAGTACTGGTTAACCGCTTAATCAAGCTTGCCCAGGAAAAAAGTGTACATGACCATTGCTGTTGACTGGGATGTAAAACCTCAAACCAAAAAAAACAGTGAAAAAGGGCAATAATTAGGGGATAAATAATCAAACATTTCATTTGAGGAGGTCTATTGTCGGATATACGGTGGGAAATTTAGTAAAATGTGATTTCCTAGAGTATATCCTATGATATGCCTCCCTAAATAAAATTTTTAATGTGGTTATCCCCATTCTGATGCACTTCTGTGGTTTGGTCTCAAATTGGAGCATTGCAAGCTGCATGTCATCCAACAAAATGTGACATAATTGATGAGGTTAAAATTGTTGATATTATCCAATCAGATGACGCGTTACAAAAGTAAGTCATTAAACTATAGATTTTATGTTTTTGACATTTCTTTTCGGCAATAACTTTTTATTTTCAATGTTAGTAAAATGTGATCGCGATGAAAGTTGTACAGGAAAATTAGTGCCAATTTCTCCAAAAGGTTCGAAGTTTGTGGTGCAAACAGATTTTTCTGTACATAGATGAAGAATTTGCGATATACGGAATTCAGCCAAAATTTCTAAGTCTTTTATTGACAGGTAAATTTCGTAGAGGTGTGACAGAAAGGGTTCGTCTCAAAAGAATATTCACAAGCGGTGAATATACAGTTATTCAGCAGCTGTGCATGGCATAATCTTGCTGTTTGCAAACCCATAAAGTACAGAATCTAATTTGAGAGTGATCATTTGTAGGAGCAGAAGCTGTGATTTCCCATGACATGCTATTTTTCTCTTATGCACGTGCTCCAAAAAGGGGGTTCCCAGGTGACCCCAGCAGCTTAACGCACGAGCGAACCAGGCGCGATTTCCAATATATTTAAACGAGCCATCCATCGCTTTAGTTAGTGAATTAGGGCGGTGCAATGCAGTTTTTTGACTGACATATTTATCTTAGTTTATTTGAGCTTTGATTAAAATTCTCAAAGAGTGCATCTATGCGCAGCATCTTGGATTATGGAATCATTTGGAGAAATTGGCGCTAATTTTTCTCTACAACTTTCATCGCGAACACAGTTTGCTAAAATTAGTAATAAAAAAAGTTATTGCCGAAAACCGATGTGAAAAACATAAAAACTAGTGTTTAGAATGCACACTTAAGATCGTTATTGTGACCAGAAGTGAAAACGGGCAGGGATGGCCAAATTGGTGGCCATCTTTCATTGAACTAAACCCATATTTGAACTTGTTCCAGGAAATTAATTAAAGTAATGGAGTTTGAAAGAAATCAGGTTACAAATGACTTAGTTATAGTGTCGTTCAAAAGTGTGAAGGATCATGCAGCAGCTATTTTGGAGGCCATCTTTGCGAGCATTCATACAAAAAAAATCACAATTGATCTTGGGCGAAAGATTGATAAAAGCAATGCATATATGAAATTTGAAAGAAATCGGGTGACAGATGGCTTTAGTGTGTCAGGCACCCAGATAAGAGTGTGTAAATGAAAATTATTTTTCTTACTTCTCAACGAAAACATATGTTGTGGGTACTCAAAAGAACCCGAAACACATGTTTAAACTGATGAATAAGAAAATAATCACAATTTTACATTAAAAATATTTGCTTAGCTGGCACTATGGTGTTTACAAAAATGCAAACAGACAGGCCACTGCCGTTTTGGTGCCATCTTGGTCAGCATTCCTTGGATAAGGCATATATTTTAACTTGGACACTCAGAGTTGATTTTTAAAAACAATACATGTATTTGCTTAAAGACTCTTCTGCGGCAAGGCATATCAGAACCTGTATTTTATGGTGATTTAGTTTATAAATTAAAAAGATTTGTTGGTAAGCCTAGTTTTAGTGATCAATTTAAAAAGATTATTAAACATTATAAAAGAGTGGGATACAACATGGATATCATGCGACAGTCTGCATGCCTGGTTGTGATTCCAATCACGGTTGAAAGCTATGGTTTCCTCTTTAATTGCACAACGCTGGGTCAGGCCTCAGACTTAATGACTGCCCTGACTTAAAGCTTTAATCCGTTGGTTGGTGCCTGATGCTTCTCTTTGGCTGGGCCCACCGTAGCTAAACTTTAGGTTTTCTATAGCTCTGACTGGGAGTCATGAGCCCTTTTATTTGTATCATCATAATGTGTTAATTTTATTTGATTTGTTTCTCTTTGATAATACATTGCATTAGTTAGGAAGCCTCCATGCGAGAAAAACAATTTTGTGTTTTAACAACAAAGGATTCTGAGGCGAAGATTTAGTGCTAGAAAAATGCATTTAAGCCCCACCAGTGGCTTAGGCTGCTGTCCGTTCTAAGGTGATGGATCTGTTGTTGTTGATTTATTGTTAAATGCATTTCCCATTGTTTGTGGGAGTTCTGTTTGTCTTTGTTTTGTTAAGCATTACTTTGTGTTCATTCCTCTTGAAGAGGAAGAGAAAGCTGGTTGCTTTGCTATTATTGTCTTACAGATATATTGTTTCTATATTGTTCTGTGGCTCTTCCTCATGGTGCAATGGGTTGGTCTGCAGTGTGTGATTGTGGTATTTTCTGATCATACTCACTTTTTGGTCTAGAGATTGATAAAATTAATTCATATGAAATTGGACAATAAATGGCTCCGTAAATTGTGTCCACAAAAGCAGACAGACAAGCTGAAAACAACAGAGCCCCGCCAAAATTCATTGGTGGGGCACCACAGTAACAAATGACATTGTCATCCAGAAAAAAAATAATTGAAAAAAATGTGTATGCCTGCCCTTCCTAAAATTTTCAGATCTGCTACCGAAACACACTTATTTTATTATTTGGCCTTAGCCATGACATAATTAGGCATTAGCCATGACACAATTAGGCATCAGCCATGACACAATACAACAATTTAGGTAAGCAAACTTTTTTTGAAAAAGTGTCTAGTTAAACTGAGCTAAAACCATTCTTTTAACGTGTATGCCTAGCTGTCCAGTGGGGCCATATACTAGTTTTTATCCCCCGACGAAGTCTAAGGGATATAGTTTTGGCGTTGACCGTCCGTCCATTCCGTCTGTCCGTCCACACTTTTTGTCTGTCCGGATCCATATCCCAGTACCTACTGGCCAGATTTGATTCATTCTTGGTACAAATGATAAGTACCATGGACTCTCAGTATCCTATAAGTTTGGTCAAAATCGACCCCTTAAAAGTTATTGCCCTTGTTTTAGTATAGGCAATTATAAGGCAAAACCTATATTAGCTTTTTTATGTGATGATCTTCACATTTCATCAAAGCTATTATATTTAACAACTTCTCACTATTAGACCATGATTGCCAAGTGCCTGTAGATAAGCATAGCAGTGTCAAAGTTTTATCCCACCCCCTTTGACCCCACCTAAGGGGTCAAAGGTCAAATATTTAAATTTCGCAATAACTAAGGCAATTGTTAATATTTTTTGCTGAAATTTTGCATACAGGCAGAGTAGCTATAGATATGAAACATATTAAACTGGATTTCAGTTTGAAGGCCTGGGTCCGAGCCTGTTGGGAACTTAGGGGGTGGGGCCGAGGTCAAAATTAAACTTTTTCAGAATATGGTCATGTTGCATATCAAATTGAAGCTGACGACGCTGGCAGCAACACGGTAGCAAATATTTTGCCCACAGACACAGACACACCCTCGACCCAGGGGGTGGGGTCAAAAGGTCAAACTATATCTTTTTCTGAAAGTAGTCATGTTGCATATCAAATTAAAGCTGACAACGCTGGCATTAACATGGTAGCAAATATTTTGCCCACAGACACACCCTCGACCCAGGGGGTGGGGTCAAAAAGTCAGCTATATCTTTTATTAAAAATTAGTCTTGTTGCATATCAAATTAAAGGGAATTGAGCACAGAGCACCATGAAAGCAAACATGCTGTCATTACACACACCAACGACCCCTGGGGTGGGGTCAAAAGGTCATTTTATTTTTCTTTTCTTAAAGTGGCCATGTTGCATATCAAATTAAACTGGAAGAAGTGTAGACCTACATGCAAGGTAACACTTTGAATTTACACACACCCTTGACCTCTGCGGATGGGTTTAAAGGTCAGATATTGAAATTGTGCAGATGTAAGTATATTTTTTTATTAAACTAAGCACTAAAACATACTTGACAAGTGTTTGTTTTGATCTGAATAATACTGAAGGTGAACTAAGGGTTAGATAAATGGGATTTATGTTTTGTGATTAACATGTTTCTCTCAAATAACCCTTCGTCGGGGGATATAAATTCGTCGAATTTGTCTTGTTATTAATAGGCTTTGCATATCATGTTTTTCAAAAGACATGGGTTGCGATAAAAATTTTGTATTAAATTATCTGTCAGTGTAAACATCAGTTAAAACATGTCTTTGGTGCTCAAAAGAACGGTCTCATAGAGAGGGTTCTTTTGAGCACCCAAATTACACAATTTGCTTGAGAAATAAAAACAAAACTAAGTATGCATTCATATGTGAATTGTTGACATTACTGCCTCACCTGATCTTAATCCAGTCACCACAGTTTGGACTAGCCATCAATGTCTCCAGGTCATTTCTACCTTTATAGTAAGGGGCTCTCTCATTAATCTTCTGAGGTACTCTCTCCAATACTCCAACAGGTATGTATCTGAAAACAAGAAACATTCTTCATAGGTCAAGATAAATAATGAGCCGCGGCATGTGATTTCCAACAATGTGGCATTTTGTAAACTCAGATGAGCCTGTGCATTCTCCTTTTAAGCTTAGAAACTCCAAACGATTTTCAGTCAGTAGCTTAACAGTCATAGAATATTCAAGCGACAAGCAAAGGCTCTGATCACACTGTGCGTAGGCGCAGGCTGATCTGAGGCTTTGCTGGACGCACATACCACATTGTTGGAAATCTCATGCACTGGCTCAATTTTGAGCTGAAAATTAGAATTGTTTTCTACCATCATTTGGGTGCTTAGAGTATTCAATTCATAACAAATATTTTCAAGGTTAATTAATGAGAAAAGTATTTCATTTTTTTGAGAGAAAGAAGCATCTTAACTCTGCATGCTGGGTAATTAATCATGGAAGTTGTCACCTGCAGACTGTTTTTCAAGATTAACTTTCTCAAAAAAATCTTTCAGGAACACTTTCTGAGTGTCAAAGAATTGTGATTCGGGCCGACATAAAGTCGGTCCTGATCTGCGTCTAACCTGTTTGCAAAGGTTATTAGTAGACGATAAAAGTCTTCGCTAGAAAGGAAAGAGTTCAAGAACAAGGTCTGCAGTTACCTGTAGAGAAATGAGAGCCATTCCAATAGAAATCTCCTTGTTGCTGTCACCCCTTGTTGATCAGATCCCCAATGTTCCAGGCCATAATTAGCGTAGTCCTTGAGAATATCAAATCTCTCGTTGGCAGATATATCCCAATGCCGCTGCTCCTTGATTTCTGTGAATATCCAAGGCTTTATCAAAGCACCTCTGAAAAAGAAAGGTCAAATAAAAAACAGAAGACCATATGAGAATAACTTACCTGACACAAAAATCAAGTGTCATGTAAGGGGTCTATCTAAATACCGCAAAGACACCCAAACTACGCAAAGACACACAAAGACACGCAAAGACGGGCAAAGACACGCAAAGACGGGCAAAGACGCTCAAAGACACACAAAGACGCGCAAAGACGGCAAAAAGACGTTTGAAGTTGACAAAGACAAACAAAGACGGACAAAGTCACGCAAAGATGGCAAAAAGATGTTTAAAGTTGACAAAGACACACAAAGATAGACAAAGACACGCAAAGACGGCAAAAAGATATTTAAAGTTGACAAAGACATGCAAAGACGGCAAAAAGACTTTTAAAGTTGACAAAGACACGCAAAGACGGCAAAAAGACTTTTGAAGTTTACAAAAACACGCAAAAACGGCTTAAAGACATTTAAAGTTGTCAAAGACATGTAAAAGACTCGTGTAAAAAGTGACAAAAGATGGTAAAAATGACGAGTTTGGACAAAAACAAACACAAATTTAACAGAAAATTCATTAACATCTTGGTCCATATTGTTCGCAAAATAGACCACCGTACTAACTTTAAAAATGAACCCTGATCGTACTGTTTTAAGGGGACATTCTGGTCTTGCAGCCCATATTGTTCGCAAAATAGACCACCAGGCTAACTTTATCACGGAAGCAAACAAAATGAACCCTGATCAGAATCATTTGATTGTCATTTGCAACCAGCCACCCTCCCCTGGGGTTCTAGGATAGCGGGGACATAGCGGGTGTTAAGTACGGCATGTGTACCTAAGAGGTGTCCCCGCAGTGCCGTTGTCCTGCCTGGCTTTTGATATCCGACAAAACAGCGGGCCGTAAATGGTGTGTTTTTGTGTATCAAAATAATGCTAGGACCCTCTCAGCATCAAGGTCACGTTGAGGAAGTTGTTTTATTGCGCCTTTCAATCAATGTCTGGAACAGCGATAAAAATATCATAAAAATGAAACTCTGTAGTATAGACCTTTCAGTAAAGGAGTCCTAAATATTGGGACATATAGCACCTGTGAGCTGCGAATGCTCAAGCAAGCCTGTGCAGAGCCTTCCTGCTCGCATTTATAAAGTTTTTTGAAGTTGACGAAGGCTCAGACTCAAAATAGACGTTTAGCTACATCTACATTGTACATGCATGTTTAAACTGTTACTTTATGCATGTGCGATAAGTACCATTGGCAATATAAATTAAATGAAAATTGACATCACTTATTTCTTTATTACAAACTTGTAAATGCGTTTCGCTCATCTGGACTGTATGTTTTGCGTGTGTATTTCATATGACAGATTGTAGAAGCCAAGGATCGAACCCGCAACTATCCAATATAATACAGGGGCTCATTTCAGGACCGTTGTACAATGAACTTATCGTGACTTGAATTGATGTTACTTGATTGTTAACAATGTTTACGGAATTTTAGTACATGTACATATTCATTATGCGTATGTTTTGAAGGACCCTGCTGTTGGGACTTATTTTAGGTATTTCCATGAAAAGTATAATTTACAAAGAAAATCAAACAGCGCCTGAGATATCAGCAATTATCGCATCGACAAACAGCGAACATCGAATGACAGCCTTCGCTGCTTGCATATGTCTACACAATGTACATGTATGGATGTAGATAAAAGCTCTGACTAACATTTAGACCTTTAGTCCCCTGGATACACCAGAATTTGCGTTCTAATAAGGCTTTTGTGCGTTTGCGATCAATATATGTGCAAATATAAAAAATGGGGTCATTCGTTCGAATAATACCTATCATTTATATAATTATGTTAACATTTAAATTCCAGCTTAGTACTGGTTAAACCCAGGAAGACCCGTCCCTATATAAATGAAACATTGTTGAAGGGCCGTAAAGAATCAAATCAAACAAAAAAATATTTTGGGGTTCCTAAAAATAATTGTCAAAAAGAAACCGGGCATCAATTGAATTTCACCGACGACAATATCTAATCAAACTTATATAGCCTGACATTCATCTGTTACCAGTCGGCCAACTAAATTTAATTGAAAAAAAGAAACAAAACACGAACAGCATCATCAACAGCACCATACATATACAAACACAAACGCACACACGCACGCACGCCCGCACACACGCAAATCATCAACAACCGAATATATAGAATAGAATATAACGATTTAGTGAAGATTGATACATTTCTATAAACACAAAGGTGGAAAATCAGATAAAGCAACACTTTATGTACAGTCTGGAAATCATCAGAAAGACTAGTTTTTTCACCATCGAATTGAACAAAACAAAAACAAAATGACATAAATAATGTGTAACGTTTTCTAAGTATTCTTTTGATGTTTTTGCGTGTCTTTTTCACGTCTTTGAGCGTCTTTGATGTGATAGTTTACTCAGCGTTAAATAGACGAAAAAAGAAAAAAAATGTGTAAGCATTATAGAAAGGACCTGTTACATGTACAAAACGCTAGTTTACAAGACACATTTTGTTATAGATCTATATACAGAATATAAAAAGCTTTGCTTCCGCATAATGATTATAGATCTATATCTAGTTTGTAACTTATTTATTTGGACAGCAAACTTTTCGCTCACAGCATCTTTGATCATCTAAAGCAGTCAATGGAATCTTTAAATGCCTATTTGATGTCTTTTTTTGAACTTTTACTGAGTATTAAAATGTCTTTGCGCAGTGTGGGTGTCTTTGTCCCGTCTTTACGGTTTCCCCGTCTTTGCGCTTCTTTGCGTGTCATTGCGTGTCTTTGCACGTCTTTGCGTGTCTTTGCGCGTCTTTGCGTGTCTTTGCGCGTCTTTGCGTAGTTTGGGTGTCTTTGTAGTATTTAGATAGACCGCATGTAAGGTACATTAAAACCTGTGTAAAACGGCCACTCTCAAAAAGACAGAAAATTGGTTTTCAAGACCAATTATCACTTAATGCAGGTCAAAAGTATTGCAGCAAGGGGAGCATTTTGCAATATTTTAGACCTGCATTAAGGTACCCTATGTCATTAAGATCTTTGTTTTGTCTATTTTTGAGTGGTCGTTTTACACAGGTTTTAATGTATACTATAGTTCAAGGTCATATACTTTGTGGTTCTGGCGAAGAGAATTTTTTTTAAGATTTGGCAGCGATCTTGGCCATGTGAAAATAACCGACATGTGCTTAGTACTATGTGGTCTAACCATATCAGAAATGTTCTATATGCAATTAATTTCAATTCAGCCAGTCATATCAGAGAAGTCAATAAGAAAATGTTGAGGAAATTCCTGCCTAAGCCAGTCAGAGCTAAACATTGAGCTTTAGAACATATGTTCATATCTCAATAATGACTTGTCTAAGGTTATGAAACAACATGTTTGCAAGAATTTCACCATATCCAAGCATTAGGGACCAAACATGACCTTGTCGTTAGTTAAGGTAAACCTAGCAACTACATACTGTATGTAAAACACCTATATTTGGTGATGATTTAAATTTTGTGCTGCGATAATAACAAAAATTGCCAAAATAAAATACTGTAAAATAGTTTCAAATTCAGTTACACAATCTGCAATAAATGGATACTCATCTGTTGTTAGTTTGACATCTGTAGATATCTGTATCAATTAGGTAGTTTATATTTTCCCGCATAGAACCCTCCATAAAAGGGGCTACTCTTAAAGGAAAAATCTGCTCCCTTCTGGGAGTGAAGAGTAGCCCCTATGAGAAATAGAGGATCTTACACGAGTGCTCATGTTTTAATGAATTTATTAAACAAGTTGGCGAAAAGTGAGAAAATGCAAGGCTTGCCGACCATTTTATCACTTTTTGGCAAGGAGTTTAATGAATTTAACAATACAAGCGCAAGAATGGTAGATTCTATTTATCTCACTATGAAATCTCATTCCTGGTGTAAAAATGTTATAATTTTGTCACTATGTACACAACATTGTTATGGACTTCATAACATCACCCGAAAATCTGTAAACCACTAGTGGTTTATCGATATAGTTGCATGGTATTATATCACTCCAGAAGCAACCTCATATGATGTGCAATGCACGATTTGGGCCCTTAACGTTATTAATGACGTTACAAGTTATTAACGTCAAAAGTGATGACAAATTTACGCGCTTATTTTACGTTTCAATCCATGGCGCTAACATCAGATTCTAGGCTGAGGCTGTTTTTTACCGGAACTGGTATATCCTTTAGACTCTCTTACAAACTATCTACAATGAATCAGCGCTTTCCAAGAAATCCTTGATATTGAATAATAATTTAGCCAAAAGTTAAATAAAATAAAAAGACTTATTACCGGAGACTAATTCTATTTTTTGTGGCAGTGTATTTTGGCTATAACTAGTACTAGCCGGATGTGTTAATGGTTTTTATGTCCAGGAGCACCCGCCCAGTAAGCACAATCAATCAAGCCACTATTGGCTCGCTAGCGAAACGCCGTCCGAATTTCGTTTTGCTACTGCGGCTGGCCAACAGTGGCCCAAGAATGGATGATGGATGGGGGAAGGCTCAACCGGCAGTGGTTCTGATTTCAAAGCGTCTCAGAAAACCGGGCCACAGCTTTAAGTCTCATCTGACAGACTGGCAGAAGCCAGGAATCAAACCCGGGGCCCCTGGTTTACAAGGCATATGCTACCGCAGACACAATTCTCTTGTTTGTGGCCGTGTTTTTTGCCTTTAACCAGTACTGGTCGGATGGATTTATGTTTTTTGTGGTTTTATGTCCAGGAATGTCCTAAGGCTCAACCGGCAGTGGTTCTGGTATTAAAGCATCTCAGAAGACGGGCTTGGCTTTAAGTCTCTTCCGACAGACTGGGAGAATCTGGGAATCGAACCTGCAACCCCTGGTTTAAAAGGCATAGGCTAAAAACGTTTTGTGGCTTTCCCTAGGTAGTAAATACTAACGGGCCGGGAGGGTTTATGATTTGTGTGTGTATTTCATTGTGTGTGAAGACATAGGTTTATCCCCTACACCACGGCGGAGACGTAATTCACATTTGAGACAGATCAAGTAAAATGATGTCTTAAAATACAATTTAAAATTAAAATATTGGAGGATAGGAAAATAACTAATAATTTTCAGTTTTAATTTTATCTTACCAAAAATAAATATATTAAGATTTAGTTACTGCATCAATCATGTAACTATACTATAGCTTCTGTATTCAAAATAATTTAGCTTGAAAAAAATCTCCTAGATAAGGAAATTAATTTCTACGGTTTATTTGGGGGCCTACCCCGGGTATTTTGGTGTAGTGTTTTTCTCAGTGTTGCTTAATATGCTTTTGCCATTTTTACACTGCCTAACTATCGAGTCCGGGAAACCAGACCTAACCCTATGCTCTAAAATGTGTTGAATAGATCTAGATCTATATAGCTTCATATATATATTTCATAGAAATATCACCTAGATCTAGGTTTTCAATATGCGTTTTCAAACTATTTTAGAAAAAATTACGGCTTTTGTGTGTTTAAAGAAAAAATGTTGTTGTTTTTAAGAAAAAGAACCGCGGTTAAATTAATGATAGGAGAAAGAACGGACGCCAATTCATTTTAATTCAACTTCTTTCCCCTGCGTTTAACTTGTTTAAAGTGAACATATTTAAAAAAAATCATTGACCCTTCCCTGACGTGAACGTTACAGAAAAAGTGGGATTTTAATCTTTAATTGCGTTCAAATGACTATCATACGAAAACACCAGAAATCAAGAAAGCTACAATAAAAATGTCTATTGCGAAAATCAGCTTGCTGTCTTTTGGTACTATTTTTTTCATAATTTTAGCCTCTATAGTTTGGGGACAATAATCTTTGCAAAAAGTAGAAAGAAAGAAATGGTAATACATTAATTTAGACGGCGATGTCACAATGTGGTGAATAAGTATGTCCCATGACTGTATTTCAAGCTTGTAGTTGTTTTTCAAAAATAATATTGCCGGTTACTATGGCGTCTACATTTTGGTACTAATATTTTTAGTAGTAACAAATTTAAGCAAACTGATTTGCGCAATAAATCTATTTACCAATTTGTTAGTTATATCTGGGCCTTTACAATATACACGAGAAAACCTGTATTTGGGAGTTTGGGAACAAAAAAGGCGCAAACCAGTCTACGAATCCTCACAGTCTGATCAGCATCTTTGTTATTTGCTTTATCTAGACTTGCTACGAGTAAAAATGCATTTCTCTTTCTAGTCTCTGTAGCCGAGAAGACTGATTTAAGTCTCCTTGTGTCGGAAAGCTCGCGTCGGGGCCATCTTATCCAATGGGCCAAAATCGGCCCACCAGCTCGCTACTTGACCAAAACTGTATGCTGGCTGGTAGTTAAAAATGTAGTTATTATTATCTTAATCAAAAAGTTTATTTCGTAAATGTGTATGCTCGCATGAGCCTGAATCGCTTACATGTATTTACCAGCTCAAGTGGAACACGAAAAAGAGTAAAAATATATTGATGTGTGTCCGTTGTCCCTCGGCCCCGCCGTGGACCCACCATCAATACCAATATGTACTAAGGTCGAACGCAGAAGGTAAGACCTTTTGTTTCAAAAATGAGCACAAAAAAAAACTGAAACAAAATGCAATGAATGAATAACAAGAATGAGTCCAAAAATATTGTATATAAAGACCCTATTGATGTTGTTGTTGTGTTTGTGTCAGAACGTTTCACCGAGCTAAGGTCATACTTAGACGGGGCCACGGCCTCATCCGACAGACTGGTGCCCTTTTGATGTAAAGAATATATCTGTGTCTTGTATCCTGCCTCTTGTCCGTAGGTATAAAACTAAATAGCGCTTATTCCCTTAAACAATTTATTGACGACGTCAAGTTACGTCACAAGTGTTTGTTTTTGTTTGATCTGATTCTTTACGTCCCATCAACAATCTTTCAGTTATGTAGGGACGGGTCTTCCTGGGTTGAACAGTACTAAGCTAGGATTAATGTGTCTTGCTCAAGGACGCAATGCAGTGACGCTGGTGAGGCTGGAACCTTCGGCCCCTCGGTCTCGAGTCAAGCACTCTGCGCTCCCAACGTCACAAGTGTGTTGACGTATACCACTTTAAACAGCTCTAGAATTGTCAATTTCGCAGATACGACCACCATATTTTCGCAAATTGTTTGGAATAAGTACTTAAGGACCCTTTCTTCTTAATGGAATGTTTGCTCTTTTCATCCAACGTTTGCCGATTAAATGATGATACAAGAAGATCTTTCCATTTTTTGACGTAACATCGCTAAAATTGTGACGTCAGATCAAAGGGTACTGCTAAACAAAACCATTTTTTAGGACTGACGTGTATAATTTCCGAACGAAAAGTACACAAATCAATAACTTGAACATATACCTATTGAAAAATGTCAAAAACTGAAAATGTGAAAATCTACCCATAAGGGCCCTTTTCCTGCGTTACGCATCATATGATAATAGATTTTTTAAAGGTCTTTGAATTGGGAAACTACCAAAACTAAACCACACCAATGTCATATGTTTATGGAAGATCCATCAGACAATAAAAGTATAATTGCCACACTATACAGTTACCTAGCTATCATTAGTCCATTGACCCCTGTTTCTTCTCGTCTCTGATTGGCGTCTACGAATGATAAAATATCTCCATTACCTGAAAGGCACAAAAACTAAAAAATAACCCAAAACTTTTTTTCAATTTTGTCACTGCCTTATCAGGGGACAAAAATTCCACTCATCAGCTCATAATTACGAGTGAAATCTAGAAAGGATGAGTAATTCTTTCCAAAGCACTTGTCCTTCAGGACGAGTGCTTTGGGAAGAATTACCTGCCTTTCTAGTTTCACTCTAAAATCTGAGGGTGAAACTAGCATTTTCTGAGTATTGACTGTGAAATCTTTTTGTCAGTATATGGGATGCAGTTATGAATTTGACCGAGTAAATATTATTTTAACAGTGATAAAAGGAACTTTGTAAGTCATATTACATATTAGTGCCTTATGTTCTTTATTGTATACGCTTTTTAAAGGACAAGTACATGTGTTTGCAGGACAAGTGAAAAATGTAAGTCACTTGTCCTGCAGGACAAGTGCAATATTGAAATATTTTTGTCCCATGCTTATGTAGCCAAATAAGGTGTGTAAGGGCAAAATATTTGCTAGCATGTTGTACTCTTCATACCCATATTTTGAAAATGAATTTTGGCCTTGGCCTAACCCCCTATGTCACCCAGGGATCAGACCCAGGCCTTCAAACTTGTATTCCATTTGATTTTTTATATATCTATTATTCTCCACGCAAGATTTCTGTTAAAATATTGACAACTGATTTAGTTATTGCAAAATTTAAATATTTTGTCATTTGACCCCGCCTACCGGTATGTCAAGGGCAGTAACTCAATATTAATGAGTTGATTTTGAAGAAACTTATAGAATATCATACATATCATAAATAGTATTACAAGAATCAATCAAATCTGACCAAAAGGTACAGAGATATGGATTTATACAGACAGAAAGGGCCATGATAGGGCCATGATCAGACAGATCTGCAGTATCAAGCCAGAGGATGTGGCCTGGGTAAGGTCAAGCGAACTACTGGCAAAGCTTCAGCTTGAGGACCTCGACCTCATTTTGAGAGAGAGAAGGCTTCGCTGGTTTGGGCATGTGGAGCGTTCGAGTGGTGCAATCAGAACAGCATATGATATGCAGATTGACGGCAAGCTGGGGACAGGGAGGCCCAAGCAAACATGGAAGAAACTGACAGAGAAAGACTGCCGTGAATGGAAGCTCACCACAGTTGACCCTCAAGAAAGGAGCACCTGGAGATCAGGTGTGAGATCTGCTATGCGTGCAGCTAGCCAGCTACCTGGAAAGGGGCCCACTGATGTGGATGATGCCCCTGCACCTGCACGTAAATCAAAAATCCGATTATGATGATGATGATGAGAAAGAACGGACCGCACCAAAAATATATCCCTCTGAGGCTGCGACTTTGTCGAGGGATAACAATTATTGGAGACAGAAACCGGTGAGTGACCTTTCAAAATATAAAATGGACCACCTGAACTGTGTTGTATTAAAGTGAATGGGAAGTGAGAGAGTCAAAAAAAGGAATATGAGTCGGTAAACAAGATTTTGGTGTTTATCTCGCGGCGGAGCAGCCAAGGCTCAGATGAGCTTGATCAAATGTGCAGGCTCACTGCAGCCTTCCCTGCTCACATACCCAAGGTCACATACAAAAGGTTGCGCAAAGGCTCAGATCGATGTAGAGTGCTCAACTTTGAGATTGAGGGGTGGCTGGTCTGAGCTCCACTGGAGGCTCTGTGTTGATCGAGGCACTTTATCCTCTGCTTGAGAAAAAATTTGTTAAAACATCAACTCAAAAAAATACACTTCAACTCATTCTAAAACAAAGTATCAACTTTTGATGGATACTCCGATCTAAATTTAGACCTGTAGCCCTTTCAGCATGGGTGTTTGTTTAAGGGAGGCTTTTTCGCATATGTGACAGGGCTCACCCTGCCATTAGCCATTGTAGCCATTTGCTACTAAAAATGTAGAGTGGCTACAAATATAAGTCATCGGCTAAAAGTACAGTCTAGGTGGTTCAAAAATTACATATTTGCGATCAGCTTTTGGGTTTTCAAATACTGCTTCTATTATTCTTTCAAACTTTATTATTGTGCCATATTTTACTTTTTGGATGCAGGATTTTTTCAATAACATCCGGGTGCCCGACATTTTGTAGAGCCTGATCTGGGTCCAAACTGTTTGCAGAGGTTATCAGCAGACAACAAAAGTCCCAAAGACAACTTGTAGATACTACTTTCTGGCTAAAACCTTGGCTGAAGTTAATTTCATTTGGCTCCAACTTTTTCTATTTGGCTAACAAATTCTGAGCGAGGGTAAGCTGTTTGACATGTGACAAAATATCATGAGCTGGTTCATACATTTCATCCAAAAGAAAGGATTGTAGTGCAGGAGGAATAAAAAAGCCGTGGTATAATCTTCATAGGCCAAGCTGAAGAAACTTTTCAGCGTAAAATTATTATTTTCTTATCCATCAATTTAAACATGTGTTTTAGGCGCTCAAAAGAACCGCCTCATTGAGATGGCTCTTTTGCAGGGTTCATAGAGGCAAGTTTGAGTAAAATTCAAGGACTTCTCAAGACTATCCTACAGTTTTCAAGGAATAAAAGTTTATGAAAAATCCTGATTTAAGTGTTAAAATTCTACTTCAGAAATGCTTGACTGAGATAATGGAGAAATTAGTACTAGAAAATAAGAATAAAATTGTTGTGGCTTTATTTGGTAGAGCATTTGCTACACCAAATAAAAGCACAGCAATTTATTTGCTGATTTAGATCTCTGTCAACAGTGTTAAGTTCTACAGAAATTAGAAGAATTCAAGGGCGTTTCAAGGCATTTGAGTGATTTTCCAGTACTTTCCAAGGCATATTTAATTTTCAAGGACATTTCAAGGAAATTCCTCTACATTCAAACACTTTTAAAGCCTGAGCAAACCCTGTTTTGAGTATCCACAACATATGTTTTGGTTGAGAAAAAAGAAAAATAATTTTCAATTACCCACTTTTATCTGGAGTCCTGAGAAGTACAAAATATTCAGAGAGGAGGTCTGAAAGAACATACCATAGACAGGCATGGGCCCAGCAAGCTTTGCACATTCATTGATATAGTCCCAGTCTGCTGATTTGGTATATCGCTGAACTCTTGAGCGCCCATGAATCTGAAACAGCATGGTTCAGTAATAATCCATAAGGCTATCTTACCTTCATGCCTACTATAGGTTTGAGAAATACTTTTAATGAATTACAAACACTCCAAAGCATCCAATATAGCTCAGTTACAATCAGTTTGTTTGTTTTGATTATGTCCACATCAACATTTTTCAGTCATGTTAGGGTAGAACTCGTACAAAACAGCCTATAAAGTGTCTTGCTCAAGGACACAACGCAGTGAGACTCAAAACTTAGTTTAGTTTTGAGTCTAACTGCATAGTGTCCTTGAGCAAGACACTTTATACGCTGTTTTGTATTAACTAGCAACCCTTCAATCACAAGTCTAATGCTGAACCAACTGAGCACCTGGCCTCCAATCAGTTTGATTTACCATATTTATGTAATAAGTGATAAACCCATACCACAACTATTACACATTGGCTGAGTGTTTAAAAAATTGCCACACTGCAACCAAATGGATGCAAAACGATATTTGCCTTAACAAACACACTATAAATCATACACTATTTTTAAAACCGCCTAGACCCAGACCAGCTGAGTTTTGCTAAAGCCAGCTGATAAGGATCCACTGTTTTTCATCCACAAAATGAATCCATATCAATAATAAAATTTCATGGCAGAATTAGCCAGAAATCATAGGTTGATAAATGGGCCTCGTCGCGACAAAACCTGTCTTTGGGGTTTCAGTCAAGGCAAGATTCAAACCAGTCTCCTCAGCAACAGAGACTAGCTAGAATATCAAAATTTGGCTTGTAGCATGTTTAGAGATGATACTTTCCAAAACGTGAATAACAAAGGCGCTGATCAGTCTGCGTGGATGCGCAGGCTGGTCTGCACCTTTATTGTTCGCAACCCCCCGAAGACAGGCTTCTCGAGTCCAGGCCCATATCATACATAACTCAAAAAGAACTTAGCGTGTGCTTATCCATATGCTTAATAGGTTGTTTGTTTTGATGTCAACAATTTTCCAGTCATATTGGGACGATTTCCTGTCTTCCTGAGTTCAACCAGTACAAAGCAGCGGATAAAGTGTCTTGCTCAAGGACACAACACAGTGACTCCGCCAGAGGTGAATTAATAGGTTGACTACACTAATATTTTATGCGCTTAACCCTTAATGTGCCAATCGCAACAAAAGTTGTCTGCTTTTCTCTTCTGCGGAAATGTTTAAGAAGCCTCTATGGCAAATAGTGTGGACCCAGATCAGACTGCTCCTATAGGAGTAGTCTGTTCTGGGTCCACGCTATTTGCTTCTATACTTAATTCGTCAACAATGTTAGGCAATCATTTGCAGCAGACGACTTCAGCAGACGACATTTTCAGATGCATTTTTTTCTGGGCACTTTAAGGGTTAAACTTGTTGTTTAGAGTGATGAAGAAGCGTGTACCGTTGTTAAGGCAACATTCCAATCCCTGAGCTGTGGTATCAAAGTATGAGCTGTATTCTTGTCTGTATAGATCCCTGTTCTCATTTTCACTGTCAGTGGTACCTCTAACACCGACGTCATTCCTTTTATAATCTGTTCCAACTTGGGTACTCTCCCCATTAAGGCACTACCTTCTCCCTACAAGAATGTCAAGATTTCTTTGTTTGGTTTGTGGTTTTACTTTCCAGTCATGTATAGTCATGTTAAGACAGTCAGTTAACCTAGCCACACTTTTTCCTTGTAAAAAACAGTACCCAAACAAACTCCCCAGCAGTGGCTTCTTGTAGCGGTCATTACTTCTCTTGGGAAACACATGCTTTCAAAAGAATTTATTCAAGGAGACACCACTGTTGGGGAGTTAGGCTACTGGTAAAAATCAGTAACTATAAACTAGTGGCCTGTAACTGTCTCATATCTAGGGGAGAAAACCAGAGTAGTACTGATAAAGACTGAAATTAGGACATTGGAATAATGTGTTTTACCAGCAAGTTTATTTTATCAATACAGCATTTTTTGTTAGTGTACATAGTGTGCTTTCATGCGAAGATAATGCCTCCAAAATAGGTCCCAAAACTAGACCATAAACAGCCCACACTGCTAGGTGTTCTCTGCCCAGATGGAGAAGACGGATGTTAGATGTTTTCACTGTTTTTGTACATGTTTAAAGTTTACAGATGTAACTTTATAGTCTTTCTGCTGAGGCTTAATTTTTTCTATTTGCTTTATGTCACGCTCAGTCTCTCATGATCTCCTACCCCTGTTTTCTTCCCTTAAAATGATCTTATGTCTCTCTGTGACATTTAATTTTGGCAGCAAATGTGGTACTAAAGACCGGAGTTGAATTAAGCGAAAATGTGGTGTTCAACTTGAGGTCTTCTTTAGCTCTGACTATCTGTGAGTCGTGAGCCCTTTTCTTTGTTTCATGATAGTGTGTTAATTTGACTAGATGATAAATTGCATTAGTTAGGAGGCTTCCATGCGAGCTGAACATTTCTTGTACTTCAACAACAGCAGAATCTAGGGCAAAGATTTGGTACCAGTAAAATGCATTTAAGCCTCCAGGTGGCTTAGGCTGCTTTCCCTTCTAAGGCGGTAGTTCTGTTGTTGTTGACTTTTTGTTAAGTGATACTCCCATTGTGGGAGTATGTAATTGTTTTATGTTTTATTGTACCTTACTTTATGTCAACTCTAGTTTTGCTATCATCTTGATGGGGAAGAGAGAGCTGGTTGCTTTGCTTAGTTTGTCTTCCTGGTGTCTCTTGATGGTTGTGTGGCTCTTCCTCGTGGTGCCATGAGTCTGCGGTTTGTGATTGTGGTATTTCCTGATCATACTCACTATTTTCAATGTCTGAATTTGCCTGCCGATTTTGGACGATCTCCATTGTCCAGAGGAAGCTCCACATATAAATTCTTTTGAAATGTGGCCGATTGGGGGTTAACCGCATTCAGTCAGAAAATATGCATGCATAGTCGTAACAGTCTGATATAAACATCCGGTTCACAATGAAAAAGATCGATGAACTGTATTTTTACATTTTACTAATCAGAAAATGCACTCGACCGTAAGGGCGAGCTTGGCAGGCATTCTACTCACCTGAACCTTAAGTTTACTCGCCAATGCGAGCGGCGAGTGGAATTTTACACCCCTTGACCTTAGGAAAAATTTAATTCTATGGGTAGTTGGTATATGAGACTTACTGATTGCATGGGTGGTTGGTGTCTGTGGAAATTTAATTCCATGGGTTGTAGGGTAAAAAAAAGTGCCGTATGTGTAAAGTTTTAAACATGTATACTGACAAAACAGACATTCAAAGAAATAATGTGTTAAGTTTCCAGAAATTTAGCATGCCTTAATAGCTTTATGTATTAGTTACTAGCATTAGGCCAAATAAAAAAATAAGTGTGTTTCGAGTAACCGGTATGAAAATTTTAGGTAGGGTAGGCACACATTTTTAAATTATTTTTTTCTGGAAAAAAATTATGCTTTTATGCATTTTGAAAGGCATTTCGCCTTTCAAAATGCATAAAATTATATTTTTTTTTCAGAAAACCTGAATGAAGGTCTAGGTTTCACCAGTAAATTTAGGCATGGTCAGGTTACCCTAAACACAGGTATTTCTTATTTTGGCCTTATAACCTGATAGTACTACTACCTTTTTGAAAATCAAATCAATAGGACAGCCACAGTTGATATCCACAAAGTCTACCTCCATTATATCATTGATGAGCTGGGCACAACGAGTCATCGTATCCGGATAGGCACCACACACCTGCCATGATAAAATTACAAGAAATAAATTCAACATTATGGACTCTAAACCTTTACTCCATAATAATGCCTTTTGATGCCTTTGAAATAGCATGTATTTGAAAATATTATGGGAAATGCTCCATTTTCCATATTATCAAAAGTATTCAAAACTTTACTTAAATTTTTTCAATGTTGTCTAAAAAAGAAAATGTCATAATCTAAAAATTTTCTATGGAGTAATGGATTAACTACCATATATATGATCTAATAAGTATTCATGCCCCTATAAGCACACACTGGGTGCATCATAGACTGTTTACACCATATGGGCCTCCACACCACAAAACCTGTCTTTAGGGTTTCTGACAAAGCGGGACTAAAACCAGTCGCCTCAGCTACAGAGACTAGCTAGAACATCGAAGTTTCACCAGTAGCAAGTTTAGATATGATGCTTTCCAAAAAGGGAATAACAAAGGTGTTGATCAGACTGTGACGATGCGCAGGCTGGTCTGCACCTTTGTTTGTTTGCAAACCCCTGAAGACAGGTTTTCTCGGGTCGAGGCCCATATGATCTTCTGATTTCCAGTCAAGAAGTCAAACCTTGCATGATTATTTTCCTTGACCTCTCTATATATACTCTACATTGTAGTGTATTTACACAGATGTGCACCATATTTTACTTCTGTGATGGGCTGACATTTGAACTCTTATGTCACACCCCACTTCAACAAACAAGAGGGCCCTAGCGCCCTAGGTCACTCACCTGAGTCATGGCACATAAGATGATGTACTGGCCTGTGGCTAAAGAGATTTTTAAGATATTTCTATTTTTGCTTAGGTACCCATGTTGTTCAGCTGAGCTAAACATTTTGATCAATTTTTGTAGAAGGCATCATGAGGAACATTTCTGTTAAGATATTTTGATTTTGGACCAGTGGTTCATGAGGAGAGATCATTTAAAGACATTTCTAACCTATTTGGAATAGTGGGTAAAAAGGAAATGCAGTTTAAAGACATTTCTAACCTAGAGCTCAGGTGGCCCCTTTGTTCAGTGGAGCAGAACCATTTGAGCAAGTTTTAAAACAAGTAGCCCAATGGGCAACGATCGCTCACCATGGAGCCAGCATAATGTTTGGAGACACCATAATTTACGATGCTCAAAGGCAGATAACTCTGAACTTGAAACAGTGACCAGAAATTAATTCAAAACATAAGATATTATGCCAGTTCTAGTTATCTGCAAGTATTAAAAAGATCTGAATAAAAATTGCATTCATTTTGGAATACTGGTGAAAGTGTAGTTTTCAGATACTCAAGGGCAGCTAACTCCGTAGTCAGTTACGGAATCTGACCGAAATTCAAACTCATCCAAACTTTTATGTTTGTCCTGGTAACCTACAGGGATGAAGAAAATCAAATGAAAAATGAAGGTGCTAGAGTGGTCACAACATTATATAGTTATATTTTAGATGCGCAACAGCAGCTAACTACGTAGCTGGTGGATGGGTGTGGTGGAAAATCAAACTCATTCGAACTTTTATGGAAGTCCTTGTTACCTACAAATGATGAAGATCCATTCAAAAATGAAGGTGCTAGAGTGGTCACAACAGATCTCCCATTGTAAGTCTATGCAGATTTTTTATGATGCTCAAGGGAAGTTAACTCCACAGTCTAAAGTTGGTTCTACTTTAAATTAAACTCATCCAAGCTTTTATGGTTGACCTCGTTACCGGAAAGAATGAAGAAGATCCAATAAAAAATGAAGGCGCTAGATTGGTCACAACATTATCAATCAATTTTTAAGATGCTCAAGGGCAGCTAACTCCATAATAGGTGATGGGATCTTGACTGAATTCAAACTCATCCAAGCTTTTATAGTTGTCCTTCTTATCTGCAAAAATGAATATGATCAATAAAAAATGAAAGCACTGGAGTGATCACAACAATACTCCCATTATAAGTCTATGGGTATTTTTAAGACGCTCAACTTAAGGGCAGCTAACTCCACAGTCTCAGGTCTGATGTGGCCAAATTTTGAACATTATCCATCAATTTTTAAGATGATCAAGGAGAGCTAACTCCCGTATATGTGATGGAATCTTCACGAAATTCAAACTCATTCAAGCTTTTATAGTTGTCCTTCTTATCTGCAAGAATAAAGAAGATCCATTCCAAATTGAAAGCGCTAGAGTGGTCACAAAGTTTCTCCCATTATTAGTCTATGGGGATTTTTCCAGATGCTGAAGGGCAGCTAACTCATAAGTCCTTGGTCGGATCCTGCAGAATTTCAAACTCATCCAAGCTTTTAAGAGTGTCCTTGTTAGATGAAAGAATAAAGAAGATCCAATCAACAATGTGGAGGCTAGAGCGGTCACAACATTATCCAACAATTTTTAAGATGCTGAAGGGGAGCTAACTCCAAAATAGGTGATGGGATCTTGACGAAATTCCAACTCATTCAAGCTTTAATAGTTGTCCTTATTGTATGCAAGAATGAAGAAGATCCATTCAAAATTGAAAGCACTAGAGTGGTCACACTATTCCTCCCATTATATGTCTGTAGGGATTTTTCCAAACGCTCAAGAGCAGGTAAATCATAAGTCCCTGGTCAGATCCTGCTGAATTTCGAACCCATTCAAAATTTTATGTGTTTACTTGTTGCCTGCAAGAATGAAGAAGATCCAATCAAAAATGAAGGAGCTAGAGTGATCAAAACATTATTAATTATTTTTTAAGATGCTCAAGGGGAGCTAACTCCAAAATAAAAATATGTTATGGGATCTTGCGAAATTCAAACTCATCCAAGCTTTAACAATTGTCCTTCTTGTATGCAAGAATGAAGAAGATCCATTCAAAATTGAAAGCACTAGAGTGGTTGCAACATTTCTCCCATTATAAGTCTATGGGGATTTTTCCAAACGCTCAACGGCAAGTAAATCATAAGTCCCTGGTCGGATCCTGCTGAATTTCTATCCCATACAAGATATTATGGGTTTACTTGTTGCCTGCAAGAATGAAGAAGATCCAATCAAAAATGAAGGAGCTAGAGTGGTCACAACACTATTCATTGATTTTTTACACCCTCAAGGGCAGCTAACTGCGAAGTCAGTGATGGAATCTAGCGGAATTTCAAACCTACCCAAGCTTTTATAGCTGACTTTGTTACCTGCAAGAATGAAGAAGATCCATTGGAAAATGAAGGTACTAGTATGGTCACAACGTTTCTCCCATTATAAGTCTATGGGGATTTTTCCAAACGCTCAAGGGCAGCTAACTCATAAGCCCTTTGTCTGATACTGCCCACTTTCAGGCCCATCCGAGATTTTATGGGTGTCCTTGTTGCCTGCAAGAATGAAGAAGATCCAATCAAAATGAAGGCGCTAGAGTGGTCACAACACTATTCATTGATTTTTCACACGCTCAAGGGCAGCTAACTCCAAAGTCGGTGACAGAATCTTGCCGATATTCAAACCCATCCAAGCTTTTATGGCTGACCTTGATACCTGCAAGAATGAAGAAGATCCATTGGAAAATGAAGGTACTAGAGTGGTTACAACGTTTCTCCCATTATAAGTCTATGGGGATTTTTCCAAACGCTCAAGGGCAGCTAACTCATAAGTCCTTCGTCAGATACTGCCCAATTTCAAACCCATCCGAGATTTTATGGAAATCCTTATTACCTGCAAGAATAAAGAAGAACCAATCAAAAATGAAGGAGCTAGAGTGGTCACAAGGTTTTCCCCATTATAACCCTATGGGAGCTATCTGTTGCCATGGAAAGCAAAGTTCTAATCCGATCTTGTCCAAAACCAAATGCAGTCAATCCCCCAACCCAATGATGCTTCTGATGAAATTTGATCACAATCAGCCAGCTGATCTTAGAGATATTCATGTTTGTAAGTGTGGACAGACAGACTAATGGACGCCCACTAGAGTCCCATCCTATAAGCTCACCCTGAGCCTTCGGCTCTGGTAAGCTAAAAAGGCTTTGTGAGGAACAATTTCATGAAATTATTTTGAATTTGGACTTGTGGTTCAGTAAGAAATTATTTTGAATTTGGACCAGTGGTTCAGGAAAAATGTCGTTTAAAGACATTTCTTATCTAGAGCTCTGGCAGCCCCTTTGTTCGGCAGAGCAGAACCATTTGTGCAATTTTAGTAAATTGCATCATGAGGAACAATTTTGTGAAATTATTTTGAATTCGGATCACTGATTCTGGAGGAGATGTCGTTTAAAGACATTTCTAATCTAGAGCTCTGGCAGCTCCTTTGTTCAGCGGAGCAGAACCATTTCAGCAATTTTGGTAGGATGTGTCATGAGGAACAATTCTGTGAAATGATTTTGAATTTGGACCAGTAGTTCCGAAGGAAATGCTGTTAAAAAAATATTTTTATCTAGAGCTCTGGCTGCCCATTTGTTCAGCGGAGCAGACCCATTTGTGCAATTTTTGTAGATGGTATTATGAGGAACATTTCTGTGAAATTATTTTGAATTTGGGCCAGTGGTTCAGGAGATGTTATTTAAAAGATTTCTTATCTAGAGCTCTGACAGCCCTCCTGTTGGATGGAGCGGAATCATATAAGCAATTTTGGAAGAGGGCATCATGGGGAACATTCATGTGAAGTTATTTGAAATTTGGACCAGTGGTTCGGGAACTGTCATTTAAAGAACAAGAAATGTCACAAACACGTGACGAATGCCCCCAAAGGAATTGGTCTAGCATAAGACACATTTGAGGAAAGATAGCTGTAATATAGCACCAAAAACCTAGAAATGAGGCCAGAAGTCAATGTCAAGGTCAAAGTGACTCAAAATGGTATGCACCACTCCGCCATCCCAAGAGGAATCACCACCCCAAAATTGGGATTCCTACATCAAATAATATAGAAGATATGCTCTGGACACAATAATTCTTGAAAACTAGGTCAGAGGTCAAGGTCACAGTGACCCAAAAATGGTTTGTGACACTCAGGCATCCCAAGATGCAATTACATACCAAATTTGGAATTCCTATTTCAAAGAATATAGGATATGCACCAGTTTCTAGAAACTAGGTCAGAGGTCAAGTTCAAGGTCAAAGTGACTTAATTATGGTAAACGGCACTAAGTCATCCCAAGATGCATCCACACACCAAATTTGAGATTCCTACCTCAAATAATACAAGAGATATGCTATGGACATGATTATCTAAAATAAGGTCAGAGGTCAAGGTCACAGTGACCCAAAAATGGTACATGACACTCCGCTACCCCAAGATGTATCCACACACCAAATTTGGAATTCCTCACTCAAAGAATACAAGAGATATGCTCCGGACACAATAATTCTTAAAACTAGGTCAGAGGTCAAGGTCACGGTGACCTAAAATGGTATGTCACACTCCCTCATCCCAAGATGTATTCACACACCAAATTTGGAATTCCTATCTCAAAGAATATAGGAGATATGCACCAGACTCAATGCAGTTTCAAGAAACTAGGTCAGAGGTCAAGTTCAAGATCACAGTGACCCAATTATGGTATGCGACACTTTGCCAGTCCAAGATGCATCCACACACCAAATTTGAGATTCCTACCTCAAATAATATAAGAGATATACTATGGACACGAATATTCTAAAAACTAGGTCAGAGGTCAAGTTCAAGGTCACAGTGACCCAATTATTGTACGCGACACTTTTTCATCCCAAGATGCATCCACACACCAAATTTGAGATTCCTACCTCAAATAATATAAGAGATATGCTCCGGACACGATTATTCTAAAAACTAGGTCAGAGGTCAAGGTCACAGTGACCCGAAAATGGTAGCCGACACCCTGTCATCCCAAGATGTATTCACACACCAAATTTGGAATTCCTACCTCAAAGAATATAGGAGATATGCACCAGACTCAATGCAGTTTCTAGAAACTAGGTCAGAGGTCAAGTTCAAGGTCACAGTGACCCAATTTTTGAACGCGACACTTCGTCATTCCAAGATGCATCCACACACCAAATTTGAGATTCCTACCTCAAATAATATAAGAGATATGCTCCGGACACAATTATTCTAAAAACTAGCTCAGAGGTCAAGGTCAAAGTGACCCGAAAATGGTACGCGACACTCCGCCAGCCCAAGATACATCCACACACTTAATTTGAAATTCCTACCTCAAAGAATATAGGAGATATGGACCGGACACGAAAGCGGGACGGACACACGGACGGACTGACGGACGGACGGACAGTGCCATTACTATATGCCTCCCAAAGTTCCTTTGGGGGCATAAAAAGTTTACGGACGGATTGATGCACGACGAATGAAGACCGATCATAATAGCTCACCTTGAGCCTTTGGCTCAGGTGAGCTAAAAAACCAGAGATCTACTATATACCTACCTGGACTCCATATACATCTTCAGACTGATGTCTCTTGAGAAGGGCCCACTCAGAGGCCTGACCTTGGAGAAGATTGGTGGTCAGATCTACTGTAGTGCTATGAAACCTACCTGGACTCCATATACATCTTCAGACTGGTGTCTCTTGAGAAGGGCCCACTCAGAGGACTGAACTTGGAGAAGATTGGTGGCCAGATCTACTGTAGTGCTATGATACCTACCTGGACTCCATAAACATCTTCTATTTGATGTCTCTTGAGAAGGGCCCACTCAGAGGCCTGACCTAGGAGAAGATTGGTGGCCAGATCTACTGTAGTGCTATGATACCTACCTGGACTCCATAAACATCTTCAGACTGGTGTCTCTTGAGAAGGGCCCACTCAGAGGCCTGACCTTGGAGAAGATTGGTGGCCAGATCTACTGTAGTGCTATGATACCTACCTGGACTCCATAAACATCTTCAGACTGGTGTCTCTTGAGAAGGGCCCACTCAGAGGCCTGACCTTGGAGAAGATTGGTGGTCAGATCTACTGTAGTGCTATGATACCTACCTGTACTCCATATACATCTTCAGACTAGTGTCTCTTGAGAAGGGCCCACTCAGAGGCCTGACCTTGGAGAAGATTGGTGGCCAGATCTACTATAGTGCTATGATACCTACCTGGACTCCATATACATCTTCAGACTGATGTCTCTTCAGAAGGGCCCACTCAGAGGCCTGACCTTGGAGAAGATTGGTGGCCAGATCTACTGTAGTGCTATGATACCTACCTGGACTCCATATACATCTTCAGACTGATGTCTCTTGAGAAGGGCCCACTCAGAGGCCTGACCTTGGAGAAGATTGGTGGCCAGATCTACTATAGTGCTATGATACCTACCTGGACTCCATATACATCTTCAGACTGATGTCTCTTCAGAAGGGCCCACTCAGAGGCCTGACCTTGGAGAAGATTGGTGGCCAGATCTACTATAGTGCTATGATACCTACCTGGACTCCATATACATCTTCAGACTGATGTCTCTTCAGAAGGGCCCACTCAGAGGCCTGACCTTGGAGAAGATTGGTGGCCAGATCTACTGTAGTGCTATGATACCTACCTGGACTCCATATACATCTTCAGACTGGTGTCTCTTGAGAAGGGCCCACTCAGAGGCCTGACCTTGGAGAAGATTGGTGGCCAGATCTACTGTAGTGCTATGATACCTACCTGTACTCCATATACATCTTCAGACTGGTGTCTCTTGAGAAGGGCCCACTCAGAGGCCTGACCTTGGAGAAGATTGGTGGCCAGATCTACTGTAGTGCTATGATACCTACCTGGACTCCATAAACATCTTAAGACTGGTGTCCCTTGAGAAGGGCCCACTCAGAGGCCTGACCTTGGAGAAGATTGGTGGCCAGATCTACTGTAGTGCTATGATACCTACCTGAACTCCATATACATCTTCAGACTGATGTCTCTTGAGAAGGGCCCACTCAGAGGCCTGACCTTGGAGAAGATTGGTGGTCAGATCTACTGTAGTGCTATGATACCTACCTGTACTCCATATACATCTTCAGACTAGTGTCTCTTGAGAAGGGCCCACTCAGAGGCCTGACCTTGGAGAAGATTGGTGGTCAGATCTACTGTAGTGCTATGATACCTACCTGGACTCCATAAACATCTTCAGACTGATGTCTCTTGAGAAGGGCCCACTCAGAGGCCTGACCTTGGAGAAGATTGGTGGCCAGATCTACTGTAGTGCTATGATACCTACCTGGACTCCATAAACATCTTCAAACTGATGTCTCTTGAGAAGGGCCCACTCAGAGGCCTGACCTTGGAGAAGATTGGTGGTCAGATCTACTGTAGTGCTATGATACCTACCTGGACTCCATATACATCTTCAGACTAGTGTCTCTTGAGAAGGGCCCACTCAGAGGCCTGACCTTGGAGAAGATTGGTGGTCAGATCTACTGTAGTGCTATGATACCTACCTGTACTCCATAAACATCTTCAGACTGATGTCTCTTGAGAAGGGCCCACTCAGAGGCCTGGCCTTGGAGAAGATTGGTGGCCAGATCAACTGTAGTGCTATGATACCTACCTGGACTCCATAAACATCTTCAGACTGATGTCTCTTGAGAAGGGCCCACTCAGAGGCCTGACCTTGGAGAAGATTGGTGGTCAGATCTACTGTAGTGCTATGATACCTACCTGGACTCAATATACATCTTCAGACTGATGTCTCTTGAGAAGGGCCCACTCAGAGGCCTGACCTTGGAGAAGATTGATGGCCAGATCTACTGTAGTGCTATGATACCTACCTGGACTCCATAAACATCTTCAGACTGATGTCTCTTGAGAAGGGCCCACTCAGAGGCCTGACCTTGGAGAAGATTGGTGGCCAGATCTACTGTAGTGCTATGATACCTACCTGTACTCCATATACATCTTCAGACTGATGTCTCTTGAGAAGGGCCCACTCAGAGGCCTGACCTTGGAGAAGATTGGTGGTCAGATCTACTGTAGTGCTATGATACCTACCTGTACTCCATATACATCTTCAGACTGATGTCTCTTGAGAAGGGCCCACTCAGAGGCCTGACCTTGGAGAAGATTGGTGGCCAGATCTACTATAGTGCTATGATACCTACCTGGACTCCATATACATCTTCAGACTGATGTCTCTTCAGAAGGGCCCACTCAGAGGCCTGACCTTGGAGAAGATTGGTGGTCAGATCTACTGTAGTGCTATGATACCTACCTGGACTCCATATACATCTTCAGACTGGTGTCTCTTGAGAAGGGCCCACTCAGAGGCCTGACCTTGGAGAAGATTGATGGTCAGATCTACTGTAGTGCTATGATACCTACCTGTACTCCATATACATCTTCAGACTGGTGTCTCTTGAGAAGGGCCCACTCAGAGGCCTGACCTTGGAGAAGATTGGTGGCCAGATCTACTGTAGTGCTATGATACCTACCTGGACTCCATAAACATCTTCAGACTGATGTCTCTTGAGAAGGGCCCACTCAGAGGCCTGACCTTGGAGAAGATTGGTGGCCAGATCTACTGTAGTGCTATGATACCTACCTGGACTCCATATACATCTTCAGACTGATGTCTCTTGAGAAGGGCCCACTCAGAGGCCTGACCTTGGAGAAGATTGGTGGCCAGATCTACTGTAGTGCTATGATACCTACCTGTACTCCATATACATCTTCAGACTGATGTCTCTTGAGAAGGGCCCACTCAGAGGCCTGACCTTGGAGAAGATTGGTGGCCAGATCTACTGTAGTGCTATGATACCTACCTGGACTCCATAAACATCTTCAGACTGATGTCTCTTGAGAAGGGCCCACTCAGAGGCCTGACCTTGGAGAAGATTGGTGGCCAGATCTACTGTAGTGCTATGATACCTACCTGGACTCCATATACATCTTCAGACTGATGTCTCTTGAGAAGGGCCCACTCAGAGGCCTGACCTTGGAGAAGATTGGTGGTCAGATCTACTGTAGTGCTATGATACCTACCTGGACTCCATATACATCTTCTATTTGATGTCTCTTGAGAAGGGCCCACTCAGAGGCCTGACCTTGGAGAAGATTGGTGGTCAGATCTACTGTAGTGCTATGATACCTACCTGTACTCCATTTACATCTTCAGACTGGTGTCTCTTCAGAAGGGCCCACTCAGAGGCCTGACCTTGGTGAAGATTGGTGGCCAGATCTACTGTAGTGCTATGATACCTACCTGGACTCCATATACATCTTCAGACTGATGTCTCTTGAGAAGGGCCCACTCAGAGGCCTGACCTTGGACAAGATTGGTGGTCAGATCTACTGTAGTGCTATGATACCTACCTGGACTCCATAAACATCTTCAGACTGATGTCTCTTGAGAAGGGCCCACTCAGAGGCCTGACCTTGGAGAAGATTGGCGGCCAGATCTACTATAGTGCTATGATACCTACCTGGACTCCATATACATCTTCAGACTGATGTCTCTTGAGAAGGGCCCACTCAGAGGCCTGACCTTGGAGAAGATTGGTGGTCAGATCTACTGTAGTGCTATGATACCTACCTGTACTCCATATACATCTTCAGACTGATGTCTCTTGAGAAGGGCCCACTCAGAGGCCTGACCTTGGAGAAGATTGATGGTCAGATCTACTGTAGTGCTATGATACCTACCTGGACTCCATATACATCTTCAGACTGGTGTCTCTTCAGAAGGGCCCACTCAGAGGTCTGACCTTGGAGAAGATTGGTGGTCAGATCTACTATAGTGCTATGATACCTACCTGGACTCCATATACATCTTCAGACTGATGTCTCTTCAGAAGGGCCCACTCAGAGGCCTGACCTTGGAGAAGATTGGTGGTCAGATCTACTGTAGTGCTATGATACCTACCTGGACTCCATATACATCTTCAGACTGGTGTCTCTTGAGAAGGGCCCACTCAGAGGCCTGACCTTGGAGAAGATTGATGGTCAGATCTACTGTAGTGCTATGATACCTAGCTGGACTCCATATACATCTTCAGACTAGTGTCTCTTGAGAAGGGCCCACTCAGAGGCCTGGCCTTGGAGAAGATTGGTGGTCAGATCTACTGTAGTGCTATGATACCTACCTGTACTCCATATACATCTTCAGACTGGTGTCTCTTGAGAAGGGCCCACTCAGAGGCCTGACCTTGGAGAAGATTGGTGGCCAGATCTACTGTAGTGCTATGATACCTACCTGGACTCCATAAACATCTTCAGACTGGTGTCTCTTGAGAAGGGCCCACTCAGAGGCCTGACCTTGGAGAAGATTGGTGGCCAGATCTACTGTAGTGCTATGATACCTACCTGGACTCCATATACATCTTCAGACTGATGTCTCTTGAGAAGGGCCCACTCAGAGGCCTGACCTTGGAGAAGATTGGTGGCCAGATCTACTGTAGTGCTATGATACCTACCTGTACTCCATATACATCTTCAGACTGATGTCTCTTGAGAAGGGCCCACTCAGAGGCCTGACCTTGGAGAAGATTGGTGGTCAGATCTACTGTAGTGCTATGATACCTACCTGGACTCCATATACATCTTCAGACTGGTGTCTCTTGAGAAGGGCCCACTCAGAGGCCTGACCTTGGAGAAGATTGGTGGTCAGATCTACTGTAGTGCTATGATACCTACCTGGACTCCATATACATCTTCAGACTGATGTCTCTTCAGAAGGGCCCACTCAGAGGCCTGACCTTGGAGAAGATTGGTGGTCAGATCTACTGTAGTGCTATGATACCTACCTGTACTCCATTTACATCTTCAGACTGGTGTCTCTTCAGAAGGGCCCACTCAGAGGCCTGACCTTGGTGAAGATTGGTGGCCAGATCTACTGTAGTGCTATGATACCTACCTGGACTCCATATACATCTTCAGACTGATGTCTCTTGAGAAGGGCCCACTCAGAGGCCTGACCTTGGTGAAGATTGGTGGTCAGATCTACTGTAGTGCTATGATACCTACCTGGACTCCATATACATCTTCAGACTGGTGTTTCTTGAGAAGGGCCCACTCAGAGGCCTGACCTTGGAGAAGATTGGTGGTCAGATCTACTGTAGTGCTATGATACCTACCTGGACTCCATAAACATCTTCAGACTGATGTCTCTTGAGAAGGGCCCACTCAGAGGCCTGACCTTGGAGAAGATTGGTGGCCAGATCTACTGTAGTGCTATGATACCTACCTGGACTCCATAAACATCTTCAGACTGATGTCTCTTGAGAAGGGCCCACTCAGAGGCCTGACCTTGGAGAAGATTGGTGGTCAGATCTACTGTAGTGCTATGATACCTACCTGGACTCCATATACATCTTCAGACTGATGTCTCTTGAGAAGGGCCCACTCAGAGGCCTGACCTTGGAGAAGATTGGTGGTCAGATCTACTGTAGTGCTATGATACCTACCTGTACTCCATAAACATCTTCAGACTGATGTCTCTTGAGAAGGGCCCACTCGGAGGCCTGACCTTGGAGAAGATTGGTGGCCAGATCTACTGTAGTGCTATGATACCTACCTGGACTCCATATACATCTTCAGACTAGTGTCTCTTGAGAAGGGCCCACTCAGAGGCCTGACCTTGGAGAAGATTGGTGGTCAGATCTACTGTAGTGCTATGATACCTACCTGGACTCCATATACATCTTCAGACTAGTGTCTCTTGAGAAGGGCCCACTCAGAGGCCTGGCCTTGGAGAAGATTGGTGGTCAGATCTACTGTAGTGCTATGATACCTACCTGGACTCCATATACATCTTCAGACTGATGTCTCTTGAGAAGGCCCCACTCAGAGGCCTGACCTTGGAGAAGATTGGTGGTCAGATCTACTGTAGTGCTATGATACCTACCTGGACTCCATATACATCTTCAGACTAGTGTCTCTTGAGAAGGGCCCACTCAGAGGCCTGACCTTGGAGAAGATTGGTGGTCAGATCTACTGTAGTGCTATGATACCTACCTGTACTCCATATACATCTTCAGACTGGTGTCTCTTGAGAAGGGCCCACTCAGAGGCCTGACCTTGGAGAAGATTGGTGGCCAGATCTACTATAATGCTATGATACCTACCTGGACTCCATATACATCTTCAGACTGGTGTCTCTTCAGAAGGGCCCACTCAGAGGCCTGACCTTGGAGAAGATTGGTGGCCAGATCTACTGTAGTGCTATGATACCTACCTGGACTCCATATACATCTTCAGACTGGTGTCTCTTGAGATGGGCCCACTCAGAGGCCTGACCTTGGAGAAGATTGGTGGCCAGATCTACTATAGTGCTATGATACCTACCTGTACTCCATATACATCTTCAGACTGATGTCTCTTGAGAAGGGCCCACTCAGAGGCCTGACCTTGGAGAAGATTGGTGGCCAGATCTACTGTAGTGCTATGATACCTACCTGTACTCCATAAACATCTTCAGACTAGTGTCTCTTGAGAAGGGCCCACTCAGAGGCCATGACCTTGGAGAAGATTGGTGGTCAGATCTACTGTAGTGCTATGATACCTACCTGGACTCCATATACATCTTCAGACTAGTGTCTCTTGAGAAGGGCCCACTCAGAGGCCTGACCTTGGAGAAGATTGGTGGCCAGATCTACTGTAGTGCTATGATACCTACCTGTACTCCATAAACATCTTCAGACTGATGTCTCTTGAGAAGGGCCCACTCAGAGGCCTGACCTTGGAGAAGATTGGTGGCCAGATCTACTGTAGTGCTATAATACCTACCTGTACTCCATATACATCTTCAGACTGATGTCTCTTGAGAAGGGCCCACTCAGAGGCCTGACCTTGGAGAAGATTGGTGGCCAGATCTACTATAGTGCTATGATACCTACCTGGACTCCATATACATCTTCAGACTGATGTCTCTTCAGAAGGGCCCACTCAGAGGCCTGACCTTGGAGAAGATTGATGGTCAGATCTACTGTAGTGCTATGATACCTACCTGGACTCCATATACATCTTCAGACTGGTGTCTCTTGAGAAGGGCCCACTCAGAGGCCTGACCTTGGAGAAGATTGGTGGCCAGATCTACTGTAGTGCTATGATACCTACCTGGACTCCATGTACATCTTCAGACTGATGTCTCTTGAGAAGGGCCCACTCAGAGGCCTGACCTTGGAGAAGATTGGTGGCCAGATCTACTGTAGTGCTATGATACCTACCTGGACTCCATATACATCTTCAGACTGGTGTCTCTTGAGAAGGGCCCACTCAGAGGCCTGACCTTGGAGAAGATTGGTGGTCAGATCTACTGTAGTGCTATGATACCTACCTGGACTCCATATACATCTTCAGACTGGTGTCTCTTGAGAACGGCCCACTCAGAGGCCTGACCTTGGAGAAGATTGGTGGTCAGATCTACTGTAGTGCTATGATACCTACCTGGACTCCATAAACATCTTCAGACTGGTGTCTCTTGAGAAGGGCCCACTCAGAGGCCTGACCTTGGAGAAGATTGGTGGTCAGATCTACTGTAGTGCTATGATACCTACCTGGACTCCATATACATCTTCAGACTAGTGTCTCTTGAGAAGGGCCCACTCAGAGGCCTGACCTTGGAGAAGATTGGTGGTCAGATCTACTGTAGTGCTATGATACCTACCTGGACTCCATATACATCTTCAGACTGGTGTCTCTTGAGAAGGGCCCACTCAGAGGCCTGACCTTGGAGAAGATTGGTGGTCAGATCTACTGTAGTGCTATGATACCTACCTGGACTCCATAAACATCTTCAGACTAGTGTCTCTTGAGAAGGGCCCACTCAGAGGCCTGACCTTGGAGAAGATTGGTGGCCAGATCTACTGTAGTGCTATGATACCTACCTGGACTCCATAAACATATTCAGACTAGTGTCTCTTGAGAAGGGCCCACTCAGAGGCCTGACCTTGGAGAAGATTGGTGGCCAGATCTACTGTAGTGCTATGATACCTACCTGGACTCCATAAACATCTTCAGACTGATGTCTCTTCAGAAGGGCCCACTCAGAGGCCTGACCTTGGAGAAGATTGGTGGCCAGATCTACTGTAGTGCTATGATACCTACCTGTACTCCATATACATCTTCAGACTGATGTCTCTTGAGAAGGGCCCACTCAGAGGCCTGACCTTGGAGAAGATTGGTGGTCAGATCTACGGTAGTGCTATGATACCTACCTGGACTCCATAAACATCTTCAGACTGATGTCTCTTGAGAAGGGCCCACTCAGAGGCCTGACCTTGGAGAAGATTGGTGGCCAGATCTACTGTAGTGCTATGATACCTACCTGGACTCCATAAACATCTTCAGACTGATGTCTCTTGAGAAGGGCCCACTCAGAGGCCTGACCTTGGAGAAGATTGGTGGTCAGATCTACTGTAGTGCTATGATACCTACCTGGACTCCATATACATCTTCAGACTGATGTCTCTTGAGAAGGGCCCACTCAGAGGCCTGACCTTGGAGAAGATTGGTGGCCAGATCTACTGTAGTGCTATGATACCTACCTGTACTCCATATACATCTTCAGACTGATGTCTCTTGAGAAGGGCCCACTCAGAGGCCTGACCTTGGAGAAGATTGGTGGTCAGATCTACTGTAGTGCTATGATACCTACCTGGACTCCATATACATCTTCAGACTAGTGTCTCTTGAGAAGGGCCCACTCAGAGGCCTGACCTTGGAGAAGATTGGTGGCCAGATCTACTATAGTGCTATGATACCTACCTGGACTCCATATACATCTTCAGACTGATGTCTCTTCAGAAGGGCCCACTCAGAGGCCTGACCTTGGAGAAGATTGGTGGCCAGATCTACTGTAGTGCTATGATACCTACCTGGACTCCATATACATCTTCAGACTGGTGTCTCTTGAGAAGGGCCCACTCAGAGGCCTGACCTTGGAGAAGATTGATGGTCAGATCTACTGTAGTGCTATGATACCTACCTGTACTCCATATACATCTTCAGACTGGTGTCTCTTGAGAAGGGCCCACTCAGAGGCCTGACCTTGGAGAAGATTGGTGGCCAGATCTACTGTAGTGCTATGATACCTACCTGGACTCCAGAAACATCTTCAGACTGATGTCTCTTGAGAAGGGCCCACTCAGAGGCCTGACCTTGGAGAAGATTGGTGGTCAGATCTACTGTAGTGCTATGATACCTACCTGGACTCCAGAAACATCTTCAGACTGATGTCTCTTGAGAAGGGCCCACTCAGAGGCCTGACCTTGGAGAAGATTGGTGGTCAGATCTACTGTAGTGCTATGATACATACCTGGACTCCATATACATCTTCAGACTGATGTCTCTTGAGTAGGGCCCACTCAGAGGCCTGACCTTGGAGAAGATTGGTGGTCAGATCTACTGTAGTGCTATGATACCTACCTGTACGCCATATACATCTTCAGACTGGTGTCTCTTGAGAAGGGCCCACTCAGAGGCCTGACCTTGGAGAAGATTGGTGGCCAGATCTACTGTAGTGCTATGATACCTACCTGGACTCCATATACATCTTCAGACTGGTGTCTCTTGAGAAGGGCCCACTCAGAGGCCTGACCTTGGAGAAGATTGGTGGCCAGATCTACTGTAGTGCCATGATACCTACCTGGACTCCATATACATCTTCAGACTGGTGTCTCTTGAGAAGGGCCCACTCAGAGGCCTGACCTTGGAGAAGATTGATGGTCAGATCTACTGTAGTGCTATGATACCTACCTGTACTCCATATACATCTTCAGACTGGTGTCTCTTGAGAAGGGCCCACTCAGAGGCCTGACTTTGGAGAAGATTGGTGGCCAGATCTACTGTAGTGCTATGATACCTACCTGGACTCCATATACATCTTCAGACTGATGTCTCTTGAGAAGGGCCCACTCAGAGGCCTGACCTCGGAGAAGATTGGTGGTCAGATCTACTGTAGTGCTATGATACCTACCTGGACTCCATATACATCTTCTGTTTGATGTCTCTTCAGAAGGGCCCACTCAGAGGCCTGACCTTGGAGAAGATTGGTGGCCAGATCTACTGTAGTGCTATGATACCTACCTGGACTCCATATATATCTTCAGACTGATGTCTCTTCAGAAGGGCCCACTCAGAGGCCTGACCTTGGAGAAGATTGGTGGCCAGATCTACTGTAGTGCTATGATACCTACCTGGACTCCATATATATCTTCAGACTGATGTCTCTTGAGAAGGGCCCACTCAGAGGCCTGACCTTGGAGAAGATTGGTGGTCAGATCTACTGTAGTGCTATGATACCTACCTGGACTCCATATACATCTTCAGACTGATGTCTCTTGAGTAGGGCCCACTCAGAGGCCTGACCTTGGAGAAGATTGGTGGCCAGATCTACTGTAGTGCTATGATACCTACCTGTACTCCATATACATCTTCAGACTGGTGTCTCTTGAGAAGGGCCCACTCAGAGGCCTGACCTTGGAGAAGATTGGTGGCCAGATCTACTGTAGTGCTATGATACCTACCTGGACTCCATATACATCTTCAGACTGATGTCTCTTGAGAAGGGCCCACTCAGAGGCCTGACCTTGGTGAAGATTGGTGGTCAGATCTACTGTAGTGCTATGATACCTACCTGGACTCCATAAACATCTTCAGACTGATGTCTCTTGAGTAGGGCCCACTCAGAGGCCTGACCTTGGAGAAGATTGGTGGTCAGATCTACTGTAGTGCTATGATACCTACCTGGACTCCATATACATCTTCAGACTGATGTCTCTTCAGAAGGGCCCACTCAGAGGCCTGACCTTGGAGAAGATTGGTGGTCAGATCTACTGTAGTGCTATGATACCTACCTGGACTCCATATACATCTTCAGACTGGTGTCTCTTGAGAAGGGCCCACTCAGAGGCCTGACCTTGGAGAAGATTGGTGGTCAGATCTACTGTAGTGCTATGATACATACCTGGACTCCATAAACATCTTCAGACTGATGTCTCTTGAGAAGGGCCCACTCAGAGGCCTGACCTTGGAGAAGATTGGTGGCCAGATCTACTGTAGTGCTATGATACCTACCTGTACTCCATATACATCTTCAGACTGGTGTCTCTTGAGAAGGGCCCACTCAGAGGCCTGACCTTGGAGAAGATTGGTGGCCAGATCTACTGTAGTGCTATGATACCTACCTGGACTCCATATACATCTTCAGACTGATGTCTCTTGAGAAGGGCCCACTCAGAGGCCTGACCTTGGTGAAGATTGGTGGTCAGATCTACTGTAGTGCTATGATACCTACCTGTACTCCATATACATCTTCAGACTGGTGTCTCTTGAGAAGGGCCCACTCAGAGGCCTGACCTTGGAGAAGATTGATGGTTAGATCTACTGTAGTGCTATACCTACCTGGACTCCATAAACATCTTCAGACTGATGTCTCTTGAGAAGGGCCCACTCAGAGGCCTGACCTTGGAGAAGATTGGTGGCCAGATCTACTGTAGTGCTATGATACCTACCTGTACTCCATATACATCTTCAGACTAGTGTCTCTTGAGAAGGGCCCACTCAGAGGTCTGACCTTGGTGAAGATTGGTGGTCAGATCTACTGTAGTGCTATGATACCTACCTGGACTCCATATACATCTTCAGACTGATGTCTCTTCAGAAGGGCCCACTCAGAGGCCTGACCTTGGAGAAGATTGGTGGTCAGATCTACTATAGTGCTATGATACCTACCTGGACTCCATATACATCTTCAGACTAGTGTCTCTTGAGAAGGGCCCACTCAGAGGCCTGACCTTGGAGAAGATTGGTGGCCAGATCTACTGTAGTGCTATGATACCTACCTGGACTCCATATACATCTTCAGACTGGTGTCTCTTGAGAAGGGCCCACTCAGAGGCCTGACCTTGGAGAAGATTGATGGTCAGATCTACTGTAGTGCTATGATACCTACCTGGACTCCATAAACATCTTCAGACTGATGTCTCTTGAGAAGGGCCCACTCAGAGGCCTGACCTTGGAGAAGATTGGTGGTCAGATCTACTATAGTGCTATGATACCTACCTGGACTCCATATACATCTTCAGACTGATGTCTCTTCAGAAGGGCCCACTCAGAGGCCTGACCTTGGAGAAGATTGGTGGTCAGATCTACTGTAGTGCTATGATACCTACCTGGACTCCATATACATCTTCAGACTGATGTCTCTTGAGTAGGGCCCACTCAGAGGCCTGACCTTGGAGAAGATTGGTGGCCAGATCTACTGTAGTGCTATGATACCTACCTGGACTCCATATACATCTTCTGTTTGATGTCTCTTGAGAAGGGCCCACTCAGAGGCCTGACCTTGGAGAAGATTGGTGGCCAGATCTACTATAGTGCTATGATACCTACCTGGACTCCATAAACATCTTCAGACTGATGTCTCTTGAGAAGGGCCCACTCAGAGGCCTGACCTTGGTGAAGATTGGTGGTCAGATCTACTGTAGTGCTATGATACCTACCTGGACTCCATAAACATCTTCAGACTGATGTCTCTTGAGAAGGGCCCACTCAGAGGCCTGACCTTGGAGAAGATTGGTGGCCAGATCTACTATAGTGCTATGATACCTACCTGGACTCCATATACATCTTCAGACTGATGTCTCTTGAGAAGGGCCCACTCAGAGGCCTGACCTTGGAGAAGTTTGGTGGCCAGATCTACTATAGTGCTATGATACCTACCTGGACTCCATATACATCTTCAGACTGGTGTCTCTTCAGAAGGGCCCACTCAGAGGCCTGACCTTGGAGAAGATTGGTGGCCAGATCTACTGTAGTGCTATGATACCTACCTGTACTCCATATACATCTTCAGACTGGTGTCTCTTGAGAAGGGCCCACTCAGAGGCCTGACCTTGGAGAAGATTGGTGGTCAGATCTACTGTAGTGCTATGATACCTACCTGGACTCCATATACATCTTCAGACTGATGTCTCTTGAGTAGGGCCCACTCAGAGGCCTGACCTTGGAGAAGATTGGTGGCCAGATCTACTGTAGTGCTATGATACCTACCTGGACTCCATATACATCTTCAGACTGATGTCTCTTCAGAAGGGCCCACTCAGAGGCCTGACCTTGGAGAAGATTGGTGGCCAGATCTACTATAGTGCTATGATACCTACCTGGACTCCATAAACATCTTCAGACTGATGTCTCTTGAGAAGGGCCCACTCAGAGGCCTGACCTTGGTGAAGATTGGTGGTCAGATCTACTGTAGTGCTATGATACCTACCTGGACTCCATAAACATCTTCAGACTGATGTCTCTTGAGAAGGGCCCACTCAGAGGTCTGACCTTGGTGAAGATTGGTGGCCAGATCTACTATAGTGCTATGATACCTACCTGGACTCCATATACATCTTCAGACTGATGTCTCTTGAGAAGGGCCCACTCAGAGGCCTGACCTTGGAGAAGTTTGGTGGCCAGATCTACTATAGTGCTATGATACCTACCTGGACTCCATATACATCTTTAGACTGGTGTCTCTTCAGAAGGGCCCACTCAGAGGCCTGACCTTGGAGAAGATTGGTGGCCAGATCTACTGTAGTGCTATGATACCTACCTGGACTCCATATACATCTTCAGACTGATGTCTCTTCAGAAGGGCCCACTCAGAGGCCTGACCTTGGAGAAGATTGGTGGCCAGATCTACTATAGTGCTATGATACCTACCTGGACTCCATATACATCTTCAGATTGGTGTCTCTTGAGAAGGGCCCACTCAGAGGCATGACCTTGGAGAAGATTGGTGGCCAGATCTACTATAGTGCTATGATACCTACCTGGACTCCATATACATCTTCAGACTGGTGTCTCTTCAGAAGGGCCCACTCAGAGGCCTGACCTTGGAGAAGATTGGTGGCCAGATCTACTGTAGTGCTATGATACCTACCTGGACTCCATATACATCTTCAGACTGGTGTCTCTTGAGAAGGGCCCACTCAGAGGCCTGACCTTGGAGAAGATTGGTGGCCAGATCTACTGTAGTGCTATGATACCTACCTGGACTCCATATACATCTTCAGACTGGAGTCTCTTGAGAAGGGCCCACTCAGAGGCCTGACCTTGGAGAAGATTGGTGGCCAGATCTACTGTAGTGCTATGATACCTACCTGGACTCCATATACATCTTCAGACTGATGTCTCTTGAGAAGGGCCCACTCAGAGGCCTGACCTTGGAGAAGATTGGTGGCCAGATCTACTGTAGTGCTATGATACCTACCTGTACTCCATATACGTCTTCAGACTGATGTCTCTTGAGAAGGGCCCACTCAGAGGCCTGACCTTGGAGAAGATTGGTGGCCAGATCTACTGTAGTGCTATGATACCTACCTGGACTCCATATACATCTTCAGACTAGTGTCTCTTGAGAAGGGCCCACTCAGAGGCCTGACCTTGGTGAAGATTGGTGGTCAGATCTACTGTAGTGCTATGATACCTACCTGGACTCCATATACATCTTCAGACTAGTGTCTCTTGAGAAGGGCCCACTCAGAAGCCTGGCCTTGGAGAAGATTGGTGGTCAGATCTACTGTAGTGCTATGATACCTACCTGGACTCCATATACATCTTCAGACTGGTGTCTCTTGAGAAGGGCCCACTCAGAGGCCTGACCTTGGAGAAGATTGGTGGCCAGATCTACTGTAGTGCTATGATACCTACCTGGACTCCATATACATCTTCAGACTGATGTCTCTTGAGAAGGGCCCACTCAGAGGCCTGACCTTGGAGAAGATTTGTGGCCACTGCCATTTCTCCGCATGTGATATCAGCTCCCAACTTTTTACATATTCTACGAAATGGTAGATTTCCAACCTATAATGCCAAAGAGATAGGAATAAATTATTTTTCGAACCTTTAATGGGTTTTCTCTTTCTCTTATCAACCAAGCCTCTAGATACCAGTGCTAGGCCTTTAGTCAAGAGTGTGTACCAAAATATTAATTTTCTTTTTTCTCAAGCACCCAAAACATATGTTAAAACTGATCGGCAAAAGAATATTTACAATTTTAAACTCAAAAATAGTGTTTTATCTAAACCTGTGCAGTGCATAGTTAAAAAAAAAAAAAAAAAAAAAATAATAATAATATTCTTATTTCTCAACCAAAACATATGTTGTGGGTACTTAGAAGAACCCAAAACAAATGTTAAAACTGATGGATAAGAAAATAATCACAATTTTGTGCTAAAATTTTGTGAATCTGGAACTAATGTTTCAGTTAACTTTTCTCTGGTTTACAGAATGCTTGACACAGTCGGTAACGTGTCTGGCTACAGATGCATGTCTGACTGCAGATCCAGGGGTCGGGAGTTCGATCCCGGCCCGGTACCATACTTTCGTGGAGATTGATCATGAAATAATTTCTACGGTCATTCTCCTCCCTTCTGCTGATTTATTCAAGAAGGGTTGTTGTCAGTTACAAGCGAAAGTATGAGCACAAATTACTGGTTAACCGCTTGCCCAAGCCTGCCTAGGAAAAAGTGTGGTTAAGTGAACTGACCGTCCCGCAATGACCATAGCTGTTGACATGGGACGTAAAGCAACAAAAACAAACAAACATACAAACAAACAAACAGAATGCTTGATTATTTGTTATGTCCAAAGATCAACAACCACTATAGTTTTCTTCATAGAGAACCAAGGTCGGCAAAGTAGTGATCACAAAGGAAAATTCAGGCTTGTAATTATTTTTTTCTTATTTATTAAACAAAACATATATAGTGGATACTCAAAAGAACATTCTCAGTAACTTCTTTTGAGCACCCATAACAAGTGTTGGATAAGAAATATTCTCAGTTTTATGCTAAAAAATTTCTATACCTGGATATAAAGCCAGGTGTTTGCCAACTTTGTAAAGATAAAAACCCTTGATTTGAATTTGAATCTACCTTATTTAACAAGACGTCGCTTCAGTGCTATAGTGTTCTATCTGCCATTGCACAAGTTTTTGAGAAACATGAGTTTGAACATTTTAGCATCCTGATTTTTGATGCCTTATTTATTACAGACCTTTGAATCATACCAGAGGTTTAAAATATATACATACAGTGTAAATGATCTTGGTTTGAAGAAGTTTTTACAGTAATATGGAATTTACGGGCATTTTACAGTTTGCAGATAGAACATTATGACCTAAAATTCGCCTTCTGCGTTCAGTGCTAGTGTTCTATATTTTCCTACAGCTTATTATTCTGTTTATGGAGTCAATTCATATACTAGTCTGAACAGAAATGATTATTTGTACCTAAAAGCAGCAGATTTAGTCATTTATTTGGCATAACAGTTTGTTTGATTTGATTCTTTACGTCCCATCAACAATCTTTCAGTTATAAAGGGACGGGTCTTCCTGGGTTGAACCAGTACTAAGCTAGGATAAATGTTCTTGCTCAAAGACACAACGCAGTGACGTCGGTGAGGCTCGACCCTGCGGCCCTTCGGTCTCGAGTCAAACACTCTACCACTGAGCCACTGCGCTCCCTTGCCATAACAGTAACAAACCGCACAGATTATGCCATTACAATGTATGCAAGGGAGGTAATCTGTTTCTTCAAATAATTTTTCTGTCAATGGGATCAATTTGCATAATATTTTAGACTCAACTGATTATTTGGACCTGAAAGTAGCAGATGTGACCATTGATTTGTAATAACATTGACAAATTACTTCAATTAAAGCAGTTAAGATATGTTTAAGGGAGGTAATCTGTTTCTGCAACTAATTATTCTATCCATGGATCAATTTGCGTTATATTTTTGACTGAGCGGATTATTTGGACCTAAAAGTAGTCGATATAGCCATTAGTTCGTCATAAGACCGACAAACCGCTTCAATTCAGGAAATTTAAATTATGTAAGGGAGGTAACTGCAATTTTTAGCAATTTCTCAAAGGGAAGTGACTTTATGTAGATAGAACAGTATGACACTGAACTCATCCAGTCACGTGACATAATCATCATTGGCCATTGGATGAAAATCACTTAGAACACTATAGGACTGAACGAAATTGTCTTTTTGTAGATAGAACAGAAAATCACAGCGATTTTAAGCTTACTGGGAAGAGATAGGCAACTGAAACCTCCACCAGTAGATAGAGCATTTGATCCCCTTTCCAATGGTATGGTATACCTTATTTTTGACCAAAATGTCACTTTGAACATTATAGCACTGAAGCGACGAAGAGTCTATCATCAGGAAAAAGAAATATTAGTTTGCATAAAAGGAAGCTACAAGAAAGTTTCTATCTGCGTTTGAATTTTCAGTGACACTTTGAGGAAAATAATTTAGCTGTCGAAACAGCAGGAATCCACTAGTTCTCAAAGCAATGTTCAAACTATACTTACTGTTGTCAATGGTGCAAGGTATAACTTGTCAGCAAAATTCACCTGTAATGAAATGAACAGATGTCAATGGTGCAAGGTATAACTTGTCAGCAAAATTCACCTGTAATGAAATGAACAGATGTCAATGGTGCAAGGTATAACTTGTCAGCAAAATTCACCTGTAATGAAATGAACAGATGTCAATGGTGCAAGGTATAACTTGTCAGCAAAATTCACCTGTAATGAAATGAACAGATGTCAATGGTGCAAGGTATAACTTGTCAGCAAAATTCACCTGTAATGAATTGAACAGGAGTGAGTGGTGTGAGGTATAACTTGACAGCGTGGCATATATGATCCAGAAGAAGTAGTATTCCTTTTTGCTCTGGATGAGCTGCGACTGACTAGCCACGAAAACTAACAGAGTGTCACGACTCAGATCAGCCTAGGCATCAGCTCAGTTGGATCAGAGACTTCGCTGTCTGCATGAAGAAAGCTTGGACCCTTAGTTACCCACTGAGCGCACATGGAAGACTGATCAGACTGGGCAAATGCTCGGGCTGATCCGAGTCTTTGCTCAACTCACACTCATTTTGTTGGTTTTGGCATGCCACGGCTCAAATTCTAATATGATGCCCAAATAGGGCCCATTCTCAATCCTTTGCAAGTTATATAACACAGTTGAATATTATCAAAACCTTGCAATCGATGTTCTGACATGCCACAATCTAACACTTTTGCAACAAAAAATGTAGCTCTTATGACGTCTGATAAATACTTTAATCACCCTAATGAGCTCACATGCTCTTACAGACCTTGAAAAAAAAAGTTTCATCAGGTCTTTAGATTAGTGTGTACTTAAAAATTGGTTTTCTTACTTCTCAACCAAACCATATGTTGTGGGTACTCAAAAGATTCGTCTCAAGAAGACAAATCTTTTGAGCACCCAAAACATATTTTTAATCTGATGGATAAGACAATAATCACAATTTTATGCTCAAACTTTTAATTTATCTGGGCCTATGTTTCATGTTTGATTTACCTTCTTTTTCTCTTGTGGTCTAAGACGAATAATTCCTTCATTGTCACCCACCATAGTTTCTGATGATACTTCATTGTTACTTGAACTTGCATTGATGTTGATTGTTTGCACATCTAACTTGGAAGACTTTGGTTCTTGCACATTGTTTCCAATTGCTATCTGCCCATTACTACTGTCTCTACTTAAATTACTGTCTGTGATGTTTGTATTCAGTTCTTTGGCATGATTGTCTCCTCCATTATTGGTGACTGCGATGTCTGAACTTTCACTGTTTTGAGCACAACTAGAATCAACATTTTCACACTTCTGAATAGGACTAGCTTTTATTTCTTCCCCCACCCTATTTACACCATCACCTGCCGATTCAGCATCAGTTAAATCAGCACCTAACTTACAGTTTACATCATCTTTGATATGATTATCACCCTTTTCTGCAACCTTTGATTCATTCTCTACATTTAACTCAGTATTACCAGTGTCAGCTTGTTTCTCTTTACTTTTCTCCTTATTCGTACTTCTCTGCTTGTCTTTAGGATTCCTCCAGCCCATTTCATCGATCACCTTCTCCGCTTTAGCAAAATCATACTTTCTTTTCCAAAGTTGGAACTGATTTTCTTTCTTCAGGATATTTTGTACTGTATTACTGAACTTTGCCTTATCATATTTATCTGTAGTGACATTTTTAAACTCCTCTGTCAAATGACTAGAAGCAAATCTACATGTTAAACCAAAAGGACATTTACCGTAAGTATCAAAGACATAACAATGTTCACTTATATCTGGAAGTTTTGTTGCCATAAATTTTGCCCTATCATGACTAAATTTACAGCGGTCACCAAAGTTACAGGTTTCCTCTCGGACAATCGTTGGACACATTCTCTCAGACTCATTGATTCTTTTATCTTTAGGACGTCTTTTGTTACGTCCCTTTATTTTGATCTTCTTCGATGGAGGTTCGTCTTCATTAGCACCTGCTTTAGTGGTCTTCCCTTGATCTTCTGTTTCCTAAAATAGACATCACAAGCTTAGAGATACTATCAGTATGTATATTAGTTTAATATACAGTAAAACCTGTCTAAAACAGCCACTCAAAAATAGACAAAACAAAGGTCTTAACGACAAATGGTAGCTTAATGAAGGTCGAAAGTATTGCAGAATGCTCTCCTGGAGCATTCTGCAACACTTTTGACCTGCATAGGAATTATAGGAAAACCTGTCTTAAGTAGATAAAACAAAGGTCTTAAAGACGGATTATAACTTAATGCAGGTCTAAAGTATTGCGGAATGCTCCAAGGGGGAGCATTCTGCAATACTTTTACCTGCATTAAGCTATCATCGGTCTTGAAAGCCAATTTTGGTCTTCCTTAAGACAGGTTTTACTGCAAAATATACTAGAGGACTTTGAAAACGCATCACCATATTTTTGCACTTTTCTTGCTAACCGTATATGCAATTGAAAAGTTACTCGCAGGTTTTAATGTGCAACCCAGAATCGGTATGAATCAATCGTTAATTTGGCTGCACTATCACGCGACGATGTTGATGACGTCACATGGGTACATACAGCATCCAGCACGTTTCTGCATAGTTTAATGAAGCTTTTTGGTTATTTTCATGTTTAAACTGTGGCGTGTATGATACCATATCACCAAAAGAGTTTATACACTTTTTCTAATTAAAAGTAATTGATAACTTCAATATTTCGAAAATAAACGTAAAATTTGATTATCAATTTATAGATTCTTTTTAGAAACATCTCCATAAGTTACCTTTATACACGCTTTCATTACTGATACTGACTACATACACTGGCAGTCATGTGGGGAAGACGTTTTGATGTAAATCATGGCAGGAGATATGCTGTCATGTGATCCAGAACGTCTTAAAAATTTACGTTAATGTCACTTGCAAAATACCATAGACACGTGATTCAAGCGTAACTTATGCATAATCTGTCATTTGTGTATGCCCTTAGCCTCTTCCAATTAAACTGGACGTAAAAAAAATCGAAACTTTGAAAAGCCCAAGACGTTGAATTTTATTACTAGACTATAGTAATCATGGTGGGTGGGGTATGTCGGTATTTTTAAAGGGGTGTAATTTTGCGCATACCGATCTGTCAATTCATTTCTTATCTTTCAATGATGAATGTGCAATCATAAAAGCAGCAAAGGACACAAATCTGTTGAGTCAGGAATCAAAACTAACGCGTGTTAACTTGCATCTGAATTTGTGTCCTTCAAAATCGACCACCCCTGTCTTAAAACGCATACTTTTTCATGACCTTAAAGTAAACTTACAACCATGAATTTTCTAGGACACACTACAAGGTGGTTAGACTATGATATGCAATAACAATTATCTCGCTGACATTCTCAGGATTTGTGAAATAAAGGATTTAATCTGGGTGATGTGTTTTCAAAGTCCTTAAGTATAACTGCTGTGATCTATGGTTCAGTTGTCAGACTTAAAAAAAGATTATGTAATAGAGAAATATTCTACAGTTGTCACTATTAATATTCAAAATATTATGTTGACTGCTGTTTAAAGATGTATGAAGAAACACAGAACGATGTTCATTTATTGTTGTTTCATAATTACTATTAGATTTTGCATACATAATTGCTTTAATACTGAACATCTAGAAAGAATTAAATGTTGTGTTCCTGTATTCAAACTCCAGTTTTAAATGTGCATTTCTAAATGAAAAGTGTGTGTTAAACCGAACATTACATTTTTACACTTTAACACTGATCTATTTGGGCATTTCATGAAAAACAACATTTTTGGGTCACATCATTAGGTCAATTCAATATGTTAAATTGCTGAAGCTTTGTCAGTTAATATTTCAAATATCTACCAGAGGATGAGCAACGGTGGACCATTTGTGGACAAGGGGGCATCTGTTGAATTGGCTGATTGCCCTAATTGTTGCCCTAATGCCAACTTACTTACATGTACAATTGAATGCTGATTGCTTTCCCAGTTTTGAAGTTTGTGACAGCAATAATGAACGCATCATACATGTACATCGTCACAATCTGATTGGCAGTTGAAGAAGAATGGAATTGGCAATGAAGGGTGAGAAAGTGATCTGGCCTTTAGTTAAGAGTGTATGACAGAAAAATAATTATCTTATTTCTCAACCAAAACATATGTTGTGGGTACTCAAAACTACCTTCTCAATCAGAGAGTTCTTCTGAGCACCCTAAACATATGCTAAAAATTATGGGTAAGAAAATATAACAATTTTACGCTGAAAAGTTTTGTTTATCTAAACCTGTGAGTGATAAAGTTAATTCCGAAATTTTCGTGATAATTTTATTTTCCCAAATAGCGCTAAAAGACATATTTGCTACGTTTAATATTTGTGACTAGGGCATTGTATTTACATAAATCATTAAGTGACTGAGTGATTTCGCCATTTTGCAAGAATTTAATTTTGTTTTCACGAAACTTCGCATTTGCTAAGTTTTGCGAAAATTAATCCCTTAAAAATATTTCGGATACAGTATGAGAAAAAGGACATATGGTCATGTATCTGCTCTTAACATGAACTATGTACTAATATGATCTTTAAACCTGATCTGGATACAAACTGTTTGACACTTGTAATGGTATTCCTGAACATATTACTCTAATTAATCTAAAAGAAAATCATCAAACAAAAAAAGCATGCAAATTTACCCAGCAAAGAATTAAAGTGGATGGGAGATTTCATCAGTCAGGCCAAATAAAAAATAAGTGTGTTTGGGTTACAGGTCTGAAAGTTTAGGTTGGGTAGGTACACATATTTCTTTTATTATTTTTTTTCCAGAAATAAATGCATTTCAAAATGCATAAAATTATTTCTATTTTTCCAGAAAACCTGAAAAAATCTAGGTTTCACCAGTAAATTAAGGTAGTGTCGGGTTACCCTAAACGCAGGTATTTTTTTTATTTGCCCTAAGCAAGGGTTAAAGATGACAAACAAGGACATTAACCAACCTGTAGGAGTTCCTTCACCTTGTCTGAAACATACTCTTTGTTAAGCACTGGTTTATAGTCCACAAGCAAATAACTGAAAAATACAAAAGAACTGTGACAAAATAGACACTAAACATTTTACGGCCTCAGAATTAGGTGTTTATTTTTAGCCTTTATTTCTGCCCGCTGAGCAAAATGCCTATATTTTATATTTCATCTCTAACACTTGTATAAATGATGAATTCTGTATCTTTGTTTTGACACTCTTTGGCTGAAAATATCTGAAAACATTATTTATCTGAGTATCTTTGATATTACCATATTATATATTTGATATGCAAATGCAAAAAATACTTATATTTTTTTTAGGGTTTTTTATTCAAATATTTTTGCATAAGCTAAAAAATACTTATAATTTTTTATCTGGTAATATCAAAGATACTCAGACAAAAAATGTTTTCAGATATTTTCAGCCAAAGAGTGTAAAAAAAAAAAAAATACATAATTCATCATTTATACAAGCGTTAGAGATGAAATATAAAATATAAATATATTTTACTCAGCGGGCAGAGATAAAAGCTAAAGTGTGGTTTGGTGAACAGACCGCCCCGACATGACCATAGCTGTTGACTGGTACCGTTGGGTGTAAAGAATCAAAACAAACCTTGGAGTGCACAAGGGTTTTAACTTTTAGTATCCAATATATTAGGAAGAAAATTTGATTTTGACGTTAAGTAGGTCAAGTTCATCTTGGGATCGTCATTTGAACAATAGTGGTAGGCTCCACATCCCTAATGCTACATAACAAGTCTTAAGGTCACTGGCCTTCTGGTTCTGGAGAAGAATATTTTTAAAGGGTTTTTACCATATATGGGAGTAGCGGTCATCTTGGTCATGTGACCTAAATATTTTGTGCTCAGTTTGGCTAATTTATCATAAGGAGTCTTCACATAAAATTTGAGTTCAATTGGGCCAATGGTTTGTGAGAAAACTATGGTTTAATATATTAATGAGACTCCAATATGAGCGACCTAAGCTGGAAGGTCAAAGGTCAACCTTGACCTTTGGAACTTAATATTGGTGTTGTCTCATTAGGTTAAACATATCAAGTGTGAATAATGACTAAGGCTTCCACAGTTTTTAAAAAAAAATCAACTTTTCAAAAAATTCCATTTAAATGCATTAAGAAGCAAAATTTGACCTTGAAGTTAAGTAGGTCAAGGTCAACCTAGGATCATTATTTGAACAAACTTGGTAGGCCTCACATCCCCAATGCTACATACCAAGTCCCAAGGTCGTCCGCTTTCTTGTTCTGGAGTAGAAGATTTTTAAAGGGTTTTTACCATATTATATGGTCATGTGACCAGGACCATTTGAGCAAAATTTTGTTCTCACGTTCTAAGGAGTCTCCATATGAAATTTTTTGAGTTTAACTGGCCCAGTGGTTTCGAAGATGTTTGAAAATGTTGATGTACTGACGTCAGACGGACGTGGAGTGACTGGTATACTATTAGCTCACCCCATGAGCCTTCGGCTAAGGTAAGCTAAAAATTATGTGTGCTTATCTTAACAAAATCTTTTAACCCGTTACCTGAAACACACTTATTTTTTCATTTGGCCTTATATCCAAAAAGCATAAGAATGAAGTGTCTTAAATCTTAATAATTTATCTTAATTATTTAAACCTTACTGCACAGGTGTGAAACTTATTAATGATAAATATCCACCTGTACACCTGGCCAGGGTGGTTAATACAATAGATTTTTATTTATAGAGTATTTGCCAGTATTCATCACCGGCATGGAAAATATTCAAATTTGCCCTTGTTTCCATTTCAACAGCATTTCAAAAAGGAAAAAATTCAATACAAACTAAGGATTGTCAGAGAGAAAATTGAAATGAAATGTTAGGATAGATTCTGAAGATCTATACATGTACAGGTACATCTGTAGATCAAATAAAAAATATGTTCATGGGAGTCAATAATATTTTTAGCGTACGCCTGAGCATTTTGGTATGGATTAATCAGTAGGAGGCAAACAAAAAATACTTATGGGTGGCCTTATCAAGAATTAACCCTTTACCTCATAGAGACGCCTTTTAACGCTTTGGCAAACAGAGCAGACTCAGATCAGGCAGCTCTTGTAAGAGCTGCCTGATCAGGGTAAACTCTGTATGCTTATGGAAATATACTCAGAAGAAAAAGTTTAGTCAGTATTTATGTTTTCTCATAAAATCAACAATACTGGATCTATCATTGTCAAATTTTATACATGGGTTGTATTATCGTAATTTTACAGGTACCTGTTTATTGCGTAACAAATAATGCCTCTATTAAACTGTATCAACCAAATTTCAAAATGCACGATGTGCACGTGCAGTGGTTAACCGGCAGGGTTATTTTCTCATATACTGTTCGATATTGAAAGAGAGTTGTTCCTAATGCAATAATCCGGAAAAAATTCAGTGCTAGCAAGCTTAATTCGCCATCCAGGCTATCAACAAATTACAGAAATACCGCGTTTTGATGTCTTGAAGCAGGTACACGTGTTGCTGACGTAACACGCAGTTTTGGATGTAATGAACAAACAAATTATCGTCTGCAAACACGTTTTCAACAGCATGCAGTAAAAATGACAAGTCTCCGTTGGGCAGACCACGGATAACGACGCCATTTGAAGTTAGGGTCATAGTGACGTCAACATGACGCAATTGCTTCATGACCGCTTGGAAATTTCTTAAACACCTTAGGCATGCAACGGGTACAAGAATTTCCGTCTATACTGCCAGAAATCGTCTGAGATCGCTAGACTGATTTTTGAGTTATGAATTTTTAATTTTAATATTGACCCCTTTATGTAGTTTTGATGAAGAAAAGGGGTATATTTTCAGAATGTTTTGTTGAAAATGTTCACATTTTTAAAACATTAAATTATTTTTATGTTGAGTAAGGTTTTTGTCAATATTAAGACTATCTTACAAAATCATTGCACACAGTGTCTGTACTGACTACTTTTCTTCTGAGTATATATCTGATCCTACCCTAGTGGACCTGACAAGTAATTTCTTTGTTCTATGTACAAACATGGAAGTTAACTTATATAATTATTCATAGTGGGTGGAGCCTAGCATGAATATATTTATGAAGGAAAGGGTTAAGGTAGGCCTTATCAAGGGTTATTAATTGTCAACTCACTCTGTCTTTATCTTTGCTACACCAGGTTCATCCATCTGTGCCACACTTTCCTGTTTTTCCATCTTTTCACCTGCCAAGGTCTGAAATAAACAATCAGGGCTTCAGATTTTTTTTCAAGATTAGTGGGCCGAAGTGACCCATGGAGCAAAAAATGGTGGGTCATTTTCTGAAATAATGGGCCCAAGCATATCAAATTAACCACAGTTGACATTTGGGTAGTATACTTTACCTACACACTGACACAGACACTTGTATGCATATATGTGTATTGACTGCTGATTATACAGTTAACCCTGTCTTTAACAACCACTCAAAAAGGAAGACCAATTATCGCTTAATGCAGGTCAAAAGTATTGCAGAATGCTCCAAGGCGAGCATTCTGCAATACTTTTGGCCTTCATTAAGCTACCATTTGTTATTAAGATCCTTGTTTTGTCTTTTTTGAGTGGCTGCTTCAGACATGTTTTACTGTATTGACTACCTACATGTGGAGTTTGTAGACTCTCTGTAAGATGAATATTTTTATTACAGTGAGATTTTTTCACATTGAACTAAAAAGGATGGGTCCACTTGGCCCACTGCCTTGGAAAGTGATGGGTCATATTTTGAAATCATGGGATAATGACCTGGACCCACTATAAATCTGAAGACCTGAACAATTGTTTTTTACCATTTTCTACCTACCAACCTATTGTACCCCCTACCCTTTAAACTTTTACAGTCTCAAAATGGGAATTTCATTTTTCGCTTCATGTGAAAATACATAATGTTACACAGGTTTAGGTAAACAAAAATTGTCAGCGTACAATTGTAAATATTTTCTTTCCCCTAATTTTTAACATATGTTTTGGGTACTCAGTGTTCTGAACGGACTACTTTATTTCTGACCTTGACCGACAGAGCAATTTGGATCACTTTGGCAATTTTCATTGAAAGACTTTAGTGCAGGAATTCATTTGGAATACTTTAACCAGAGGTGTGTCTCCATCGACCAATGGAATGGTGCATTACAAATACAACAATGGCATATACATGATGGAAATTAAAATGGCCGATTTGTGAAGAAATGATGGAACACGGGTGGTAAACCTAGGAACTACCACGAAATTGTGTTAACGTAATTTTGTTCCCAAGCCACATCCGGGACACGTCGTGGTAGTTTCCAGGCCGAAAATTGGATAAAGAAAGGTTGGTGTCACTTTAAATTTTGTTTTATTTTACAACTAAGAACGAACAATGGTAAAATTCGACAATGTGGTTCCGTGTAGATATGTCTCAGCGTCCCCTCTAGCACAAATTTATGTTTGAAAAGTTATTTTCTTTCTTTAGGTTCGTGTTTCCCCACTGAGCATCGGACCAACTTTCCCCAAAGTTCGAAAGATTTTAGCCCATATCTGTCAAATTAAATTGAATTTGATATCATTTGACGATGGAAATGATAAAAAGACCCTGAATAAACATTCCTACACAGAAAAAAAAATCTGAGCATTTACTCGTAAACAATTCATGCCCCGTTCGTCCTGTGTGGTAGTTTCCAGCTCATTGTGGTAGTTAAAATGCCATCGTGGTAGTTTCCAAGACTATGTAGGAATTTAGTAGTAGTTCGCATCAGCAGATGATCACTATTCAGGGGCTACTTTTTTTTTATAAAGACAGGGTGTGCGGGCTGAACCTTGACCTTGAATACCCCTCTTATTCATACGAAGACCTTTTCAAACAACCTTTTGCCAAATAACAAATGTGGACTGTCTGAATTTCAATTTTAGTGGGCTATTGAAATGATGAGATGAATGAAAAGAAGGGATATTCACATATTTTGTTTTTGAATAAATACGCTTTTTAATTATCAAATAACATGCCCGTTCATCGTCGCACTCCCATGTATATAAAAGGTATCCCAACCTGGGGATATTTTCCTTTTTTCTGAAGCGCAAGTACTAACGATGCTTTGGGCCAGTAGTCTTAGCCTGCCATTTTATCTTAAAGTTGACTGAAGATGGAAGAACAACGTAGCGAGTGACGCATTTTTTTTATATCTTTTTTTTTGTCTGTTGCTTGGTCCACCACGGCTCAACTGATTACCTTCTTTTGCTAAAGATTTCCAGAGGTGTTGTTTGGCAGTCCATGGCATGATCTCCACTTGTCAAGCATCACATTGAATCTCTTGTCCTCAGCTTAGCTTCTTCATGGTGTTGAAATGTTGATTTATTTGTTAACTGTGGTAATTAATTGACGAGTTCGAGGGTTATCAATGCGAAACAAACAACCACTATAATGTTTTGTAACACTTCAGAAGCGTATCCTACAAAGACTTGGAAACTACCACGATAGCATTTTAACTACCACGATGAGCTGGAAACTACCACACAGGACGAACGGGGCATGAATCGTTTACGAGTTAATGCTCAGATTTTTTTCTGTGTAGGAATGTTTATTAAGGGTCTTTTTATCATTTCCATCGTCAAATGATATCAAATTCAATTCAATTTGACAGATATGGGCTAAAATCCTTTGAACTTTGGGGAAAGTTGGTCCGATGCTCAGTGGGGAAACACGAACCTAAAGAAAGAAAATAACTTTTCAAGCAAAATTTTGGGCTAGAGGGGACGCTGAGACATATTTACACGGAACCACATTGTCAGATTTCACCATAGTTCGTTCTTAGTTGTAAAATAAAACAAAAATGAAAATGACACCAACCTTCTTTATCCAATTTTCGGCCTGGAAACTACCACGACGTGTCCCGGATGTGGCTTGGGAACAAAATTACGTTAACACAATTTCGTGGTAGTTCCTAGGTTTACCACCCGTGATGGAAACACTCCAAAAAGCAAACAGATTGTTTGCATATGAATCGGTATTGTTCTTTCGACTGGGTACTTATGACTTTGTTTTATGTTAAGTTATGTTAGTATAAAGTGTATGGTATTTTTGTGAAGGTAAATTACCCTGCTACCGATGGCCACCAAGTTTTTCCGAAATACTGAAATTGTGAATGTGACAAAGGTGAGATAATATAGAAGTGAGGGCGTCATAAAATCATGATTTCTGGACTTATTTACCTTTTCTATTTTCAGTATAGATATACTTTTTTTAGGGGTAACTTGTCTAGAAATTGTCAAATACCCCTTATATCATCTCAGGTCTGTGCCAAACACCTGTGTCCCATGTGTTATTCTAGGGACGTCAGAGATTTGACTTTTCCGATTATGCCTTCTGACATAATGTAAAATGAGCTATTTGTAATCCAATATTTTTTTATTAAAATGTCAATAAATTTAAAATCTCCTGACACCAAATTACAGAAAAATGTTTAAACTTACAGTTTAGCTATGCAGATAATTTCATATTGTTGATTTTATGTTCTTAATGATTAGTTGAACACATCCTACTTTCTAAAGTTGAGGACGGCCGCCATTTAAATTTATTTTTTACCTCGTTAAGGTGACCTCTTTCATCATTTGTAATTTAACAACCGATTGGTTTTCTTTTAATATCTTGTTGAATATTCAAAGGGTCAATCTTTAACCTGATATGCAAATTTTTCATCCTGGCTCTGTATTTTGACGGATGCCATTGGATAGAAAATTGCCTATTTTCACACAAGGAAATCCCCCACTTCGGCTTAAAAGAAAAGCACGGAAAAGAGCCAAATGATTAATGAATATGTAAACAATGATATCATGCTAAAACTCTAATTTTAAACCATAGCACACATGTCCCGCATGAAGGTCAAAGACGCCTACTGTCTCCATATAAGATACACATGCCGCATTAAAAATGCCGGGTACCAGCTGTGAGTATTGACCGATAAAGCTGACAGAAAAAGTATTTGACAACAAATCTTTAAAACTCAATAACTTTAACAATTTTGCACCGATTTTCAAAATTCAAACTGCTACTTGTTTCTAATAATGTTCAGAATGCATTGATGATCTTAATATAATATTTTACTTAGTTTTTGAAAAATGGCTGACATCCCTATTTATGCATGGGTATCAAGGAAAATGCGCTAACCACACAACCAGGGGCTAAAATAAGTTTTAAAGTAGTAAAGCACATTTATGTCTTTCATTTCATTTCAAATAAATGTCAATTTCCCCCTGTTTTCCCCCAAATCCCACGGAGGCCCTCGGAAAAGGTCACTCTGTGCAGGGTGCCCACTCTAAGTCCGAAATGAAATTCCCTGACTTTTCACTGACTTTTCCCTGACCAAAATTCATTTTTCCCTGACCATTTTACAACGTGTTTCTGTCGCCTCCTCCCCTTACAGCGGTCTGCTACGCCTGCGTTTCATTTATACTGACATCAATCAAACTTAATCCTTAAAAATGTATGAGCTTAACATCAGAAATATGTGTTTAATTCAAAAAGACAAACAACAGGCAGCATGTGTGTAAGAAAATAACATTACATAACTTTTTGTCGCATAAGGTAATTTGTTAATGTTATACATGTAACTCTTACCTGAGCTGTTGGCCTCAGGGTTTAAGAGATTTTTTCCAGTTTTTTTAATACGAGTCTATTGGAGCAAATGACCCCACAGGACATGGGTAATTTGGACCTCAGAGGCATGGTTGGCAAAATTTATGCAGGGGATCACAGGGTCACATAAGCTGTGGGCCTCATGGTTTTAGAGTTGTTGTTTTTTTCATTTATAGCCAATGAAAGATAATGGCACCCAGGGTGTGGCCGAATGCGGGTCAAGTCGGCCTCGAGTCAAGTCGGCCCGAGTCAAGTCGGCCTGGGTCAACTCGGCCCGGTTATATCCCATATTGCCAACTATTTCCCCGCTATTTTCATAAGGGATAATAGTATGAGGTGTGTTTTATATATATATAAATGTTCAGCAAATGTTTGAGGGAATAATGTTTGGTTCTATCTATATTGCTGGTCTACCAATCTTGTTTCACTCAACGGGTCTGACTTCATAACGGTAGCAACAACAAAGAAAATATAGCCTCTGCTAATGAGAATTTTACGAGAGGCGGACAAAAAATGTATATTCGCGTCGCTTATTCTTATTTTTTTAAACGAGTGAATAAATCAGCAGTATAAGACCTTGCTTTGATCAATTACCGTTTTTACTAATTCAATGGTCAGAAAACGATAATTGCCTTGTTTGCAAGATACGGGGGGTCAGTGATTGACAAAGTGTGAAGACTTTCATTTGGTAACCTGGTTCATGACAATCAAGTGGCAAGTTCATCCCCACCAATTTGATAAATAAAGAGCTTAATTGCAACTGTTTAATGTTTAGCTTTGATTTAGTCTGAGTGATTATACATGTACAGAAAACAAAACATATACCATATATTTTCTGCAAATACACAGGGCCGAGTTGACTCAGGCCTAGTTGACCCAGGGCCTCGTTGACTCAGGGGCCGACTTGACTTCAGGCTGAGTTGACCCGCTACCGTGTGGCCAGTTTGGACTTCAGGAACATGGTTGGCAGGTTTTATGTAGGGGACTACTAGACATTGCTTTATATCAAATATATAAGCTGTGGGCCCGATCTTCAATTGCTCAGACTCTGATGGCTCATTCACTTTAAGTTTGTATGTCTATGGGACCTTTATGTTGCCCTTGGGCCATGGCAACTATAGAGTTCCAATCCAATCAGCTCATAAACATTGTTTAGCCTTTCCCCGAACTTATGTGCTTTACATGAAATTTAATCACAACTCAAGGTATATGTGAACAGACAATGAAAACAGACCATCAATATACTCATTATCATACCTCACTTGAGCCTTTGACTCAGATTAGTTAAAACAATGTGACCAAAGTTTACTTAGATTAAAATAACAGTTGCTAGCCAAGAGAAATATATATTAGAATAACTGGATTGCATATTATATTCACCCTAAAACTATTGAAGTCATCATCTCATATCTGTTTGCTCAATTTCTAAGGGATTAACCAAGCATCATTTAAAAATTCCCTGACTTTTGAAGATTTTCTAATTTCCCTGGCCATTATACAGAATTCTCTGCCTTTTCCCTGACCTTAAAGAAAAAGCGAATTTCCCTGACTTTTCCCTGACCAGTGGGCACCCTGCTGTGTGAACACAAATTACACATGGTTGCGTGATACCACGAAAACTAATTACATCTGTCAATAATTCTTCATTAGCACCACGTCTATTTATTAATTTCTAAAAAAGAGATTCATTTTTCTATACATTATAAATGTTTGCACTTTTGGCTATACAACTCGCCGATATTTACTCAAAACCTAAAATATGGTCTTTAGAAGATAAGAAAAATAAAATAGGGTAAAAACATCGAATTTCGGACGGACATGTAAAATCGGACACTTTTCTACCTCCCCTGACATAACGTCCTGCTCTAGACTCTCAACCAATTGTCAAGTCTTATTTCAGGTTAACTGTACAGACAAAATATCATTGTACCCATTTCCCTACAGTGAAAGTGGAACACGTCACATTATAATCGACAAATTAGATATCCATTCCAGCCTGGTGACCTCCAGCTCCGCACAGTTTAGAGAGCACATGGTTTTGATGCTTGTCACAACTATTTTTAATTCCATCTTTTATAGTTGAATATTGATGCACAATGAAATATTTCTGCTCCCTAGTATCTTCAATAGTTATATTTATGAAAAGAAAGGTTGTTTTTGCATATTCACAAAGATTTGAAACGAAATGACGATAAAATAATGGGTGTCCGTATTTCCCTTCAGGAAATTTAATTTTGGACACGGCATTGAACAAGACGTTCAAACGATGATTTTTGACCCTTTCATATGTTTTTCTTTCCTTTCCAGCTGTTTGTAAATAAAATGCATTGAATCTTTTTACGTTTTAGATAAGATTATTTAAGATTATTGTTGGTATAGCGATTGAAAGACTGGAATGCATCACCACAGACCCCCAAAATTGAGCAAGAGTCGACAGCGGGTTGGAAAGATTCCGTAGCTTTGCATGCTGGATGACATTTCAGCACTTGATTTTAGAAGCAAATGAAATCGATATCTTAAAAGACCTCGGTAGTTTACTCATATGATAAATGAAACATATTTAACTGTTTTTGACAGAATAAAAACATTTAAAGAGCTTTATTTTTTAAAAAGAAACAACTGTCCGATTTTCCCTTCAGCTCTGTCCGAATTTCCCGATAGCCGTCCGATTTTTCATGTTCGACCCTATGTCACTTTAAGTGCTAATCAAACACATTTAAATACATTAACCAATGAAATTACAGCTTTATTAAGTCAATCGAGCATGTCTGCTAGCTACCAGCTAGATTTAACTTGGTGACATGTCTGGAGCAAAGCACAAACCGTGCTGAAGTAGTGACACAGCAAAAAAGCGTCAGAAGTTCGATGTTTTTACCCTACCGGAAACTGGACAAAACCGAGTCCTACCAATACGACCCGTATCTGACTAAATGGAAGCAAAATTAAAAACGTCCCCAAGCCTAATCATGTCGAGTGGCATGGTCGCTATAACCTGAGGACGTTTAATTTTGATTCCATCTTTTGACAATTTGGAAAAAAATGACGGCTCTCTGGGCACACTAAACAAGTAGTTTTAGATGGTCAAAGTAAGTAAGGGTGCAAAATCAGGAATCGATATACTGGTGGTACTAATTACCGCTGTACTTACTGTTTAAGACAGTCTATAAAACAAACTATCCTACAGAAACCAATTAATTACGTCTTGTTCAACTATTTATTCATTCCTTCAATGAAAACAAACGATATATGCTTCAAAATAAAGTTTAATTTGCTGAAAACTTGATTTATATTGGTCTACCCTAGCCGATATTTTGAATGCCCGTTGTTACTTATTACCGGTGTATATGTAAACAAATGCTCTAGAAAATTATCTTGGGTAGAAAACTCTACATGTGATGGGTTTCAAAATTGAAAGGAATAGTGACCTTCAAAATGATAGAAGTCAAGGGCCTGTCTGAAAGCTTGTTATGTTTTCTTTGTCTGTTTTTTGTAAGGTATAACATTTTCTAATCTATCTTCTTATACTCAGGCGATCATATATGATCATTTTCTGAGGTGAGTGTTTTTTTAGAATTTTGAAAAAAAAAGAAAAAAAAAAGCTTCTGGCTGAGTCATCTAAATGAGTGCCCTGAACTCCTCTGTGGTCTCAGCTACGACCACAGATGGAGCCAGACTATTCCAATGAGGAATAGTCCTTGGGAAAAAAGAATACTTTAGGGCATCACTATAAGTCTGGGGCCTGCAGAACTTTGAGTTTTGTGATGACCTGGTAGATCTTGTACTCTGAGACGGGGTCAAGTACTTGTCTTTATCAATAGACATAGTCCCACAATGAATCTTGTGGAAGAAAAGCAGAGAGGACTGATCCCTCCGGGCCTCCAGAGTTGGCCATTGCAGGTCATCGAGCATTTCTCCAACACTACTAGTGTTACGCCACCTCCTGCAGGTCCAGCGGGCTGCCGTCCTCTGTACCTTCTCCACTTGTTGAATCTGAGTTTTACAATAAGGGCTCCAAATGGGGGCTGCATACTCCAATTTAGGGCGTACCAAAGTTTTGTATGCAACCTCCTTAGTACTCCTAGGTGCGAAAGCCAAGTTCCTTCTAAGGAAACCTAAAGTCTTAGTTGCTTTAGACGAGATATAAGAGATATGTCGACCCCAATCCATGTTCTCTGTGATTGTTATACCAAGATATTTCGCGGACTATAAGTTTACCAAAGTTTGCTGATGCAGAGTGTAGTCATGAATGATTTGTTTGTGTGAGTAATGCCGAGTCACTCTCATAGAGTGACATTTGGCAACATTGAACTTCATTTGCCAATCGGCCTCCCAGAGCCCAAGACTGTCAAGATCTTCCAATGTTCCTGTACAGGACACAATCGTCCGCGAACAGGCGAACTGAAGACTTGATATTATCCGGTAAATCATTAATGAAAATAAGGAAAAGGATCGGTCCTAAGACCAACCCCTGGGGTACACCAGATACTGGGACTGGATCTGAGGCTTGACCGTCTAAAACTACTTGTTGACTGCGCCCAGAGAGCCATGAGCTGATCCACTTGTGGGTGGACCCTCGTATCCCATAGTAATCGAGTTTGTTTAATAGCCTCCTGTGTGGGACCTTGTCGAATGCCTTTGCGAAATCCATGATGATCAAATCTGTCTTCTTGTGCCCCCGATTCATCGCACCATCCAGGTTGCTGATGATATCGGGCACAAACTGAACCAACTGGGTTTCACAAGACCTCCGACTTCGGAACCCATGCTGACAGTCAGCAAGTATGCTATCTAAGGCTAAGTGCTTGTTGATGTTGCTCACCAATATATGCTCTAGGGTTTTGCAACAGATGCAGGTTAGCGACACCGGTCTGTAGTTCGCAGCATCGTATTTTTCTCCTTTCTTAAAGACCGGCGATACATTTGCGTGTCGCCAATCATCTGGAACATTGCCCTGAGCTAAAGATTCATTATAAATAAGTGCTAGGATAGGTGAAATCTGTGTACTACACTCTTTGAGCACTCTGGCATTGAGTCCATCTGGGCCGGGTGCTTTATGCACATTGAGTCCATCCAACAGTTTAGCGACCCCTTTGGGGTCAACTGTTATTTCCCCCATGGAGGAGAATGGACTGGCCCCTTTTGAGGGCGGGTCAGAATCTGCCTCACGTGTGAAGGCAGATTGGAATTGCCGGTTGCAGATATCGGCTTTTTCTTTAGTGTCTGTTTTTAGAATTCCGTTTTCCCTAAGTGATGTGATCCCAAACGCGTCTTTCTTTAATGATTTGACAAATGACCAAAACTTCTTAATTTTTCCACTTTTATTTGAATCGGGATCTGAGGGGTCGTTCTCAAACGTGAAAATATTGGAAATGTGTCTCCAATAGGCATCTCTCTCTACCTTCTGAACGTGTGCCCTGAACCGCTTATAATGGTTCTTTACGTTCGGATCATTTGACTTTTGAGCACGAAGGTAGAGTTTCTGGCGTCTTTTCATAAGTGTCTTTTCATAAGCCGTTTGATCGTGGCATCGATCCATGGCAGACTGTACTAAGTCTTGGTCATTTTTGATGGAATAAACCTCTCTACAGCCTCTTAAAAGCCTGTTTTGAACTTGACCCACATTTCATTTACTGACATGTGACTGTGGTCTTCAGAAAGGTAGGACTCCTTAAATTGAGACATGTGGTCGCGCAGACCAGACATATCTGCTCGATTATAAAGATAGATTTTGCGTGATGCCTGTTTTATCCTTTAAGCTTTTATATCATACTCAATGTAGACCAGGTCATGATCTGCTTTGCCGGGGGGGGGGGGGGGGGGGGGGGGGGGGGGGGGGGCATCCCCTTGACTCTATTTACAGGGGATGGAACATTTGTGAAAAGAAGGTCTAGGGTTTTATCGAGCCGCGTGGGGATATTTTAATGTAGGTGAGAAAATATAAGTCAACGCTACAATGGTTTTACAACGAAATACTTGTTGTCTTTCATTCGTGGTATAAATCCCTGAAATAAACATGAACATTACCAGGGTGGGTAGTCACGTGGTTTCTGTTAGGATACATGTACTGAAAAATGGCGGACTTCTTTCCACACCGATGTTTTAAGCAAAAGTAAGTAGATATTTCTGCATGTTTTTTTCATCTTTACACAGAAAGTTATACACCATTTTCCAGCCCCCATTTTTCCCAATCTAACGATGCCAGGATATCCTCATAAAGCTTCTTACTTTGAGTACAGACTCTGTCACAAATTTTTTAGCGGCGAAGATTGGCCCTGAATTTGGAAATAAGCTGTACGGACAACATTTGTGACAGAGTTAGTACTCAAAGTAAGAAGCTTAAAGATGTTATCCTGGTAGCGCTTGATAGGGGAAAATGTGGGCTGGAAAATGGTGTATAACTTTCTGGGTATAGATGAGAAAACATAGAGAAATCTTCCAACATTCGATCAGAATGTCCGTACAGTGTATTCGAACATCTGTACAGTTTATCCAAGCAAAAAACACGTGACTACCCACCCTGATTACGTAGTTCGGAACATACCATTTTAAGGGTGAGCAGGATTAATGTTTCATATTTGCGTATTTATTATGTGTTTAAACGGCTAAATGAGCAATGTATGAGTAGATAAAGTGGTGGCGATATAGGTAAGGGCGTATCATACCTACACCACCGACCTTTTATACAGAGGGTTGAGAGTTCGAATCCCACAAGTGCATTTTGTTTTCTTTCTTTTTGTTACTGTTGATTTGCTTATTTGTATTTTCTTGAATTATAGTGGGTCTTTTTTCGCATTTCACTATAGATTAAAAAATAAATATCTGATACTTATGCTCTTTACAAATAGGGAGAAATAGGAGTTTGTGATGTTCAAATTTATGAAAGCATGTTTATTCCTTGGCACATAAGTAATTGGTCATTTGGATTAGACATTCGCCTAGCTCCAAGGATAAAGCCTGAATGGGTTATCATAAATAAAGCGAAATAGGATGGTGCGTTCATTATGCGTTATGGATAGCTAAACATTCACTGTTTTCAATGAGCTGAAATCTACAATTTAACAAGGAAAAGATGGAATAACTCACAAAAGAATGTTTTAGAAGCATTGGTGGATCAAAAAATGATGGGGAGCATACTGCAAACATGTGATAGACGTCGATCGAAAATTCTGGGGGAAAGACAAGCCCGGAGAGATTTACCAAGCCATTATTCAAGTAGGCTCAGAGATTCATGGTACCCGTGCACAGCCTTTAAAAGCGACATATATACGGACACTCCTCTTGTTTTTTCTAGCTGTAATTCAGCAATATGAAAATTCGAAAATATATTGGCAAAATCGTGTGCATTCGATTCATCACATTATACATGCAACTGGAAAATTCTAAAATAACGAATGTTACTTAAAACCCTATCAAATGTATAAAAGAATAAGATATATGAATAATTTAAAAGTCATAAAACTCAACATTACTATGAAATTAAACTTAAATAATAAAAAAATATTAACTTGGAAGTGCTTTCAGGAGGTGTTCTAGCCTCCGTATAAAAAAATACTAGTTCTTCTGAGTCGCAGCAGCTTAACCACTCGACCACGGCATCGTCTTGTAAATCACTTGATATTATACGCATTATATATACTGTCACTACCATACATTGAAATGTGCTTTTCAAACAAACAATTAATTTTATTTGCATTTCCGACTTATTTGTGCATGAACATTTAGTGGATTATCTTATATTTTCTATCAAATACACCATTTTCTTCTATTTTGGAAAATGCTCAGTTTGAAATAACGAAATAAGGACATGTTTTGAATGCTAACAACCCTTGAAATCGACTATTCCGTGTGACGTCATATCCATGTTTACATCAGCTATTTATAACTAATATCATCACAAATATGTTTCATAATCATAAACAGAGTACACAGTCTATATTGGGCAAATGCCCTACCTGAGGGTGCACCAAAAGGGCGTAGACAAACAAGATTTAACAAAGGTGGCACTTTTTATGTCTACACCTTTCAGCCATATTTGGGCATAATGTGACCCATGTGCTGAGACAAAGCTTGACGTCATTTTCATTTTCTTAAGCAGGGAACCAGGCTGTCCAAATTTTCCACAAGCAGACACACTTTTCCAACGGCAATTTCTCATTTGTTTTCAAAGAAAATATCATTTTAATGATATATAACGACGAATCTGCATCATGATTTAGGACTACACGAACAAGAAGTAAGTCACTTACTCTTAGAAACGTCATTTCTGCTTTTTTTTTTGCTTGCGGCGCTCTCGCCGCAAGCATTTCTGTCGGAATAGTGATACCCTCTACCTGGTTTGTCTATTTATATAAACAAACTGTTAGCATAACGGTCGTTGTTCTGTCAACGGTGATAAAAACCGGGACTACCGCACAAATTGAATAGAATAGAATACGAGTTGCACCTCGCTCTTTGACGTGTATCTAGCGATTTTCATTCATTTTTTTGCGATTTTCACACAGTTTTTTTTAGCGCATCCCATAAATCTGAAAGGACAAGTTGTATTTTTATATTTTTCAAAGACTAATTCATATTTTCAAGGATGATTTAACAAAATTCCAGGACAATTCCAGGACAAAAGACACTTTTTTCCAGGACCAAGGCCAAATTTTTCCAGGTCTGGGCGAGCCTGTAAGAGCATGTCTCATATTATATGCCATATTAACCCCCAAATTCAATTTGTGGATATATGTTGTGGTCACGGAATGTCGCTCACTGTTTTCATCCACTGTTACCTTGATCTCAGGAGTCAGTTCTTGAAAAAATGCCCCAAAAGCAGATCGCCTATTTTATTTATGGTAGCATTCCATATTTGGTATGTAGATACATCTTGGACCCTGGAGAGTCACCAAATGTTTCCAGGTCACTGTGACCTTGACCTCTGGTTTCTGTTCTAGCAAGGTCGAGCTCAGAGCTTATCTGTATATAATTTGAGGTAGGAATCCTAATTTTGGTGTGAGGATATATTTTGGGATCATGGCGTGTCGCATACACTTCTGGGTCAATTTGACATGTAGCTTGTACATAAGCATGTATAAAAACACTGCAGATTTAGTTTTATAACTTTATTAATCATGCCACGATTGTCCAAACATGAACCATCTGGCACAATTGGAATGATATTGGCCCACTTTGAATCGAACTAAAGTTCCTACTAAAGATCTTAAGCAATAGATGTGTGCGTACGTTTACACCTAAATGGCTACAGTTGCTCCCTTTTAATTTATTGTCAAGTAAACAAAGTGAATAGCCCTGTATGCCCCACCTCAATTCTTCATCATAGACAAAAAGGGTGTGAATAAACTGCACAGACTACTCTAATTAACAATTACGAATAAGAGGGACCGCAGGTAGAACACATCAAGGATTTATTTTGTAAAATAAAAACATTTTGACGCTATTGATAGATCTTGAACCCATCTTGCTGGATAGGTCTAGAGGAGGGAACCAGATAAGCTACTAGAGTAACGGTCCTCTGACCCACCACTGATCTTTAGTAGGTTCATGACGTCACTATAGTAGCAACTATCGATGTTCGAATTGAAAATTAGTTACTATAGTAGGAACTAAACTTCAATTCGAAGTGGGCCATTAAAATTGCCATCAGTAATCTATATAGTATTGCTACCAGTCTGATAATAAAAGTGGTCATTAATACACGTAAAATATTGTAATAATATTTCTTTCTTTTCCAAATGGTTATGTTCATTACTCTATAAATGTTATTGTCTGCAGTAGAGTTGTATGATTATCAGAACTTAGCATCAGCATATAGACTAGCAACAAATTAGGAATATGTTTATATGGGAAACATGAAATGACTATTTGAAAAGTTCTAGGCCTTTGTGAAAGGCGGTCAACTAAACAGCCCTCAGAGATCATTATCAGGCTACAGGGACAGTTAAATATTGAGGTAGGTCTGGTTAACCAAAAATGACGACCTGACGTTAAGACGGCAACTTACGTCAAGTGTATCAACGATATTTGCATCGAAGATTTCCGTTCTGGCTGTCTAACGTCAGTTCCAGACAAATAATAGGGCTTCGAGGGTAATTTGTATCCAGGTTTATAATAAAAATATTTTGAAACAATTACTTTAAATTACATCTGATTCCTAGACAAATTTCAATTTGCAACTTTTGAATCTAAGGGTATTGCTATTCGATAGACTGTTGTCCTAACATTATTTCTATTTTGGCATGAAATTAAAAACATGTTTTGCTGACGTGTTGATGTTCATTGTTGCCAAAACCCCAAAAAATTGATACATTGAAAATAAGTAAAATTTTATTAATTTCATTTTTTTTGCCTTTTTAAAGTCCTTCAGTGTACATTACTAGGTGCCGCTTAAAGCTGCATACTCTGTAACTATGAACATTTTTCGAAAAAAAATATTTTCTTTTTAAATCATTTGCAATAGTAGAATAACGTTATGTTGTCACAATAAATCTAATTTCTACAGTTGAAAACTGCATGAAAAAGTGAATTATCTTATAAAAACAGGTGTATTTTCTCTTGTTTGTAATTATTTGCGTCCCTCCAATAATTCTAGACAGTTAATTTTTAACATAAATGCTGTTGGTTTGGCACTAATAATTTGTTAATTATTACGAAAAAGGTAAAATGTATACCTGAATTTTAGTATTTTTACTGTGTTCTTGAAAAATAGAAACATTATTTTTAAGATGAAAATATCAAAAGTTACAGATTATGCAGCTTTAAGATAACTGTTTGTGTTCTTCTTTTTCCAAAAGAGTATCTTACCCACCGACTCAATAACTATTGTTAATGTTCGTCTATGACGTAGTTTTAGTGCAGTGTAAACAATAACCACATTTGAAGGTGTTCCCAACAAGGTGCACATGCTGTTTTTCAACTAGGCAAGCTCTCCTTTAAAAAGGAAAATTTATTTCTTTGATGAAGAGAGAAAAATGCATTGCAAACAATGTTGAGTGGAAAATTCCGAATGATAATATCGCACGCGACAGTCATTTGGAGGAAACGGAATACACCGGTAATTAGTATACACCGGTAATTAGTGAACAAGGGATACAATCAAGTACCCCACCTGACCCAGGATATTAATATAATACAATCGTCAAACAACTACAACATTGTTAGCAGCTTTATCTGCTGGTACAATGGAAGGAGATTGTACACACAATCCTGAGGATTGGAATAATAAGAGCATAAATGAAAGTACGGGGAGACTTTTTAGGGCCGCCACGCAAGACAAAACAACTCTGATAATCAAAGTAAGTAAGGGTGCAAAGATCAGGAATCGATACAATCAAGTACCCCACCTGACCCAGGATATTGATATAATACAATCGTCAAACAACTACAACATTGTTAGCAGCTTTATCTGCTGGAACAATGGAAGGAGATTGTACACACAATCCTGAGGATTGGAATAATAAGAGCATTAAATGAAAGTACGGGGAGACTTTAGATCCAGTCCCAGTGTTATCCCCTGTGTTATGCGGTGTACCCCAGGGGTCAGTTTTAGAACCGATCCTGTTCCATATTTTTAAAGGACTTACCGGATAACATCAGGTCTTCTGTTTGCCTTTTCGCTGACGACTGTGTCATGTATAGGAATGTTTAACCCTGCAAGAAGACCTCACTTGCTTAGGAAAATGGGAGCCTGACTCGCAATAGCGCAGATAATACTCAAAAGAGGGTCTGGCAGTATATAGAGAAAGAATGAAAGAAGGGTGCCCATGTGCCCGGTAGTGCACTGTATAAAAAGAAGTTAAAACAGCAGATAAAATGGCAAAAAGGTTAAAAACAAGGCGTAGCGTTCAATAGGTGTAGGCGGCCTGCAGGTTCTGGAAGCTTCCAGTGTCGTCTGGCTCACTGCAGTCTGGAGCAGTTAGTTCCACAAGACGACAGTTCCTTGGAAGAAGCTCTGTTGATAAATGTTTTCTGACGTCCGGGTCTGGTAGAAAGAGGAGTCGTGGCCACTAGCAGATTAGGCTGCTGTCCATTCTAAGGCGGGGGTTCTATTGTTGTTGATACATTGCTTGTGGGAGTTTTGTGTTTGTTCCTTGTTTTATTATGCATAACTGTCCTTTCTAGTTTTGCAATCATCTTGTTGAGGAAAAGAGAGCTTTACTGATGTCTTGTGGCTGTTCTGTGGCTCCTCCTCGCTAAGCCATGGGTTAGTCTGCGGTGTGGGATTGTGGTATTACCTATCCATACGCACTTACGTTTTTATACTCATTGCTGATTATCAAGCCCATAGACTTTTGTTACAGATGTTGTATATACACTTTTTTCACATAATCCCTAATACGTATAATACTAAAATATATAGACACAAAAAGAAAATAAAAGTGTCACATTTAAACATTACACTTTAAAGCTGCATACTCTGTAACTATGAACATTTTTCGAAAAATGTTATTTTCTTTTTAATAATTTGTAAAAGTAGAATTAAGCTATGTTTTCACAATAAAACTGTTCGTACAGCTGAAAACTGCATGAAAAAGTGAATTATCTTATCAAATAGGTGTATTTTTCTCTTGTTGGTAATTATTTGCGTCCCTCCAATAATTCTAGACCGTTGAATTTTAACATTAATGCAGTTGTTTTGATAGTGATAACTTGTTAAGATTTACGAAAATGGTAAAATGTTTACCTGAATTTGAGTATTTTCACTGTGTTCTTGAAAAATAAAAACATTATTTTTAAAATAAGAAGATCAAAAGTTACAGACTATGCAGCTTTAATAAATATTCATGTTAAATGTAAATATTAAAAACTATTCCTCATCCAAGTCATCCTCATATACGATGTCTATCATTGTGTCTGTCTGCTTCTGTTGCAAAAAAATCATCCTCACCATCGCGACCAGTAGCATTTTGACTGCAAGCTGAGAAAACTCCCGCCCAGCCCGCACCCCTTTTGGGAATTTTGTTTGTCCTATTTTAAAGAACAATCCAAGCTGCGTTGAATAAGAGATGGTTGCACACTGTAAATTGGTAGTAAGGGTGCAAAGATCAGGAATCGGTTCCATCAAGTACCACACCTGACCCAGGATGTAACAGCTCGTTACATATGTTACTGTATCAAATTAGGAACAAGTAAAATGAAAGTTTGACCTACAGAAAATAGACATTAACTATTAAATTATTTGACATTCTCATATAAGCTGCATACTGGATACCTTTTCTAGATATGAAAGCTTTTTGAACAAAAATATGGCTTTCGATGGTGTTTTGTGCGTTATTTAAATTAAATTACCATTTGAAAATTGTAACTGTGACTTTCATCTTTTATTTTACAACTAGATTTTGTTTTACTATCATGCCCCATAAACAGTTGGTTTTCTTAACTGAAATATATTGCCTTAAATAAGCTATCATACAAACCTACCACCAGTAATTTTTGGCAATACCATTAAAGCAAAACAATGATGTGAAATCAATTGCAGCTGGGTGTTATCTTACATATTTGATATTTACAGGCTGTAAGTTTGTCACCAATTTTCTAAGAACAACACGCTTATCAAAGGATGTAGCATATTAATGTATAACATGACAAATGATTAGTAAGGCCATTGTCTGAGGTAAGAGACGCTATATCAGAAAAATGGATATATTTTATATGTGTACCTGTAAATCTCTAGTCTTTGGGTGCCAAAACATTAGAAATTATATTCATTGCTGATTATCAAGCCCATGGACTTTTGCTACAGATGTTATGATTTTTTTACACATTTCCTAAAACGTACTATGCTAAAATATATAGAGCCATAAATAAAAAAAAAGATAGTTTCACATGTATGCAAAATAATTTATTAAATGTCCCTGTTTAATGCAAATATTCAAAACTAAGCCTCATCCTAGTAACCCCTATATAAAACATCTATTATTTTGGCAAAATGACCATCATCATCCACCGCCTCACAACCAGTAAAATCATCACACAGTATAATATCAATCAATTCCTGTTGTACAATTTTACCACCAGTCCACTAAAATCGAATGGGCCATCGTCAAAATGCCACATTGTTGGAAATCACGTGTGTCATGGCTCATATCAACTTAGGTCATTGACCTCCTGGTTTTGGAGATTTTTTAACATATATGGTCATGGTGGCCATCTTCGTCATGTGACCAGAACCATTTGTTTAATTTTCCTTCCTCCACCCTAACGAGTCTTCAAAAAATTGGCCTAGCGGTTTCTGGTGAAAATATGTTTTAATATATTGATGGCGACCTTGGCTGAAGGGTCAAGCTTGACCTTTAGGTCTTATTCATAGTTACTCTCTCATTAGGTTGAACATATCTTGCGAGAATACCTATTCAACAGACTGAAACCTTTCATTTTTTCTCCATTTATATGCATTAGGAAGCAAAGGACCTCGGACAATCTTAATGAAGGACTGCCCATAAAAATGGTCAAAATAAAGTTTCAAAGAAAATGATATTTTCCATGAAAAAGATAGTAATTTTAACTCTCGAATTATACGGACAAGTGTTTTTCACATTGGACCAGTACCTATTAAAGAAGATGGGTCGAAAACACTGTTTTTGCTATTCAAGATATAGGAAATAGAAAAAGTTTTACTGAAGTGCTTTCCCTCCCCCCCCCCCCCCCCCCCCCCCCCCCCCCCCCCCCCCCCGTGACCAAACTAATCCTTTTGCATACAGTTGAGGTTTTACATTTAACACATCATATATAAAATGGCATGATTGGTCACCGGGGGGAACGATGTCAAAATGCTCAAAAACAATTTCTTATAAAAACTTTATAGGTACTTATTTTGTACAAACCTGTAGGTAAATATCAATTTACAATGGCATGTATCAGGGCTTTAGTTACGAGTGTGTACCAATTAACTAACTGTCTTATTTCTCAACCAAAACATATGTTGTGGGTACTCATAAGAACCGTCGCAATGAGACAGTTCTTTTGAACACCAAATTATATGATAAATTTGATGAGTAAGAAAATCTTTACAATTTTACACTAAAAAACTGTGCTTATCTAGAGTATGTTGTATACAGTATGTAGGTATGTTACACCTCAGTGAACAGATCATCTTGGTGCACTTGAAATATTACAGGTAATAGTCAAAAGTTATGGACAGCATACTTATTTAGAGGAAAAGATGAAATCTTCAAAAACTCAATTTTATGCAAACTTATCACTTTTGTCTCAAGTTTTATGCCGCAAACACTATATTTCGGTGTATTTAGGTGAGTACCTGGCAAAACCTTGACTTTCTGTGAAATATAATTTGGTCACAAAAAAATCCCCCACCCCCTTCACCATGAAGTCCTGACATAAATATGCAATATTTTCCAATTACTTTTATTTTGCTAGGTGCACAAAATGTAAGGGTCTGATTTAAGCACAAAAAAATAGCTGAAAATAATGTATTATCATGGCCACAGGCTTTCCAAAATTGGGCAGATTGAATAGGAGACTGTCCGAGGTCCTTTGATGTTGACCTAAAGTAGGTCAAGGTCGACCTTGGATCATGATTTGAACAAACTTGGTAGGCCACACCCCAATGTTAGATTTGCCCCCTGGTTAAAGAGAAGATTTTCAAAGGGCTTTTACAATACATAGGGGGTCCAGGTCAGTCTGACAAAAAAAAGCTCTGACGTTGTTTTTTTTTTTTTTGTCCTCACCTTATTTTACAGAAGTCAAATGGTCATTTTCAAAGAAATCTATCATTTTCCAAGGTTCCAGAGGGGGTCCAACATTTTCCAGGGGGGGGGGGGGGGGGTCCAACTTTTTCCAGGGGGGTCCAATTGCTTATTCCCTATAGAAACCCATATAACTTGTGATTTTCCAGGGGGGGTCCGGACCCCCTGTCCCCCCCTCTGGATCCGCACTTGGACCATTTGAACAAACTTTGGTTCCCGTATCCTAAAGAGTCTCCATATGAAGTTTTAGTTTAATTGTACATGTACCAGTCACAGTCAGTGGTTTAAGAGGAGAAAATGTCTGACGGAGACACCGGAAGGATGGGTGCCAGAGTGATTGGTATACTATCTGCTCACCTAGGAGCCTTGGGCTTAACATAATTTAACATGCACGATTTTCCCATGGAATCAAGTTCTGTTCTTTGGTGAACCCGTTGACATTCATTGATGGAAACTTGCACACCAAAGTCACACATACAAAAAGGACAACGCTCATGATAAAATGAAATGGTTTTAATGATGTATCAACTTTACAAATGAGTTAAAACAATGGTTAAAATGCAAAATATTTGAGCTGCATTAAATAAAAAAAAGGTTTTTCAAACTTATACCAGCAACAAATACCTGGGTTAGCCAGCACACACATTATGACAGTACAGAACCTGAACAAACTATGCATATTAAATGCATAGTTTGATCAGTTCCATAACTATCATGTTCAAATCAATGACCCCTTCTATGAACAGAAAATGACTTTCAATACCATTTCTGCCTTATGTTGATTTTCACTTTTTTTTGGTTTTGCTCTACCAGAATTCAAAGGCCATAAAGGACACGACTAGCGCCTAAAGGGCATCCGTGACCCACAGAGGACAGGACTAGTGCCCGTTTAGCATCCTTCACCTGAGGATGAGGGCCTGTCGTTCATCCATGACCAAAGAGGATGTGCTGCAGGTCCTGGTCATGTCCTTTGTGGCCATAGATGCCCAGCAGTCCCTCGTTCTGTCTTCTGTGGTCACATGTGCCGAGTCTTAATCCTGACCTCTGGTCATGGATGCAGTTCTATTCTCTGTGATCAATGATGCTTTTCAGTCCGTTGTTCTGTCCTATGTGGTCAACGATTCAAAGCTGGTCTGGTTTCATAGGTAACAGATGTGCTAGAGGCCCTGTCCTGTCCTCTGTGGTCAAGGATGCTCAGTAGTCACGAGTTCTGTGCTCTATTCCTAGGTAAAAGATGTGATGTAGGTCTTAGTTCTTTTCTGTGTGGTCACCAATGCCAATATGAGACAATCGAGGACAGGACAAGGGTCTACTAAGCAGGACTGAGCTGCACACATGGCCAAGAGATAGGACTTAGACTGCTGGGCATATGAGACCATAGAGGACAGGACAAGGGTCTACTAAGCATCCTTGACCAGAGGACAGGACTGCACCCATGGCCAAGAGATAGGACTTAGACTGCTGGGCATATGTGACAATAGAGGACAGGACAAGGGTCTACTAAGCATCCTTGACCAGAGGACAGGACTGCACCCATGGCCAAGAGATAGGACTTAGACTGCTGGGCATATGTGACAATAGAGGACTGGACAAGGGTCTACTAAGCATCCTTGACCAGAGGACAGGACTGCACCCATGGCCAAGAGATAGGACTTAGACTGCTGGGCATATGAGACCATAGAGGACAGGACAAGGGTCTACTAAGCATCCTTGACCAGAGAACAGGACTGCACCCATGGCCAAGAGATAGGACTTAGACTGCTGGGCATATGAGACCATAGAGAACAGGACAAGGGTCTACTAAGCATCCTTGACCAGAGGACTGAGCTGCACCCATGGCCAAGAGATAGGACTTAGACTGCTGGGCATATGAGACCATAGAGGACAGGAGAAGGGTCTACTAAGCATCCTTGACCAGAGGACAGGGCTGCACCCATGGCCAAAGGATAGGACTTAGACTGCTGGGCATACAAGACCATAGAGGAGAGGACAAGGGTCCACTAAGCATCCTTGATCAGAGGACAGGACTGCACCCATGGCCAAAAGATAGGACTTAGACTGCTGGGCATATGTGACCAAAGATTAAGCGACAATGGTCACTAAGCATCCTTGACCAGAGAACAGGACTGCACCCATGGCCAAGAGATAGGACTTAGACTGCTGGGCATATGAGACCATAGAGGACAGGACAAGGGTCTACTAAGCATCCTTGACCAGAGGACAGGACTGCACCCATGGCCAAAGGATAGGACTTAGACTGCTGGGCATACAAGACCATAGAGGAGAGGACAATGGTCACTAAGCATCCTTGACCAGAGGACTGAGCTGCACACATGGCCAAGAGATAGGACTTAGACTGCTGGGCATATGAGACCATAGAGGACAGGACAAGGGTCTACTAAGCATCCTTGACCAGAGAACAGGACTGCACACATGGCCAAGAGATAAGACTTAGACTGCTGGGCATATGAGACCATAGAGGACAGGACAAGGATCTACTAAGCATCCTTGACCAGAGAACAGGACTGCACCCATGGCCAACAGATATTACTAAGTCACGATTTTCAAGAAATGCACGCAGGTTTGCTTGGCTCAAACAACTTAAGTGTTTACCAATTTTTTTAAACAGAACCTTATATACCTTCTTGAGCAGATGAAATAGCCAAGCCACGTCCAGATATGCATATTAAAATTGCCGCCTATACAGTGACCAAAGAGCTCAATCATACATTTTTCAACAATCTCTTTGCCTGCAAAACTACAAAATACTGAAGGAATTTTAATTCAACATAGTTCTAGAGTTATGCATCAGCTGAAAGTGTCTTAAATGGTTCTAGCACTTATTGCCTCAAAATATCTCTAGCACTTAACGCATGTATATACATTCATATTATAAAGCTATTGGGTCTCCTCTGTAAAGGTGGCATCTCATGAATGCATCATTAGGACGGGTCTACTTTACACAAAAAAGAGACGTGGATTTATTTGAAAGTAATTTATGATTTTGCGCTATAACACCACAGTGTACACAAAACATATGATTTAACCCTTAAACGCCAGCAAAATAAATGCATCCGAAAATGTATGGTTTTTTTTTTGTATGTTTAATGGTTAATGTAAGTATAGAGGCAAACCAGATCTAACTAGATCCAGATAAGACCGCTCCTACAAGAGCAGTCTGATATGAATCTACACTGTATGTTGAAGAGCCCAGCAGATGACAAAAGCAGATAACTATAGTTGTGATTGGCGCTTTAAGGGTTAATAAAACCGAGTTCAGTGTATATATGGTCACGATTTTCAAGAAATTCACACAGGTTTGCAGGGCTCAAACTTATTAACTCTTTACCAATTTTTTAAACAGAAACTTATATCCCTTCTTGAGCAGATGAAATAGCCAAACCACGCCCAGATATGAATATTAAAATTGCCACCTTTACATTTACTTTCAATTATACATTTTTCAACGATCTCTTTGCTGCAAAACTACAAAACCTTACCCTGATAATTCCTATTTTCAAATCTTCAAATTACAATCGTGCTAATCAGATAAAGCTGATGCTCAGACTGATCAGAATCATTGTTATTCACAAACAACAATAAAAAGATCATTTTTCATATAAAAAGATTCACGACCTGTTTGCTATTCCAAGCAACTTATAGTCTTGGTCAGGACAGTGGAATGACTGAAATATCTGAGCTGCGACATGTGATTTCCAACAATGTGGTATTTTGACCAGTGTAGATTCAGACTAGCCTGTGCAGCCTCATTTTAAGCTTACAAACTCCAAACTATGTTTGGTCAGTAGCTTAACAGATATAGAGCATTCAAGCAACTAGCAAAGGCTCTGATCAGACTGCACATATATGCAGGCTGATCTGAGGCTTTGCTGGTTGCACATACCACATTGTTGGAAATCTCATTCAAGAACATCTATTTGTTTGTTTTTGTTTGTTTGATTTGATTCTTTACGTCCACTCAACAATCTTTCAGTTATGCGGGACGGTTCTTCCTGGGTTTAACCAGTACTAAGCTAGGATAAATGTGTCTTGCTCAAGGACCACAACGCAGTGACGCCGGTGAGGCTCGAACCCGCTACCCTTCGGTCTCGAGTCAAGCACTCTACCACTGAGCCACTGCGCTCCCTATTTGTTTGAGACAGTCTCAAATTTTGGTACCCCCCAAAAGAGCCAGCACATGAGATTATAGTACATATACCAGGTGGGCAGCAAAAAGTCAGATGATCCTGTGCAGTTTCACAACAGCTTTCAATGCTCACACTAACACAAGTTCCCTTTAGATAGATAGTGTCTCAAACCAAATTTAGACCTCTAGCCCCAATGAATTGCTGCGCTAGCATGTTTAATAAAAACTAAATGTGCTAATACATGGATGAAAGTTCAAAATTCCTGAACTTAAATTCAAAACTTAAAACTTGCAGTATTTCTACAAAATACATACAACTTCAGAATTAAGTTTTTTTTTCGGCCAATATCGTAAGCTGAAAATAAATAAATCAGAGGAAATATCATATTCTTCTTAAATTCAGTATTTTGAGGCTCAAAATAATGAGTTCTGGCCCCAAGGTTATAAAACTTCTTTAATGCTCAACTCAGCTTAGCAAGAAGTTTATCCTGCTCCTAAATGTTTAAATGCCAAAAATTGGCATTTTAACGTTTATTTGCATGATTAATACAACATATGAGAGACTTAAAGCAAGAAACTTCTTTATTTGTAAGTATTTTAGCTTTTATGAGCAGTTGAAATTTCGTGCTCAGTTGAGTTGAGCATGAAAAAATGTTTTATAACCACGGGGCCAGGAAAATCTTGAAAACTCTCACCCATATAGAAGATGGTCAGTACCATAATCGCATGGGCTGGCCCAAATACATCAGCTGGTTCACTCAGAATTCTAATACACTTGCTATTGTAACTCCCCATCTGATTGGATAATGTTAGAAATTTGTGATATTATATCCATGATATACTGTCAGAAATGGTTTGATGTCATTAATTACATCACATTTCCTGGAAGATGTGGTTCGATAAGGTTTGTAATTGTCCAATTCTGAGATGTAACAAAATATGTAAATGGTAACAAGCTCAAAAGTGCATTTGAATGGGAATAGCCATATTCAAAATGCTCATTTTGATCATGGGTGAAAGTTCACAATTTCCAAAATCCTGGAACTCAAACCTTAAAACTTTCTATGGATTTTGTTTTGTTTGTTTTATTTGATTCTTTACGTCCACTCAACAATCTTTCAGTTATGCGGGACGGTTCTTCCTGGGTTTAACCAGTACTAAGCTAGGATAAATGTGTCTTGCTCAAGGACCACAACGCAATGACGCCGGTGAGGCTCGAACCCGCTACCCTTCGGTCTCGAGTCAAGCACTCTACCACTGAGCCACTGCGCTCCCTACTTTCTATGGAAAGTCGTCTCAAAATCCTGAATTGAGGAATAATCCTGTAAACTTTCATCCATGGTTTGATGGGGGAGGAGAGTATATTGCTGGATATACAGTCGCAATTCAAATTTGAAAAATAAATTTCTAATCCTACAAACGACAAATTTACATTCCCCAAAAATTTTGGCTAATTTTATCTTGAATATACCATCAACAGTATCTGTTGTGCTGGGGTAGGAAGGCAGGGTATGCAGGACATATCCAACAGTAATGGCAGTAACACAGTTCTGTAACCATAGTAACACAATACTTGACCATGTGCATAACAAAACCAACTATTTGAGTTTGCCCCCAGTGATAATGCATCAAGGACGTCGAGATTAGTCATTACTGGGTATGGGCCGAGGTCCATATCTACCCGTTCAGTGTGCAAAGACTTTGAACAGACAAAGCAGATGCCGAGGCTGATCGAAGTCTTTGTTGGGCACAGAGTCAAATGGTTGCTTTTGTCATGTGCAGGCTAAAATTTCTCCATTTTTTTTCTAAAAATCGAAAATGCAGCACTTCAATATTTTTCTGTGGTAACCCGTATTTTTAAATAAGGTAAAGTGAGAAGAAGAAATAGTCTATGAAAGTTAAGAGCAGGCCAGAAATAGCATGTAACGAGGTTTCACATTAGTGTGACTTTAACCAATCTTCTTTTCTCTGACCATATGTTGTTTTTCTGAAATTTTTAAGAATAGCAGAAAAGCTGATGGTTTAATGAACATGAATTTCATAAAAATATGTTTGAATTTTAGTCAATGCCATTATTTTATGATAATCATTAAAACTTCATCCAATTTCCTCAGTGTCTTATCAATGACTTTATATACACTTTTTAGAACAATTTTTCATAGTTATATGGCAAAAGTTCTAAAATTTCGTACCATAGTTGCCTGCCAAGACAAGGCCTAGACAAACTGAGAAGACCCAGATCAGACTGCTTCTGAAGAAGCAGTCTCATCAGGGTATTCCCTGTTTACTATTCTGACAAGCATTTTGTGAAGTCCAGCCCTGATAACCAACAATTTTCTTTGAGAACAGAAAGAAAAAAGTGTTTCAAATTTTAGAACATTTGCCGTAAATGCAATTCTCTTCTTAAAATGGTTTGAACTCCTGTTCTTTTATCATCCATTTTTATTTTGTTAAGAAAACATGGACCAGCACATGAGGTAATGCCACTTATTTTCTATCTTAAGTCACTGTCAATGTCAAGTTATTTAGTGGGGCTGCATCAGGGTTCATACAGGCAAGATTGTGTAAAATTCAAGGACTTTTAAAAGCCTCTCCAACAGTTTTCAAGGACTTATTGTTAATGAAAAATACTGATCTAAGTGTTAAAAGTCTACTTCAGAAGTGCTAGACTGAGATAATGTAGACAATAGTACTGGAAAATTAGTATAAAATTGCTGTGCCTATATTTGGTGCAGCATATGCTGCACCAAATATGTGCCTATATTTGGTGCAGCATATGCTGCACCAAATAAAGGCACAACACTTTTATACTGATTTAGGTCTCTATCAACAGTGCTAAGTCCTACAGAAAATAGTAAATTCAAGGACTTTTCAAGGCTTCTGAGTGATTTTCCATGGCAGATTTAATTTTCAACGACTTTTCAAGAAAACCCTCTAAATTCAAGTACTTTTCAAGCCTGTGTGAACCCTGATCTACCATCATATTTTGAATATCATGGAAGCAGGAAAGGTTCAAGCAAGATTGCTAATTTCTGACGGCTGGTCAGAGTCCTCACTGTTTGGCAATCTGGAGCGCAGTGACTCTGTAGAACCTTGGATTGCTGATCAAAGGGTTGCCGATTCCAGACTCACTGCAGGCGGAGTCCCTGTGCTGCATCCTTGAGCAAGACAATTGTCCTTGAGCAAGACAATTTATCTGCTGCTAAGAACTGGTTCAACCCAAGAAGACCCATCCTGACACAACTGAAAAATTGTTGACTGGGACATAAAGAATCAAACAAGGCAAATATGTCTATGGGATAAGAAACCAAACCTCATGTGCTGGCTCAAGTCTCTTTTTACAACCAATAACTGTTTAATAACTAAATTAAACTCACACTGCTCCAGGTGAGTGGAAAAATTTCATTTTTATCTTCTCTCCCAACTTTAACAATATGTTGTGGTGTTCAAAAGAATGAATCTGTAAGGGACAGCATTTGAGAGCATAGATCTACAACATAATGCTCAAATAGAACCGCCCATGTGAGATGTGTTTCACAGTAAAACCTGTCTTAAGCGGCCACTCAAAAAGAAGACGAAAAAAAGTTTTCAAGACCAATTATCTCATAATGCAGGTCAAAAGTATTGCAGAATGCTCCAATGGGAGCATTCTGCAATACTTTCGACCTTCATTAAGCTACCATTTGCATCTAAGATCTTTGTTTTGTCTATTTTTGAGTGGCCCCTTAAGACAGGTTTTACTGTAGTTTGCTTAATATCCACAACACATGTGCCACATCATGAGAAAACCTAATACCATATTCAACTTTATAAGCTTACAGCCTCTTATTAGAGAACATCAAGTACTTTATAACAGGCCCTAGATAGTAGTGTGTAACTGAATTTTTTTTACTTATTTCTCAACCAAAACATATGTTGTGGCTACCAGGGTTCATACAGGTATGTTTGAGAAAATTCAAGGACTTTTCAAGGACTTTTTAAGGACTCTCCTACAATTTTCAATGACTAAAAGTTTATGGAAAATACAGAATTAAGTGTTAAAATTCTACTTCAGAAAATCTTGGCTGAGATAATGGAGAAAATAGTATTAGAAAATGAGTATAAAATTGTTGTGCCCTTATTTAGTGCAGCATACCAATTTTATAATGATTTAGGTCTATATTATCTGTGCTAAGTCCTACAAAAGAGTATAATTCAAGGACTTTTCAAGGCTTTTCAGTGAGTTTCCAGTACTTTTCAAGGTAGATTTAATTTTCAAGGACGTCCTCTAAATTCAAGTGCTTTTCAAGCATGCACAAACCCTGGACTAAAAGAACCATCTAAATTTGGCAACTTTTTAGAGCATTTGAACCATCAAATTTGGGAAAATTTGATGTGGTCTAAAAGAACTGGACGCCCATTTTAAATGGATTAATAGCACATAAGCAATAAGCAGTGTAAGGCGTTTGTTGATTTAATTGCCCTTCATAAAAACTCTTTGGTGAAAATTTCATGAAAATCCGAACAAAAATAGCACAGTTACAGATCTGCATTAAAAATTTGCATAAAAATGTAAATGAAAACTGAAAATGCCTTTTTCACTCACAATTGTATGCAAATTTTCATGCAGATCTGTAACTGTACTATTTTTGTTTGGATTTTCATGAAATTTTCACCAAAATGTAGGACTAACAGATTGAGAATGATACACATCACAGAGGACAAATATTCCACTCGTCCGCTCGTATTGATGAGTGGATTTTAGAAAGGATGAGTGATTCTTCCCGAAGCGCTCGTCCTTCAGAGCTTAAATCTGTGGGTGAAACTAGCATTTTCTGAATGGCAGGAAGCTTTTCATCGAGCCAAATACCTTTTCAATTCCGTAAGTAGAAACTGGATGTTGTGATTGCAAGGTGCGAATAAAAGCTGCGCAGTATAATGCGCGGTAGCGTGAAAGACTGTATCAAAGTAAATATTGATTTTTTCGGAGCTCATTTTCATCTATGAAATAGGTTTGTATAGTGACAGACTGTATCCCTGTAATTATTGATTTTTCTTCTTTATAACTGAATGTTGACGGGCCTAATAGATTCAAACAGGGGTTCTGCTAAAATTTCTGACATACGAAAGTTCCTGCAGTAAAAAAGGAAAGTAAACGCGATTTTGAGAAAAGAAAGTCGCAACATGATGTAAAACTCCATACGGATGCAGTTATGAAACTGACTGCAGTGGGTAAATATCATTTTAGCAGTGATATATGGAACATCAAATTACCCCCCTTCCCCATTTTCTTTATTGCATACAATTTTTAAGGACGAGTGCATGTGTTTGCAGGACAAGTGAAAATTGTAAGTCGCTCGTCCTGCAGGGCAAGCGCAAAATTCAAATATTTTTGTCCCCTGCATCATTTTGGGAAGTTTCTGCTCATTTTTTAATTAGGAATGGGCTGCTATTTGGCCCCAAATCATGCCAAGAAAATCCCTGAGTCTCTGAAGATTGTTTAATCTAAACAAACAGGGTAGACCCTGATAAAATGCCATCAGCCTCTACAGTTTTTATCAAAGTACTCATTTACATACAAGCCTCAAGCCAAATGTGTGTATTTGAAAATATTTTTCCTTTTTCTCAAGCAAAACATATGTGTTTGTTTGATTTGATTCTTTACATCCCAGTCAAAAAATTTTCAGTAATGTCGGGACAGGTCTTCCTGTGTGGAACCAGTACTAAGCAAGGATAAATGCGTCTTACTCAAGGACACAGCGCAGTGAGGCTGGTGAGGTTCAAACCCACAGCCTGTCAGTCTGCAGTCTCTACCACTGAGTAAGCCACTGCGCTCCAACAAAAGAAATGGTGTGGGTTCTCAAAAGAACTGTCTCAATGAGACGGTTGTTTTGAACACTAAACCACATGTGTTAACTGATGGGTAAGAAATTAATTACGATTTTATGCTAAAAAAATATTTTGCTTAACTGGACCTATGTACAGGTTTACATATTTTATTAACGTAAAATTGTAATTATTTTCTTACCCATCAATGTAAACATGTGTTTTGGGTGCTCAAAAGAACTGTCTCATTGAGACGGTTCTTTTGAGTACCCACAACATATGTTTTGGATAAGAAATAAAGAAAACAGTTTTCCAATAAGCACTCTTATCTGCAGGCCTGACTATACAAAGGGTAAAATCAAGAATCATATAAAGTAAGTCTCTGTAGCTAAGCAGGTATTCTCATGACATGTATTGAGAGAGAAATGGCACAGAAAGATAAGAGAGAAATATATCCTCTCATCTGGAGGCCCAATTCAACAGTAACATTAAGTACGAGGGGTATTAGTAGAGTGTCTCGGTGTTTGCGTTCCTTGGTTTCAGAATCTTGTCTATATTTTTGATGATCAAGTCATGAAGGGAAGCCTGAAATATATACCAAAGTAACAAAATACAAAGTATTCAAAAATTAGATACATAAATACTTTTATCATATGGGCCTCACCGTGAGAAAACCTGTCTTCGGGGGTTTGCAAACAACAAAGGCAAAGATCAGCCTGAGCATTCGCGCAGTCTGATCAGTGCCTTTGTTATTCGCGTATTGGAAAGTATAAAATCTAGACTTGCTGTAAGCGAAATTTCAACTTTCTAGCTAGTATTTGTAGCTGAGCAGGCTGGTTTCTCACATCATCGGAAACAGGACTCGCGACACGGTCTTTATGAAGTTGTGTCTGGAAGTGAAATAACGCCATGCAATAAAATCGATATAAACAACTAGTGGTTTACAGATTTTCAGGAAACGTTATGACGTCCATAACAATGTTGTGTACATAATGACAAAATTATAATGTTTTAACGGCAGAAATGGGATTTCAAAGTAATCTTAATGTCATATGATAAATAGAATCTAACATTCATGCTCTTGTATTATTGAATTTATTAAACGTGTTGCGAAAAAGAGATAAAATGCTTGGCAAGCCTCGCATTTTATCTCTTTTCCCCAACTTGTTTAATGAATTCAATAAAGCATGAGCACTCATGTAGGATCCTCTATATAAATTACAAACAAAAATTATAACAAAATGCATAGGTTATGCCCATCTTTTCTAATATTGGTGACCACAGACATTCAAGTGATTACATGGCTCATGTCTCTGATGTCTGCAGCATCACACTACACCACCCATCCTTCAGTCAAAAGTTGTAGAAGGACCCTTTAGCTCATTTTGATACAATTAGGTTTGGCTAGTCCATTGAACACTTAAAGCAGTCATATATTTAAATTTCACATTTATAGTACATCTCTATCCCTTAAGATAGTGTTTATCTTCGAAAACAGTGCAGATCCCTAAGATAAATTAATTTGGTTCTACTCTACATACAAGTAGGGCTGCCACGTTTTCACGTGTAAATGGCACTGTTTAGTGTTTCTGCATTGTTTCTTTAGCATGTGACCAGCGTTGTGGTTTATTAATAGCATTTCCTAAAGAAAAATATTCTCTTAGACATCGATATGTCACATCTCTATCTGGATCATCAATCAGATTGTTTGTTTTCTCAGATTTGGCTGTATTTGATAAGGTATCTACTGCAATTAGAAATTACGGCCGACATGCTCAACGGGCCATTAAAATGTCCCGAATATTGTCTCACTCAGCCACTGCTTGTAACAATTATATTCCTGCATTTTTAACAGTTATTTAAAGAGACGTTTTTTTGTTACTTCCTTTCGGCGTGTATATTGATACGTATGTGACGATTCGCAGTTATGTCTTGTGTGTGTCAACTCATTATGTACACGCTTGTAACTGAAGAAAATGTCAGTAATGTCTGGGCATGTTGCAATCACTTTCTATTACAACACCCAATCAGAAACAATTTGGAATATTCGCACAAGATACATATTTCAAAGGTTTTTTAGGGAAAATATCGGCGATTTTACGGAGCTGCATAATGAAAAAAAATCAATCTGGAAGTTACATGTAAACGGAATCGTTTTGGTTACTGGAACTTGTGTAAACGTAGACCAAATTTCGTAAACGTGGCAGTCCTACTTACAAGTTTATCATCAGCCATATGATAAAGGACTTTATTTTTAGCATAGTAAGTAGCGGTTAATTTTGATCACTATCAGGACCTGTAGTGGTTAGATACCATATGGGTCATTCTTAGCTAAACTGCAACAAAAGTGTGACATCTATGTAAATAATTAAATATGACTTTTGAGCAATGAAATGTAGTTCAGAGGAAGGTTTTATTAGTGTATTTTACATTTCTAGCCATAAAAAGATAGTTTATTGCTTGCTTTTCTTAAAAATAGCTTTTTTTTGCCGGCACCCTGTTTGTTATGGACGTAACATTGACAAACAGTTAAATCCAAATACACTCATTATTTGTAACAATAGAGAACTTTGAAATTCAGCTATGCTGAAAGTAAACATGTACATATTCAACTTGATTAAAAAAAATCAATTTTACCAACATCAGCCTGAAAAACTAAATTGTATTTATGTTGCGGACGTAACTGGTGGAGTTGAACTTTTGAATTTCTACTGAAGTGGCATTGTTAAATATTTCCTGCTGCTAATCACTTATAATCTGTTTTCACTGATGAAGCAACAACAATGAACTGTTCTTTTACCAACAGTTTAACTGCAACAAATGATTATGCCCTATATTTGTAGCGGATGTTACTCTTGACTTTTGATATGTAACATTCACAACTGTATAGGAATTTGCAATGTATCATTTCAAATTTAATCAAATTTCTGCAATGTTCAATCATTACAAACCATTAAAAGTGTTGAATTAAAATATACAATCTCTGCTTTATAATGAATGTATTTACAGGAAGCTATATTTGGGAGAGAACCATAATTTTTGCGTATATTCCTACTGAGGGTCATATGTTTCTAGGAAGAAATCATCACTATCTGCACTAAATGACTGGGATTCGGTTTTATTATTGTTGTATTTCCTATTGTTATGGATTTATTAATTAAGGCTAAACGCTGCTTTGTTTTTTTTTTATTTCAAATTCTGACTTTAGCTATCTTTTATCTACAATACATGTTATGGATGTTACCATTGACTATCTGCCATGTACAGAATATGTCAAGCTTCATCCGCAACAGTTTTTTGGCATTACACTTTACTGGGTAGTGTAATTCAAACCTTTTCAATATTTTTCACTGGGACTGTTTTTATAACTATGTCTGGATTTCAAATAATTGCAGAGCTTAAGCGAGATTAAAAGTTGAAGAACAAAACTGCTATGATGTCAACATGTAGCGTCCACTTAATGAAGATATGTCAATATAACATCCATTTCCATGTCAATAATAACATACGTAACAATGACAAAAACTGAAAATTTAATCAAAACTGTAAATTGAAGGCATCAACCACTCTCAAAAGAATGCAGAACAAAAGCATGTGATTAGATTTGTAAATACATGGGGCTAATATGCATGCTATTTCTTGTGTAAATAGAGCACAAGAATGGACGTAACATGTATCGTAAATTACAATGTCAAATGATAACGTCCATTCTTTTAATGCATAAAATCAGTGACAATTGGCCTTCTAGGAACATCTGATAGGAACCTGTTGCGGACATAACTATGCCAAAACATTTGACAATTAACAAATTCAAAGCCATATTTGTTGTTTCCATCTTCTGTGTGCATAAACAGTTGACACATTGTATGCCCTTATACATTTATCTTGTATTCATTCCAATTTCAATTACCAGACATATCCTGAGAACATTTGTCGCGGACGTAACTTTTTTGACAGATATGCGACTTGGTCCCAAAAAACTTTTCCACATTTTTAACAAGACCATTTGTGGAATATACAGGTTTATATCTAGCTGTCTTTATTCTTTTGCAACTGGATTCTTAACTTCATTTCCTATTATTCATGCTCTCTAACCATAATTTTTCTAGAAAAAAACCAGTGTAAATTTGACTGAGTGAGTTACGTCCATAAGGATTTTTTCATGGAATCCGTTTTCCAGCTTACAATTACATAAAAGCAACAAAATTTACCAAATATGACAGTTTGTTTATTGTATAATTGATTTATCACCCCATTTCAGAACTGAATGGTAAAATTTTACACTTTTTTTCAGACCAAAGTTTGTGACCTGAATTTGACACAAAAAACGTCCGGTTTTTTAAATGATTTTGATCATATTTTTATTGAAAAACATATCTTTTTAACAAGTTTTTCATTGAAAATGTCATTACTATGTATTTAATCCTATCTGATTACATAGAGCCATTTTCAGCTTGCCTAATAAAGTTGGTTTGCAAAATATTTGATGTCAAAGTTACCAACACTCACTGTTGCAGTTTAGCTAAGACTGACCCATATTCACTCAAATATGCACATATTTTTCAAAATGAACGTCATTTTTGAATACATGTATAGACCCAGACAGATGGCTTCTGATGAAGATTTTTATAAAGTTAATGAAAAAAGTCAATAAGCAATGCTTATTAGATACCCCCCGCACAGTAAGGGTCAGTGAAAAAACTTAGTTTTGGTAAGTGATAGTTCAAATAAGCAGACCCTTGTTTTGAAAAAAAGATTTCAGTAGAATCTGTGAAAACAAGATTTAAGTAGAATCTGTGCAAATGATCTTAAAGCTTGCAATCTGGAACATTTGTTAAGATCAAATACACAAAATTATTCACACCTGAAAGCTCTATATGTCAAAGCTTATACCAAAAAAAAAGTCTAAGTTCTCATAGATGTCATTTTATCAAAAATTATTTTTTCCGAACCAAACTCCTTCATGCATATGTTCAATGTGTCTATATTGTAAAGGCAACATATAAAATTGCTCCATCAACAACTGTGGTAGGAGTTGATCCGCCCATTAAGACACCATTAATGCATATATAAAAGCCTTGTTAGGGGAAAATTGTCTAAGTTCTAACAGCTGTCATCTTGTCAGAAATTATTATTTCCAAATCAAACTCCTTCATGCATATGTTCAATATGTCTACATTGTAGTGGCAAAGCATCAAATTGCTCCATCAAAAGCTGTGGTAGGAGTTGATCGGCCCATAAAGGCACTATCCATGCATATACAAAAGCCATATAAGTGAAAAAATGTCTAAGTTCTCACTGCTGTCATTTTGTCAAAAATTATTTTTTCTGAACCAAACTCCTTCATGCATATGTTCAATGTGTCTATATTAAATGGGCAAAGTATCAAATTGCTCCATCAAAAGCTGTGGCGGAAGTTGATCGGCTCATGAAGGCACCATCTATGCATATACAAAAGCCTTATTGGGGAAAAATTGTCTAAGTTCTCACAGCTGTCATTTTGTCAAAAATTATTATTTCTGTGCCAAACTTCTTCATGCATATGTTCAATGTGTTAACATTGTATAGGCAAAGTATCAAATTGCTCCATCAAAAACTGTGGTAGGAGTTGATCAGCCCATGAAGGCACCATCTATGCATATACAAAAGCCTTATTAGGTAAAAATGGTCTATGTTCTCACAGCTGTCATTTTGTCAAAAATTATTTTTTCTGAACCAAACTCCTTCATGCATATGTTCAATGTGTTAACATTGTATAGGCAAAGTATGAAATTGTTCCATCAAAAGCTGTGGTAGGAGTTGATCGGCCCGTGTATGGCAAAAAAAGCCATTTAGAACTACAAAGGGAAATAACTCTAATAGAATTGGCCCCTAGCCCTTACTTTTTTGTTTAAAGTATTTGTCTTGCATATATGAACATGTTTGCAAGGTTTGATGAAAATCCAGCCATGAATCTTCAAGATATTAAGGAAACAAAGCGTTAAGGACGGACGCACGCACGGACGGACGCACGGACGGACAACGTGAAAACAGTATACCCAACACAAACAAAGTTTGCGGGGGGTATAAAAAAAAACAACAACAAAAAACTGTAGTCTACAATAAAGCAAGCAATTTGGGACATCCAATAAGATGATATCGCATATAGGATTGATGTAATGTTATACTTTAAATGTGCATGCGAAAGTATCAAGTTGGGCTTGAAATCTTTACATGGGTGAAAGTTAAAAAATTCCAAAATCCTGAACTTTCAAAATTCCAATCTTAAAACTTGAGGTATGCCCACTAACTACTTACAATTACAAGTTTAAATGGTCAATTGCCTTTAGACAGACTGATAGACTATTAATCAGAGAACCTATTAAAATCATCCCTAATTCAGCATTTGGAGGCTGACTTTCTGTGGAAAGTCAGCCTCAAAATCCTGAGTTCAGGAATAATCCTGGAAACTTTCACCCATGTCTTTATGGAATAACAGTTTCAGTAAAGATCAAGATTAGGCCTGAGCGTTTGCATAGGTTATCAGCAAGTGAAGAAATTTGATAGCAGCCGGAAAGAGTAATTTGTGAAAATATTTATGTGGAGAGCTGGGTCATGGCTAAGCTGTCAATATATACTTGACAGCAAAAGAAATGCATATTATCCAATATCCATTTAATACCAGAAAATCTTATTAAATTTTACCCTGAATGATATGAACATGTTTGAACGGACTCATGCGTTCGTTCCAGACCATTTTTTTCGTCATTACACATAAAAAATCATTTTTGTTAATTGATGCAAAAAACGCAAAAACAGTGCCGTACATTGGAAAAGATATGATTTCATTGCATGTCACGAGAACATAATGTAACAGATAAGAAAACAGCATAAAACTTTAAATCAAAATTCATTGCTGTAAGATTTATACTGTTAATCCAAAAAATCTTCATTTTTGCATTTTTGCATTGGTATTTTAAACCTCTGGAATCTTTGGGGTGTAAGAAATTCTGGCACAGTTTGATTTATGTCAAATAAGGAACTGTCCGACAGAACTGTTTAAAACAATTGTGTGGATACTTACTTGCCTGTCTTAAGCACACTGCCAGTCAATTGTCCAATAATGTAACTGGGTCACAATGGTCTACCTTGAAGAATTCCGGACAATTTTATCTTCATAAGTAGTCTGTATGTCCAGATTATCACACAGAGTGATTTTCACTCAGATCCTTTCAGTGGTTTTAGGCATACACCATCTCAGAAGTTGCCTTTATTATTAGCTATCTTGTTACGCCCAGAGTTATCCGCCCTTTATTATCATTATTCAAATGAGCTATCCATTTGTGATGCATTTGAAAATACACATGTTCCATACATCATTGGTACCTTGCATATCATTAGATCAGTATTTAAACCCAATTTAAACACTATACCATATATGCAAATATGTCTTTCTTTTGCTGTTGAGTATAAAAGTAAATAGGGCAAAAAGAGGTGCAAACAGCAGCAGCTGCCAATTTTAAGTGAGAACAAAGAAAATGAAATGATCTATGCTTACATAATGGTTGCGTAGCTCAGCACTGGTTAAGCGTAGACTAAAGTATTCCTTCTCATCCAATTCTCTCACAGATTGTCTGTAATCATCCTGAAAATCAAAGGTATGTTACAGCATAATGCTACATCCATAAATGAGTGGTAACATGAGAAAACCAACACTGTGGTTGTGTGTGACAGATGACTCAGATTAACCCAAGCATCAGCTCAGTCTCATCAGAGATGCTGTATGCAGCAGTTGTCGTTGGGGCCAGAGGTTTTCCTACCTTTCTGAAGTCGGGCCTGTTGAATTTGGGAGAAAAGCATTTAAAACTTCAAAATTGGGACAATTTTGAAGAACTGGACCTCCATTTTAAATGGGTTAAAAAGCACATAAGAAATGAGCAGTGTAAAGCATTTGTTGCCTCTAACTGCCCTTCATAAAAACTCATGAAAATTTGTGTAAAAATGTGAATGAAAACATGTTTTCATTCACATTTTTACGCAAATTTTCAAGCATCTGTACTTTGCTATTTTGGTTTCGATTTTCATGAAATTTTCACCAAATGTAGAACTAAGAAATAAGGAATGATATACAACATTTTGGGAAGTAATTGCTCATTTTTGATTGGGAAGGGCCCAAATTAGGCCTAAGAAAAACCCTTTGTATAGTAATAAAAATCTTCCTTCTGGTTTAAAACAGTTCATTGTACATATAAAAGGGTCTCAGGTAACAATTTCCCAAATGAGATGTACTTTTTCCCTCAATATTGTTTTTATCTCATGCAAATAAAGCCGACGCTGAAGGAATGCTGCATAATTCAATATTTTATCTGGGCCTTCACTGTTTGCCAAAGTACTCATTTAAGAGTAACCAGTATACTATGGGTTAAGTGTTAAATGCTGTCAGATTTTCATAGATCCTTTCTTTTAATTTTTGTCAGATTTTCCCCGCATTTGACACAAGAGCTTTCCCAAAATAGCATGTTCATGGTTTTTTGAAAAATGTACAAATAGATATAAAAAATAAATACTTCATTATGTACTAATTTCCTTTACAAAGATAATTTTTCTACCTGCAGGCTGCTGAGGTAATTACAGCAGTATGTATTACTTTTATCCTAACATCTTGGGGCAGACATTTTTTAGTTATCAGGATTAAACAGCAGGAAATCAAGTCACTTTCTGCAGTGATTCACTGCAGCATATTTTCTCTGGGGATTTTAGTGGTTCCTTATGCAAATTCTGCTTTTCATTTTAATAAAAGATAATGGGTACCTCTTTTATAATTACAATCAATGCAAAAGAAAAATGTTATGTTTTGACCGAAAAAAAAAAAGTATTATGATTTTTTTAGTAACTTTCAGTTGATTTTGCTATGTCTTATTGTACCAAATTGAAGATAATAAGCGCTCTTTACAGGTTAAATTTAAGAAATGATTATCAAACATTGGCCTGTGTATAAAAATGTACTCATCAATGTACACACTGCTTTTTAAATATAACTCTGAAACATTGAGAAGTTTTGCCATTATCAAGGATTTACGATTCTGCTCTTATAGTGTGTAAGCAGGTTATAATGCTTCCAATCCACTTGTTTGAAGCTGATTGATCTGGAACATAGCTGCACTCTAGGGAGAAGCAAAAACAATTAATTACCGACTAATTGAAGAGATTTCACAAAAATTTAATGAGGGATTATTTCGACCATACTGTTAAGCTGTATAATAGATGCATTTGTAAAAATCTGAATTTTCACTTTAAGCCCTGCTTTTTAATAGAAGCATCTCAAGACAGTCAAAATACTTATGAGCCTCATCGCAAGAAAACTGGACTTTGCATGTAAACTACAAGGACACAGACCAGCCTACATTAAATTTCAATATTCTAAGCTCTAGTCTCTGTAAATGAGCACACTTGTTAGATATGCATCAGGTCATAATCCCTGAGGACAGATTTTCTCATGATAAAGCTCATATGGTGCAAGACATACCAAAGCCACTTACTATGTGAGGGTATTTGGCAACTTTTGAGACTAGTTTTCCTCGGGAGATGAAATATCTTGAAACTTGGTCTAGATATGTGGCTGCTTCACTCTCCACTTGTCTTGCTTCACCAAGAGTCTCTTCCTACAACACATTAACATGGTAACTAGAAAGACCTGAATCAACATAAACTTTTTGAGCGGATAACACAGGTGATTGCCGGAAAACACAAAAAAATCATGCCTCAAGGGGGGTATATTGATTGTATAGGGCCGCTGAAAAACAGCTATTCAGGGTGCTTAAAAACGACTATTATCAAAATTATCAGCCGAAACACAGTCTATATGCTTGGTTAGGAAGTCACTTAAACACAAAAAAATCCATGTCAAATTAATTTGTGTTGGAGGAGGTGAATGAGCCGGTAGGGTAGTATATGTTATGTTGCAATTACTCCTCAATTTGCTGAAAACTGTGGCTGTTTTTGTGCATTTTGCAGATATTTTCCGGCATATTGTGACTTAACTATAACGAATCTGTTTGTTTGTTTGATATGATTTTCACCTCCAATCAACAACCTTTCAGTTATAACGGGAGGGGTCTTCCTTGGTTGAACCAGTACTAAGCTAGGATTAACGTGTTCTGCTCAAGGACACAACGCAGTGACGCCGGTGAGGCTCGAACCCAAGGGCCCCTTGGTCTCGAGTCAAGCACTCTACCACTGAGCCACTGCACTCCCAAACAAAACTGAATCTGTCTACCAACTCTATATACCCATCCTATCTACACCCCTCCACCCCCACTACTCCTTTTGGCATGCATACTTGCTATATTTTTGGTGTTTTCTGGCAGTTTCCTGTGTTTTGCGGCCAAAAAGTAGACACCGCTCTTTCTAGTGATCCCTTTAACATACAAACATAAAGAAGTCAAATTTATTTACTGTAACTGTAATTTGATTTTAGATTTTCTCAACTTCTTATACTTTATCAGCTGAAACACTTCCATGTTGATGATGTCTTCAAAAACAGGCAGTTCTTTGTACCCTTTCATTCATGAATATTCATGCTAAGATCCACCCACTATGAATAATTATATAAATAAACTATCATGTTTGTACATAGAACAAAGAAATTACTTGTAAGGCTCACTTGTGTCTACAGGATCATATATCTAATCATATTTACATAAGCAAATAAAGTAGACCGTGATCAGGCAGCTCTTGATCACCGTCTGCTTGGTTTGCAAAAGCTTACAGGGATAAAGACTAACATTTTTTTCTCAGTAGCCAGCTGGGCCCCTAAAGTTTCAAATTCAGGGGCCCAGCCAAAAAGTTAGGGGCCCAACATTTTTAGTAATCGTAAACATATTGAAGAACGTTACAATAGTAAACAGAATTTTATTGATTTTTAATTTCATCACTATGTACAGTAGCCACTTAGTAAGTTACAATAGTTATGGGATAAATCACCTCGATTAGACTATTGAGCACTGAGAGTAATCATTTTGACTCAGAGTGATATCAAACACTGAGAAATGAATTTGACTCAATAAAAAAAGTAATGATAAGGCACTACATAGATCTATAAAGTAGTTTTGAGAATACCATCTCCTCATCCAGACCTGAATCATAATCGGAATCACTCTCTGATTCACAATACTTATCATACTCTTGAGCTGCAGACACTTCAGCTTGAGGTATTTCCAGTGATGACCCTTCTAAAATTTTACATCATCAGAATTAGCTGAATCCTCACTGGTCACTACAACATCACAATCATTGGTGGTGTCTGGAGCTCAAGAGTTTGCACTTTAGTTTTAATGTGATCCCTAAGGTAAGGCCTCCTAGCTCTTATTGACATATTGTTCCAATAATGGATAGCTGGATGTGGGTCATATTCCTTGATGTCAGGAGCAAGCATTTTGATGCCCATGCAGTGGTTTAAAGCACTCTGTCCTAATTTGCTTCTCAGATCGGTTTTTATTAGTTTCAGCTGGGAAAATCCCCTCTCTGCCTCTGAGCTGGATCAGGACATGGTGAGGATTAGATCCATTATGGGAAGAATTTAATAAATGATCCACAAAGATTTATTTCGAAGTTCGCGGGGTGTTAGGATCTGTCGGGAATAAAATACATCACCAAACTACAACGATTACAAAACTACTAAAACCCGGGACTATCCGTATCGAAACCACTAAATACCGGGACTGCGAACACTAAATACCGGGACTGACCGCGGGACCGAACGAAAAATTCCCGAGATTTTCTGTCGCACGGCTGGGCTACCGCACTGGAATTTTCTATCGCCCAGACCAATTTTCACTCGCCGTGGGCGACTGGGCGAGTGCTCGTCTTTATCCCTGGCTTAAAAAGCGTCTGATCACGGTCTGCTTGGTTTGCAAAAGCTTTAAAAGCGTCTCTATTAGGTAAAGGGTTAAATACACACAACATACACTTTGATAGGAAATAGGAAAATAACTCGGGGAACAGCATCTGTAATTTGAATCCAATCATGTGTCCCAAATCTAATTTGACTTATCTATCAATGTTCCAGTTATTGAAGTTTAACCATATTTTAGATCTATAAAACTGTCCAATTTGATTTAATATTGATTGGGTCCTGGCAGGTAACTTTTATTTTTGATGAGCAAACAAGCTGGGATGTTTCCAACTGCACATGTCATTGTGTTTGCTTTGACTGTTTAATAATGGAACTGTCAATTAAATGTCAGCAATTATGTGTTCACTGGAGGCAGTTTATTGCATTCAATGCTGGACAAGTAGAAAAGTTTTTTTTAATAGCTGATGTTACAATCACCCAACTAGCAGGTTAGCAAAGAGGTAGTTCATGAACTCGAATTTGGAGATATAGCTGTCATGCAAATATAAACAATTCACAGCAGAGTGACAGAAATTTTAATAATGATTGGCAGTTTGGGTAAAGACAATGGACATGAAACTTGGAAAATGTCAATTTCCAAATAGTTTTCTTCCTTATTTTCAGTAACATATGTTGTAGGTACACATTGGAATTGCCTCCATGATCCATTAAAGTATGGGACTGGGCCATGATCAAACTCACAACCCCTGGATCTGCAGTCAACATATGACGTATGAGCCGTGACATGTGATTTCCAACAATGTGGTAGTTTGACAAGTGTAGACTCAGACAAGCCTATGCTGCCTCCTTTTAAGCTTATAAACTCCAAATGATGTTCAGTCAGTAGCTTAACACTCATAGAATATTCAAGCCACTAGCAAAGGCTCTGTACAGAATGCCCACATGCACAGGCTGATCGGAGGCTTTGCTGGTCGCACATACAACATTGTTGGAAATATCATGCCACGGCTCATATGTCTTTTCAATAAATGATATTTCACCATAAGCTTCTTTTAAACAAATTCTCAACCACTTTCATTTATTCAAAGAAATGAGAATGTTGAAATTAACAACTTTTCATGTAGTTTGTCTTGCACCTGAATGACAATAATAGACTGACTATTCTATGCTTCTGACAGCTTATCTTGAGATGTTTCATGGGAGTATATTGCTAAATTGCTAGTTGTGTGGTTGTATATAGAGTAGTATGAAGTGGAGACAATCTGACTTGTTTCAATATAAACAGTATATGAAATAATTGCTGATATATGAGTTATGACCAATAATTGCAATTGCAATGAAATAAAGCCCAAATATTGTATCGTGATACACCGGTACAAAAGCCTTCCCTATGTGTCATCAAGCCAGTTTTTATCTAAAACTTGAAAGAAAATATCCATTATTGGCTTTGAAATTGCCCCCAAATCGGGTCATTTTCAAAATCGGAAGCGTTAAAAAAAAGGGAAAAAGACGCTGTGGTGTAATTTCTGACACGAAGTACACAAACAATGACTGTGTCTAACAGCATACCGCTGACTTTCAAGCATTGGAAGATGTTTATTCTGTACGACAGACATCAAAGCGAGCCATAACATATTGTTTATGGATAGTTTACACATTTTCTATCCACCCCTTCAAGTAATTTTCGCATTTCAAATACTGACCCTTTATTGTTAAAACTTGTACATATCTGCTCGTGTTGCAAATTAGACCAACAGGCAACAGCTACTTTCAGTTCAAAAAAAGATGGCGGACAGACAAACACGAATTATTGTAGAGAAATATCTAAAAGGGAAGGCACAAATTCGATCAGTTCTCCTTGAAAAGCAGCCGAGGGACAGAAGGAGTAGCTGAAAATATGACAGTGTGTGATAGTTGCCAATTTCATGACCCTTGAATTATATTATAATACTGAACTAGGGGCAGTAAAAGATAGAGAAGTTAGAGAAAAACAACTAGCTAACCTGTATAGAGACTCCAAAATTATTGCCATCTTCTATCTTAGGTATGAGAAAAGATATCCACATTTTGATCTGAAAAACAAACATCTGGGTCAGTTCATGAGGTTTTGGTAGATATTCTGTGTGTATAATTAAGTTAATCTTCATTTGAGCCGTGACATGTGATTTCCAACAATGTGGTATTTTGACATGTGTAGACTCAGGCGAGCCTGTGCAGCCTCCTTTTAAACTTAGAATCTCCAAATTATGTTCAGTCAGTAGCTTAACACTTATAGAATATTCAAGCGACTAGCAAAGGCTCTGATCAGACTGCGCATATGCGCAGGCTGATCTGAGGCTTTGCTGGTCGGACATACCACATTGTTGGAAATCTCATGTCTTGGCTCATTTGCTTCTTTCATTTGAAGTTGATGCACTTAATTATGTTTTTGTTAGGTTTGAGATTTTAAGTCCAATCAACAGCTAAGGTCATGTTGAGACTATCAGTTCATCTAACCACACTTTTTCCTGCACAAGCACGACTCAGCGGTTAACCTTTGTGCACATAATTTAGCTTGTTATGTAACTGACAACAACCATTCTTGAATGAGGGGAAGGGAGGAGAATGACCAAAGAAATAATTTCATAATCATCTCCACAAAAGTATGGGACTGGGCCATGATCAAACTCACAACCCCTGGATCTGCAGTCAGACTCGCTACTGACTGCGCTATGGGGCCTGCTGATCACAGTCAACAATCTTCCATTTATGTCAGGAGAGTCCTGTGTTGAACCAGTGCCAAGCAGATTATTGTGGATTGCTCAAGGACACGACACAGTGCCTGGCTTGATACAGCAACCTCTCAATTAAGTCTTTCTTGTAAAGTGATAAAACCTAATGAGTTACTTCATTTAATCCTTAAGGCTTTGCATGCTGGGTAAATTTTCATGCATTTGTTGTGGTCTGCTGATTTTTTTAGAAATTAACTTTTTTTTTTTTTTTTTTAAATTCTTTCATGACCACTATGTGTGCTTTTTTGGTCCATTTTTTGGCCATTCTTTGAAAGTTCTCAAAGACACCAGCTGATTTGGGTCAACAAGAGTTCCTGGTTATGACAGGACAAATGTTATGTAACTGGTGTAACAGGCAGGAATTTCCCACCAGTCAGTTTGTTTGATTTGATTCTTTACGTCCCATCAACAATCTTTCAATTATGTAGGGACAGGTCTTCCTGGGTTGAACCAGTACTAAGGTAGGATTAATGTTCTTGCTCAAGGACACAACCCAGTGACGCCGGTGAGGCTTGAACCCGCGGCCCCTAGGTCTTGAGTCATGCACTCTACCATTTAGCTACTGTGCTCCCCAGTCAGTTTGTCCATGTGGAAAAAAAAGGGCCGGTCTGTTACAATGGTCATTCCTTTCCCCAGTTACTTTTTCTCCACTGAAGAGTGAAGAAATGGCCAAGCCTGCTACGGTGTTATTGTTTTCATCAGATTGGGGAAAAACTGACTGTTACACTGGGATATATTGCATTTTGAAAACAATATAGATCCTGATGAGAAGGCATTTGATCAGGATCCACATTGGTTTCAATTCTACGTGTAAACACATGCGGATAACGGGATTGTAGCATGTTGATTTGATAAAAGTTTGAGAGTAGTGTAATACATAAAATTTGGATTAATTCAGGCCTCCAGATAAGATTGTGTATTTGAAAATTATTTTTCTTATTTCTTAACCAAAACATATGTTGTGGGTACTCAAAATAACCGTCTCAATGAGACGGTTCTTTTGAGCATCCAAAACACATGTTTAAATTGATGGGTAGGGAAATAAATGCAATTTTAGATGCACAAACTATCCTTATCTGGACCTACGTTAATTGATATACTTACAGTATTGGCATGATCAATGAGGTCCCGTATAAATGGTTTCAGTTTTTCTGCTATATCTACCAATTTTTTGTTGGTTGGAACAGCACCACATGGCAGTGATAACACTTTTGTACCTAAAAACAATACATAGTAAAACATACACTCAGAACTCTTAAATGTGATTTCCAACAATGTGGCATTTTGACAAGTGTAGACTCAGACGAGCCTGTGCAGCCTCCTTTTAAGCTTAGAAACTCCAAATGATGTTCAGTCAGTAGCTTAACACTCGTAGAATATTCAAGCCAGTGAAGCCACTAGCAAAGGCTCTGATCAGACTGCACGTATACACAGGCTGATCTGAGGCTTTGCTGGTTGCACATACCACATTGTTGGAAATCCCATGCCACGGCTCATATTATAAAATTTCATACATTGAGTAATGTACTATAGTTGTAAGCAGTTGCAAATACAGTAAAAACTCAAAAATTCTAATACTGATTTTTCGAAATACTTGCTTTTCTGAAATAAATTTCGAACATAAGACTTTTTATGAATTATTGGTTAATGAATATTTTTCTATAAAAACAAATTATGTTTTTGGTTCTTAAAAGAAACATCTCCCCGAGAAGTTTCTTTTAAGCACCAAAAATGTATGAAAATATTTTTTAATATATTAAATATTTTTATGTCTACCTCCCTATTATTCAAACTTTCAATTCTTCGAAATAAAACCTCTAGTTCCTAGGACTTCTAATTTACGATATTCAACTGTATTACATAACTGATTGAACCTGATGGTCAGACATAAAATCTTAAAACTAGAAGTTGTGTTTATGAAACACGGTACCCCCAACCATTAGCTTATTGAAAAGAATGATCTCACCATCCTGTATCCCCTGATCAATTTTGAAATTCCTAGTTATAATAATTTTTGAGATATCTGGATTACAAGTTTTCAATGGCCAAATTTGCAAAGGGCAATAACTTACATAGAATAAAATAACTTTTTTTTTTTAAGTTTCATCAGGTAATCTACTCATCATCCACTACCAGCTGACCAAGTTTGAAGCCCAAGCTATATTAATTTTCGAAATACCTTAATTACAAGTTTTCTATGTCCAAATTTGCAAAGGGCAATAATTGGAAAAAATAAAATAACTTTTTTTTAATTCACCAGGTAATCTACTCATCATCCTTTATCAGCTGACAAAGTTTGAGGCCACTAGCTGTAATAGTTTACAAGTTTTCAATGTTCAAATTTGCAATGGACAAGAACTCGAAAAAAATATCACCAGATAATCTATTCATTGTCCTCTATCAGCTGACCAAGTTTGAAGCTCCTTTTTTGAGATCTTTAAAAAATACCGGTCAGTTATTTTTTGATGAGGAATTATTTTTGAAATCTATAAACCCTAACTTATTTTTTATTTGACCGGACAGAGGCACAGACGTATTTAGAGGATGGATGCTCAGAGTCTCCTAATAGTCCATGGCCATTTGAAATTTATGGGGTTAAGCCATTTTAATCCCATAACACCATGCTGTACAGTACTAGCCCTAACCTAACACTAACCTCACTAAACACTGCTGTACAGATTGCAAACCTCACTATATATATTGTGGACATGTACGGATGGACGGAGGGACAAGCCCAAAACAATATGCCTCTTCAACTTTTTCATGAGGGCATAAAAATGTATGGCATTAGAAGGCATTGCCCAAAGCCCTGCCAAGGATTATTGAATAACCCTTGGCAGGGCTTTGAGCAATGCCTTCTAATGCCATACATCATACTTGTCGGAGACTTTATTACTAGTCTGTGCTACAAGTACCAAAATCTAATGTGCTTGCTCATAGGTTCAATGGCAAAGACTTACCCTGTATTTCATCTTCAACTTTTCTTTTCTTTGAAGCAGGCTGCAACCAAAGAAGCATTCATACATTTTATACTTATAACTATGGCAATATATAAGAGATTGCATTTGTAAATCACTGTGACCCTAACAATATGCTTGTCCATAAGGGTGTAAGTTCAAAATTTCCAAAATCCTGAACTTTTGAGAATGAGGTATCTCAAGTTCAAGTCTCACTGCAGGCACTACATTGTGCCCTTGAGCCAGACACTTTATCCTCAGCTAAGTACAAGTTTAATCCAGGAAATTCTAACATGACAAAAATGAAAAAAGTCAATAAGCAATGCTTATTAGACACCCCCCGCACAGTAAGAGTCAGTGAAAAAACTTGGCAAGTTATAGTTCAAACCAGCAGACCTTAGTTTTGAAAAGAAGATTTCAGTAGAATCTGTGCAAACAAAAATTATAAACTCCTTCATGCATATGTTCAATGTGTCTATATTGTATGTGCAAAGTTTCAAATTGCTCCATCAAAAGCTGTGGTAGGAGTTGATCGGCCCATGAAGGCACCATCTATGCATATACAAAAGCCTTATTTGGGAAAAATTGTCTATGTTCTCACAGCTGTCATTTTGTCAAAAATTATTTTTTCCCAACCAAACTCCTTCATGCATATGTTCAATGTGTCTACATTGTATAGGCAAAGTATCAAATTGCTCCATCAAAAGCTGTGGTAGGAGTTGATCGGCCCATAAAGGCACCATCTATGCATATACAAACGCCTTATTAGGGAAAAATTGTCTAAGTTCTCACTGCTGTCATTTTGTCAAAAATTATTTTTTCTGAACCAATCTCCTTCATGCATATGTTCAATGTGTCTTCATTGTATGGGCAAAGTATCAAATTGCTCCATTAAAAGCTGTGGTAGGAGTTGATCGGCCAATAAAGGCACCATCTATGCATATACAAACGCTTTATTAGGGAAAAATGTCTAAGTTCTCACTGCTGTCATTTTGTCAAAAATTATTTTTTCTAAACCAAACTCCTTCATGCATATGTTCAATGTGTCTACATTGTATAGGCAAAGTATCAAATTGCTCCATAAAAAGCTGTGGTAGGAGTTGATCGGCCCATGAAGGCACCATCTATGCATATACAAACGCTTTATTAGGGAAAAATGTCTAAGTTCATACAGCTGTCATTTTGTCAAAAATTATTTTTTCTGAACCAATCTCCTTCATGCATATGTTCAATGAGTCTACATTGTATAGGAAAAGTATCAAATTGTTCCATCAATAGCTGTGGTAGGAGTTGATCGGCCCGTGTATGGCCTATAATAGCATAAGCATAAAACCCTATATTAAAAGCCATTTAGAACTACAAATGGAAATAACTCTAATAGAATTGGCCCCTAGCCCTTATTTTTTTGTCTAAAGTATTTGTCTTGCTTATATAAACATGTTTGCAAAGTTTGATGAAAATCCAGCAATGACTCTTCAAGATATTAAGGAAACAAAACGTTACGGACGGACGGACGGACGCACACACGGACGGACGGACGCACGCACGGATGGACAACATGAAAACAGTATACCCACCATAAACAAAGTTTGCGGGGGGTATAAAAAAACTTTGAAATTGAAAGCACTGACATATGAGCATAGATAAGACACTGTAACAGTTTTAAACTGAAAAATGGTGATATTTTTGTTTATTCATGAAAGCATTTGTAATAGGACCCACATATTTCTTTGAAATACCGTAAAATGGAATATTTTCGCGTCGCCAAATTTTCGCGTTTTTGCCCCAAAAACATGAGGATAAATATTCGCGGTTTTTAATTTTCGCGGTCTATTGTACCCGCGAAAATTAGAATTGCAAGTTAAATGTCCTGCAAAATGTCTGAAGTATCCGTTAAGTTGGTAAATTGCACTGCTTGAAACTAGGTGCTTTCTGTATTTCATCTGGAAGATGAATCGTAGTTTCTCGTTGGTCTCAAGTTGAAACTAGTGCATAGAATAGTGGTACATTTTAAGTGACGACGTTAACTGGCAATGAAATGACAAGTCTTTTTTCTCTCCAAAATCAATCGCTTTTTAGCACCATTTATTTAATGATTATCTGAACAAACGCTGACAAAAATATTGTGATCACTGGTCCAAATCTGATTAAATGATCAGGTGTGTTTAAGCCTAATTAATTCATTATCTTTCTCGCTTGTCCAAGCCGTCTATTGTGTAACGGTTGAATGCTCACGAGCATGAGCTTGATTGATCTATTCATGTTCAATGAACCTTATTCATGTAGCTTGACATGTAAACTACGCTGGTTAGACTATGGAAAACGGTGCTTTATGAACACAAATGAATACACAATTATTTTTCTGTATAAAGGTAAATAAACAATTGGTCAAACTTGGAAAATATTTCGCGGATTTCAATTTTCGCGGATCACTACTAACCGCGAAATTCCGCGAAAATTGGACGACGCGAAAATTTCCCATTTTACGGTAATATAATTAGCAATCAGAATACTCACCTTATCTAAAACCTCGGATTCATACTCACCTCATCTGTGCCATTGATGGTAACTGTATAATTGAAACTCACCTCATCTGTGCCATTGATGGGAACTGTATGATTTATACTCACCTCATCTGTGCCATTGATTGGAACTGTATGATTTATATTCACCTCATCTGTGCCATTGATGGGAACTGTATGATTTATACTCACCTCATCTGTGCCATTGATTGGAACTGTATAATTGATATTGACCTCATCTGTGCCATTGATGGGGACTGTATGATTTATACCCACCTCATCTGTGCCATTTATGGGAACTGTATGATTGATACTCACCTCATCTGTGCCATTGATGGGAACTATATAATTGATACTAACATCATCTGTGCCATTGATGGGAACTGTATGATTTATACTCACCTCATCTGTGCCATTGATTGGAACTGTATAATTGATACTCACCTCATCTGTGCCATTGATGGGAACTGTATGATTTATACTCACCTCATTTGTGCCATTGATGGGAACTGTGATTTATACTCACCTCATCTGTGCCATTGATTGGAACTGTGATTTATACTCACCTCATCTGTGCCATTGATGGGAACTATGATTTATACTCACCTCATCTGTGCCATTGATTGGAACTGTATAATTGATACTCACCTCATCTGTGCCATTGATGGGAACTATATAATTGATACTCACTTCATCTGTGCCATTGATGGTAACTGTATAATTGATACTCACCTCATCTGTGCCATTGATTGGAACTGTATGATTTATACTCACCTCATTTGTGCCATTGATGGGAACTGTATGATTTATACTCACCTCATCTGTGCCATTGATTGGAACTGTATAATTGATACTAACATCATCTGTGCCATTGATGGGAATTGTATAATTGATTTTCACATCATTTGTGCCATTGATGGGAACTGTATAATTGATACCCACCTCATCTGTGCCATTGATTGGAACTGTATAATTGATACTAACATCATCTGTGCCATTGATGGGATCTGTATAATTGATACTCACCTCATTTGTGCCACTGATGGGATCTGTATGATTTATACTCACCTCATCCATGCCATTGATGGGAACTGCATCAGGAATGGGTATATTTAAATCACTGTGAACATCAAGCAGCTTAGAAAGACTCAGAGCCTGAAATGAAATTCACGATCAGGGTTCTATCCAGATATTTTTGGAATGGCTAAAATTGGAAATAAGTTATCAACAAAATACAGAAATTTTGGGAAAATATTATCCATAACATAAAAAAGGGACCAAATTTATCCTTAAAATCAAAACCTCTCAGCAAGTGGACAAGGATCATCAATGTCTTCCATACACAGTGTGATGTCATTTAGCCCTTTACTCCATAGGCTTTTTTTTAGATCATGACATCATTTTCTATTTTAGACATTGACAAAATTCAAGAGAAATGTTAGTTAAGTTTTGAATACTTTCGGAAATATTACGGAAAATGGAGCATTTGCTACAAAAGAGCAAATGCTCCATTTTCCATAATATTTTCAAATACATATGTAGTATTTTAAAGGCGTTATTATGGAGGAGAGGGTTAATTAAATTGTGAACCAGAAAAACTTTGAAATCAGAATATTCAGCCTTGTATAGGTTATACCCATTTGAATTACTGCCATTTCTATGTCTACACAGCTTTGTGAGAATAAAATTAAGAAACAATATCTATTAATACAAACATAATCTAATAATCTTGAACTTTCTTTATACATGTCCTTGGACAAGACAGGAAAATATAAATTTATCACTAAACTTGTCCAGAATGAAATCAAGTTGGACAAGTCAGGAATGTTATTTCCACAGCCAGAAATTATTAAGTAGCCCCAGAAGATATCAAACCAAAGAGCTTTGTGCATCCCTATGAGGCCAAAAAATAAAAGTTAATTTTCACTAGTTTTTTCTTATTAGTTTATTAGAATAATAGCCCAAGTGTAAAAGTCTGGTGTTGATTCGACTTTTACAGTTGCTATGGCAACAAAAAATGGCCGCCAAAATAGGCTGAAAATAGGAAAGTGACCCATTCTCGAGAGACCTGACGATACCTATCTAGATCTCTTGCATTTCGCCCTTTGCATCATGGGTAACTAGCGATATTTGGCTAGTCCTGTTCAATTCTCGCACTGCTGTAGTGACAGAATTTATTGTTGACAAGTAGCCTAATGGGCGACGATTACTCACCTGGGAGCCAGCATAATGTTTGGAGATACCATGATTGATGATGCTCAAAGGCAGGTAACTCTGAACATGAAACAGTGACCAGGAACTAATTAAAAACATAAGATATTTTACCAGTCCTGGTTATCTGCAAGTATTAAAAAGATCTGAAAAAAAATGGTGAAAGTGTATTTTCAGATGCTCAAGGGCAGCTAACTCTGTAGTCAGTGATGGGATCTGACCAATCCAATCTTTAATGTATGTCTTGATAACCTACAAGCATGAAAAAAATCAAATGAAAATGAAGGCGCTAGAGTGGTCACAACATTATACATCTATATTTTAGATGCTCAAGAGCAGCTAACTCTGTAATTGGTGATCGGGTGTGGCGAATAATCTAACTCATTGAAGCTTTTATGGGTGTCATTGTTACCTACAAGACTGAGGAAGATCCATTCAAAAATGAGGGTGCTAGAGTGGTCACAAAAGATCTCCCATTGTAAGTCCATGCAGATTTTTTATAACACTCAAGGGCACTTAACTCAACAGTCTGAGGTTAGTTCTACTTCAAGTTCAAACTTATCCAAGTTTTATGGTTGTCCTTGTTCCCTGTAAGAATGAAGAAGATCCAATCAAAAATGAAGGCGCTAGAGCAGTCACATTATCCATCATTTTTTTAAGATTATCAAGGGCAGCTAACTCCATAATAGGCAATGGGATCTTGACGAAATTCAAACTTATCCAAGCTTTTATAATTGTCCTTCTTATCTGCCAGAATGAAGAAGATCCATTCAAAATTGAAAGCACTAGAGTGGGCACAACATTTCTCCCATTATAAGTCCAGAAGCTCAAGGGCAGCTAACTCATAAGTCCTTGGTCGGATCTTGCAGAATTTCAAACTCATCCAAGCTTTTATGTTTGTCCTTGTTAGATGAAAGAATGAAGAAGATCCAATCAAAAATGTAAATGCTAGAGGGGTCACAACATTATCCATCAATTTTTAAGATGCTCAAGGGGCGCTAACTCCAAAACTGGTGAAGGGATCTTGACAAAATTCAAACTCATCCAAGCTTTTGTAGTTGTCCTTATTGTATTCGAGAATGAAGAAGATCCATTCAAAATTGAAAGCACTAGAGTGGTCACAACATTTCTCCCATTATAAGTCTATGGGGATTTTTCCAAACGCTCAAGGGCATGTAACTCAGAAGTACCTGGTCGGATCCTGCTGAATTTCAAACCCATCTATGATATTATGGGTTTCCTTGTTGCCTACAAGAATGAAGAAGATCCAATCAAAAATGAAGGAGATAGAGTGGTCACAACATTATTCATAAATTTTTCTGACGCTCAAGGGCAGCTAACTCGGAAGTCAGTGATGGAATCCTGTCGGAATTCAAACTCATCCGAGCTTTTATGGTTGGTCTTGTTATCTGCAAGAATGAAGAAGATCAATCCAAAAATGAATGCACTAGAGTGGTCACAACATTTCTCCAATTATAAGTCTATGGGGATATTTCCAGACGCTCAAGGGCAGATAACTCATAAGTCCCTGGTCAGATCTTGCCGAATTTCGAGCCCATCCAAGATGTTATGGTTGTCCTCATTACCTGCAAGAATAAAGAAGAACCAATCAAAAATGAAGGAGCTAGAGTGGTCACAAGGTTTTCCCCATTATAACCCTATGGGAGCTATCTATTGCCATGGAAATCAGAGTTCTGATCCAATCTAGCCCAAAACCTAATGAAGCCAATCCCCCACCCCAATGATGCTCCAAATGAAATTTGAGTATGATTGGCCAGCTGGTCTAAGAGATGTTCATGTTTGAAAGAGTGAACGCAGACAGACACACTGACGGACGGACGGATGCCGGCTTGAATCCCATCTTATAAGCTCACCCTAACATTAGCCAAAAGTTAAATTTTTGACAGTTTATGATGTGAAGCCCGGAGTCATGCAAGCAGTGATTGCAAAATACATTTTTAATAAAAATGGCCGCTCAATCTCAGTGTGCACCGAACGAAAGGCGACAGGTTTGTATGTGCTAGCATGCTACCTATTTGCGACAATGGAAAGAGACCATTTTGGAGCAATTTTGAGACATTTGACAGAGAAATTAACATAGAGCACAAGCAAACACTAAAAAGATCAAGGTTGGCAATCGACCGGTCAATATGCATATTGACCAGACCAGTGGTCATTACTGGTTTTAACCGGTCCAGGCCCCCTAGCAGACTCTCATGAAATTAAAGGTCTTTTATAAAGGCTATTTTAGGCCAAATAAAGGTTGTTTCATTGAAATTCTAACAAAAATAAAGAGCAAATTAACATCCAATTTTCTAGTATTTTTATCCTATCCTGATCTTTAAAACCATGTTATGATAGATGATGGTATGAAGGGGGTGCAGCAAATCATTAGCCAATAAATTTTTAGCCCATTAATCAAAAATCAAAGGGGAAATATTCGAGTTATTCACTCCCTAGTTGAAAGCCTCACTTTCAACAAAAAAGCTTGTGTTAAGCAGTGTTGGATTGAAAAATAAATGACATATTTTCTAATCTAAAAGGGGGGTACCGGGGGACCTCCCCTGAAAAATTTTGAAAACCAAGAAAGCAGGGGAAGCCATCTCTGGTCATTTTGTAAGGACAATTTTACATTCAGTAAATGAACAATTTCAAAGGATATTGCTCCCATTTATTGTATGCTCTTTTTAAAAAAAAATAAAATAAGACAGATATGCATATTGTCTGTATTAGTCTTGGGGTGTAGATAACACTGTTTAGATTTGATGACATTAGAAAATCATCAGGACATTATTCGAAAGTCAATAAACCCAATAGATGCTATCCATTAATTTTTGTTGGGGCAGTTATTGTACCTAATGTCTGGAGTTTTGGTGGTTCTATTCTCAGGTCGGGCACATTCTTTCAATAGTTGTGAGTTACTAGTGAGAGATGAGCACTGAGTACTAATGAAAGGATTTGGATTAAGCCAGCCTAGGAAAAGGGTGGTTATGATCAGATAGTCATTCCGACATTACCTCAGCTGTTTAGCATGGATGTAAAGCAAGAAACCAACCCAAAAGCATTTATATTTACCTTATCTCACTCTTTTTTATTGCTGCCTTATCTGAATCCTCAGAAAAATTGACTATAAGAGTCTCCCTGGTGCAAAAGGTAGGTAAGAACATAATGGTCTGAGGATGAATATACCAAGATGTCGGACATTACTTATCAACATATGTATGGTCTATTTCATTTGTTCTAACTGATCTTGCAAAATTTAAAGGTTTATTAATCAAAATAAAGGTTATTAAAGGTTTTTAAGCCAAATTAAAGGTTTTAAAGGATTGCAACCAAATTAAAGGTTTCTAAAGGTTTTAAAGGTTCCACTAGGGGGCCTGCCGGTCATTACTGGTCGATTGGTGGTCAATTGGTCGATTGAAAAAAAACATGGTCGATGTGAAGATACTTAGCATTAGTTATCCCATTTTACTGGACTTAATAAACAGACAAAAAATAGTTTCAGTACAAGATAATACAGGCTTAATGTGTTTCATGAGTTGCTATTGCTTTAAAAAAAAAGTATTAATAATTATTTAAAATAGGGTAAAACAAACAAAAATGAAATGTCAATAGTTTCAGATCTTCAGTCTCAATCAAACTGAGTCATAAACACAACTTTCAGTTTAGACTTAAGACTTGCACTTAATTTCTATTAACCATTACAAATGTAATTTTAAAAAAAGCAACTGCAAGTAATGAAATTAAATTAATTTTAAAACTAGCTTACTCATAGTCATAGAAAATATTTAAATCGGTGACTAATTAAATGAAAGAAAGTACAAAAAATCAATCAATATTTCAAATTGATCATCAAAGAGGTCATCATCTACGAATTAGTCTTTGCTCTTTTAGTTAAAATGCAAATTGAATCGGTTTCTCACCTGAAAAGACAAAGGTGTAAATTGTAAAGAAAACACTAAATGTTGAACAAAATATCAATGAGTTTATTTTAACTTTAATTACCCCAGAACAAACAAAACTGTCAAAATACTGGACATGTCTCTCAGACTGAAGAAGGTGTGTCCAGTTTATAAGACCTATCCAATCACTGAGCTTAAAATGCATTGTCTAATTCACTGGCATCTGTGTTAATATAGAGGTGTGAAAGTGTGGTCATTCTGTTATCTGCTGCTATCAGTTAAATTAATAATTCAACCAGTGTCATAAATTATTGTTATTGTCTCAAAATGATGAAAATACCCTGTTAGGCTGTATGGTTATTCTATTCTGCCCTTGACGATTAAAAAAAGACTATATAGAGTAATGTGCCTTGATTGCAATGCAGAACTCAGTGCTAAGGTGAAAAGTGCCCTTGGCAGAGACAAAACAGTATTTTTTTCTTTTTTCAATAAATCGAACATAAAACCTGACTTAATATCTCAATCCACCACTAAAACGGCCTCTTAAAATTTTCAATCGACCACTCAGATTTGTATTGACCAGTATTGACCACTTTTTTGCATATTGACCAGTGCGGTTTTAACCGGTTAAAACCGCTGGTTAAAACCGGGGGTGGTTTCGACCGCCCAACCTTGAAAAAGATAGTTTAACATATGATGAGAATTATCTTTGCACACAACATATCAAAAGTTTTTCCTGTATTCCCTTGTGCTGATACCTTATTCTTAAAAGATCAGTCTCCAAAAGCTTAAATTTAGCCCAAAATGACAACTTCTCCATTCTAAGCCTATTTTGTTAGCCATTTTTGTTACCATAGCAACAGTAAAAGTAAAATAAATGCCAGAAATTTACACTTGGGTTATTATTCTAATAAACAAATTGGGTGATTTTGGTGAAAAGCAACTTTCAGTTTTTGGCTCCAGAGGGGGCCAAATTTGCCGTTTAATGCACATCTGTAGCTCTTTCTCAAGACAATCTCAACATTTGCTTTTATCATTCACATTTTGTTCTTATCTTTTAACTTTCAGCATTCTCTTTCCCAGACAGATTCTGAAGGCAGTTCAGGGTTCCCCCAAAAAAATCAAAAACACAATTCCATGATTTTTCCATGATATTCCATGATCCACAATGTAATATCCATGACTATTTTTAAATGCACTGCCTCCAACCTCCCCTTTTAGCAGCATCATCACCACGCTGAGCATAAACGCGGAATGCAGCAACAACAGCATGCTTGTAGATGGTGCATGCATTTGGAAATAATTAAAACTTGAAACCACCAGTAGCCAGAAAAGTAGCTGTCGGACAGTGTCAGACAGCTAGTTTTCTGGCTACTGTTGGTTTCCTCAAATTATTTCACAAAATTCCATGATTTTTCCATGCATGGAACTTTTTTAGTGATTTTCCAGGTTTTCCATGATTTCCTGAGCTTGTGGGAACCCTGGCAGTTATACAAGTGACCTAAAATACATTTTTAGACAATTCAGGCCTAGATGTTCTTGTACAGTGCAGACCCAGATGATCTTGTGATACAGAAAACATGCATATCACAGTATAGCTATATTGAAATCTTATTTATTTTTAAAGTAGGTCACAATTTTATGCTCAAAATTTTATGACATACCTTATGTATTTCCTCAAGTTCTATGATCTTTTGTGGGAAGACATCTTTCACTAAATGCTCTCCCTGCAAAACATAGCATCACAATCTTTTAAACTAGAATTGTTTTTCCACAAAAAAAACAAACAGATGTCCCCCCTTTTAGGGTTCAAAATGTTAGTAAATACATGTACAATTATCAATCAAAGGGAAATAACTTCAAAAATAAACAAAGCAGAGTTATGGTTCTCATTTATAACACATCGTCTTATTGTGCTTTACAAATGTATGAAGCTTCCAGTGTTTCCGCGAGAGTGCGTTTCTTGCTTGTTTGATGCAATAAATTGACTGCTGACGCACTGACAGGTTATCTGTGAGTTTTTCGTGACCTGTGGAAAATAGACCTGCACACAAATATCTTTGCTGGGTATTTCCATGACCTATCTGATTTATTTCAAAAACGACGACTGTGCATGTCAAAAGTCATTTGCGATTCGCACAGATGGGGTTTCGTTCCAAATAATTTTCGCTTGTTTCGCTCTCGCTGCTATTTTGGGGCATTATGCAGCATAAATTTTGAAAAAAGTAGTCTAGAAAAGAAAGTTTTCTTTGCTCCAATACACCAAAATATATAAGACAACGATTTTAAAAGAAATGAAACCAATGCATCACGTCTATTTTCAGACTGACCGTCTGCGCATGGGTAAAGCGCTCAACTGTTAAACAACAATGGCTTACCCGTAATGAAATTGGTGAGCAGACACTTTTATTTCCTGTCCTCTGGAGGATAGGGCTTTAACTACAAGCAACACAACATTGAATAATTCCCATGAAACAGAAAATGTAACAAAAGCCGTCGATCACAAGCCTATTGATAGTAAAACATGCACCGAACTTCGAGAACTTTTATCTTACGATACGGGACATTCTTCAATTACCTTAAATATTGACGCATGCTCAGACAAAAAGTAATTATACATTAAAAAAGTTCTGACCCTCTTAATTTGCCAATGACCCCCAAATTTTCAAACAAGGGGTCATCAATGACCCCCAAAAATTCTGTTCTTGCAGAAACACTGAACTGTTTCATCAAAATATCTTTAACAGTTATCAAGTAATAGCGCGCGACACGATTTTGTGATGAAATAGCATTGCAAATGATCAAAGGGAAATATCTCCAAAAATAAACAAAGCAGAGTTATGGTTCTCATGTATGACACATCGTCTTATTGTGCTTTTTAACTATATGAAGTTTTATTCAAATAGCTGTAATGGTTTTTAACTTACAGAGTGGACACGAACTAACATTGCAAATGATCGAAGGGAAATAACTCCAAAAATATGCAAAGCAGAGTTATGGTTCTTGTACATGACACGTCTAATTGTGCTCTACAACTGTACTCTGAAAGTGTGCAAAATACATTAGTATTTAAAGAAAATCAATCTAAAACAATACCTCTGACTTGAATCTGTCTTTAAATTCTTGAACCTATAAGAACAAAAAAAGAAAATACAAGTATTTGTGGTTTATACCGATAAACTGCAGTACAGTAAAACCTGTGTAAAATGATCACTCTCAAAAAGAACAAAATTTGGTTTTCAAGACTTTTTCGCTTAATGCAGCCAAAGGTATTGCAGAATGCTGCTAGGGGAGCATTCTGCAATACCTCTGACCTTCATTAAGCTACCATTTGTCATAAAGATCTTTGTTTTGTCTATTTTCTAGTGGCCGTTTTACACAGGTTTTACTGTACAAAGAAGAAAAATACCATAAAACTGTTCCAGTTTGAGTGAATCTGTTTTGCAGGGTGATAGCCTTCCTTAACCCTTTGTATACTGGAAACCCCCAAATGGGTATTTTGGCAAACAGTGAAGACCAGATGAAATGCAGTATAATGCTGCACTTCATCAGGGTCTGCATTGTTTGCTACAGATTAAAACAATCTTCAGGGACAGAAATACATCATGATTTAGAAAATTCTACCTGAGACCCCTTAAAGTACACAATAGGCAGTCCCATATGTATTATAGCAATATGTATGGGAAAATCCAATTGAATACAAAGGGTTAAAATGTCAGATACCATTTGGTGTCTGATATTCATTATTTTTTACAAAATGGAGTAGGTTGAGAAAATAGTAGTAGAAAAAGAGCTGTGTTACCAGCATCAAGGTAAAACTTATTCTATATTCGACCTAGATCTTGAACAAATCTGTAAATAACTCGTCTTAACTCTAGAGAGAGATTTGGGTAACATAGGACCCAGGGTTATTAAGCCCAAGTGGAATTACTTTGAAGTTTAACTTTATTCAGTTGTTGAAACTACAAACTACAGTCATGATGATTGTCTTTAAAAATAAATACTTTCAAGAGCACTTTTCTTTAATTACTATTACAAGAATACATACAGTCAATGTACATGTACTTAGTAGATTAGTATAAGCTTGAATTATATGAGCGCGGATCTGACAAAAGGGTCCTTCGGGCATTTTAGCAGAATTTGTCTTATCAAAATTTCAAAAACATCTAAATTTTCAAGATTTTGCATATTCTTACAATAGAGTCAAATTTCTTCTAACATGTAGTACAATCAAAGGAGAAAATAGTTCTGATAAAATTAAGTGATATGTATTATGTTTGTTGCCATGGCAACAGCTGAGCATATGGACTATACATTACCTTTAAAAAGGGGTACCTCATTTCAAATGCTTTTGTAAACACGAGATGAGTGTATGTGGGATATTTGTGCAGTCTATGCAATTGTATACACATCAGATTTACAGAAACCTGAAGCATTCTTGAAATATTGCTCCTAGCGTCTTTGTTTTAGAGTCATATGTTGACACAATGGTGTTGACGCCAGAACGTCATTAACAACGTTAAGTGACGCCATGTGTAAAACGCACCATCTATACAAGTTCAAACGCTCATGTCTTTGTTATTTGTAAAGATAATCTCTTCAAATTTTCTGTAATTGTTCACAATAGCTAGGTCTTTCTTTCTCTGTAAATATCTCACTATTGACTTTTGTTGCCAGAAGGTCCGTTCTGTCAGATCTTGGCTCATATATATGTAATAGTGTGCCTTTAACCGCATAATACACGTAATACATATTGCAATATGGGTTTGCCATGTTGCAATATAATTTCAAAAGCTCACTGGAATTTTTGTTGCACTTGTACATGCTAGAAAATATATGTTGTACATACTTTGTTTGTTTGTTTTGTTGCTTTACGTCCCAAGTCAACAGCTATGGTCATGGCAGGACGGTCAGTTCACCTATCCACACTTTTTTCTGGGCAGGCTTGAATAAGCGGTTAACCAGTAATTTGTGAAAATACTTACTTTGCAAATAGCGCAGACCCTGATGAAATGTCACATTTCATCTGATTCTTCACTGTTTGCCATTTGAAGAATACATTCAGGAGTCACTAGTATACATTTGGTTTAAAGCTTTAAAGCTCCAACATTTTTGGAGAATTTTCATCACAATCTAAGTCATTGATTTGGAGGCTAATATTTGTTCCTTAAAATTTAGTGTTATGTCAATACTGTAGTTTTTCCCAGTTATGTCAATACAGTAGTTTTTCCCATCTCAGTCTTTTCCCTTAATAAATTTGAGATGGTTTACTATAAGATTTAAGCCTCTGAAGATTGTTTTTATCTCAGCAAACAGTGCGGACTCTGATAAAATGCCACTTTCTGCAGCATAACATCTGAGTCTACACTGTTAGCCAAAGTATGAAAATTTGTTTGTCACAGAGAAATAAAGACTACTTATATTATAATATAGCCTTTACTTCTCTGTCTAAAATGTATAAAATTATGGTTATACTAAGGAACACATATTTAGATAGAAAAAGATGAATTCAAAAGGTAGTTACCATATTCAACCTAATATATGAGCATGTTTCTTTAAGTGATCAGTATCAAAATTTCATTTTAGGGGGTATATCATCAGGTATGTTCTGAAATTTAGTTTTAAATCGATGTGATCTCCGAAAAGCACAATGTATATTGTGTATATCTGATTCAGATAATGAACATTTTAAATACAGCTATCCCCATTTTGATACACTTTTTAGCATTAAAATTTAGTTTCAACTCAAATTGGAGCATTGCAAGCTACCTGTACTTGTCTGACAATCATCCAACAAAATATGACCTCATTAATGATGTCATACTATTTCTCACAGTGTTGAAAATTTCTTATGTTATCCTTACGCTGTGCACACTATTAGAATGCATGTTAGTATTACAGTCAATCCCAAGGTGTAATTACAGATTAATCATGTGGATGAAAAACACTGCTGATCTTGATTAGCTTGCTTTATCCAAAGCCAGCTGATCTGGATCTACACTGTTTCCCAAAGCCAGCTGATCTGGATCTACACTGTTTCCAAAAATAGAATTTTGCAAAGGCTACGTGCACTGTGCATTTTTAAAGTTGAATAAAGCACTTGTAATTTAAATCAAAAGCCCAATAACAGCAGAACAAACATTTGAGCAAGTGCATGGCAAACCCAATGATTAGCTTGGTGCCCAGCAATGATTCGTGAGCTGTCTGCGAATTCGACCAGTCGTGAGTCCCATTAGTACCTGTAAGAGTCCATGCTAGGCACATGAAAAAAACTTGGATCCTTAGCTACCCAATAAACACACATCAGTCAAATTGATGGTTTTATTATGCACAGGCTCATTTTGTGTTAAGGCCAAAAATTATAAAATTGTGTTTCAGGTTACATGAAATTTTAAAATAGGGATGGTAGGTAGGAAAATATTTTTATTTTGTAAAAGTTTTTACATAGGGAAGATAGGAAACAGTATGGCCGAACTGGGAAATCCCCTAAAACTGCTTAGAAACTTTAGGGTCTGGGGCAAAGAATTAGGCACGGTCAGGTAACCTGAAACACACGATTTTTTATTTTAGGCCTAAATCTAAAAGCAGCAATAACATTAAATATTTTGGAGACATGTACCTGAATCTGAAAACAGGATCATATCACATATTCAGTCCAAACTGACCTTAGCAAATCACTAAGTTCAGAAAATACTTTTAGAGCAGATGCCAACTTGCTTAAAAGAAATGGAATTGTAGATTAAAGAAGTGTTTTAGAAGAAAACTATGTCCCCCAACCGCAAAAGGAGCTGCTCGTTATCGTGCCACAATGTTCAATCAATTATTTCAAGGGAGAGCATGCACAAACACAATTTTGGTCAAACTTTGAAATTACAAAGTGTGTGGTTACCGTGAATATAAGGTCAAGGTCATTAAAATCTAATTCACTCTTTTCTGTCTCCAAACTAATAACATGTATCCATGCAAGTTTGGTGCAGAAAAAACCTTTGGTTCAGAAGACAGAGCTCAGAAAAGGCTGAATTAACAGAGTTTTTTTTAAGGATGATGACTTTGAAATGAGGTCAAGGTCACCAAAATCATATCAACTCTACATTTTGTCACAAGGATACAATACATTAAGTTTAGCTAGAATACATTGTTCAAATCAAGAGATATCATACAAAGTCCCTATTTTGGTCAAAATATGACATTTCAAAGTGCTGGTGTGACCTTGAAAATTTTGTCAAGGTCACCAAAATCTAATTAACAATTCCCCTTCTCCTAACAACGTATCTTTGCGAGTTTGATCAAAATCCATTGACTGGTTCAGAAGATAACGCACAGAACCATATTTTGGATATTTCAAAGTGCCGGTGTGACCTTGTCAATTAAGTCAAGGTTAACAAAATCTATTCTACTATTCCCCTTCTCCCAACAATGTACCTGTATCTTTGCAAGTTTGGTAAAAATCCATCCACTAGTTCAGAAGATAACGCATGGAAACCATATTTTGGACATTTCAAAGTGCCCCAATGACCTTGAAAATAAGGTCAAGGTCACCAAAATCTAATCAACTCTTCCCCTCCTCCCAAAAATGTATATGCAAGTATGGTCAAAATCCATCAACTGGTTCAGAAGATAATGCATGGAAACAAAAAAGTGGACGCCGACGGGATCTGCACCAAAAACATAAAAATCTGCAGTTATTGCAGGGGCTGAAATTAAGTGATCATCAACACCAGGGATTTCCCTTTCTTTCTTCATTCAGGGACTTTCTGTTGACTTTCTAGGAAATGCATGTGAATCAGCAAAACTGAGAGAGCACTTGAATCTCCATTTTAAATAAAGATCATGAAAACCCCAATCTTATGTTGAATAATAAGTCTAATGGTCGTAGAGGTAATTGGTAGAAATGTGAATATAATGTGGGTTTTTTTTGTCCGGTAGTCAAGAAATTTCAACCAATATGTACATGTAGATTGGGACAATTAGGAGCCGATATCCTGCCCAATGTTTTGCCTAAGAAAATCCATGGCACCGGTTTCAGATCCAAATTAGATTTTCTATTCAATCCAGGCAGAAAGCCCCTGATAAATGTCATTGTCTCTCAAACTACCAAAAGATAAAATTCTGCAAACATAAATATTCACTCACAATTTTATCACGGATCTGAAAAAAAAAAATAGTCTGACTGGTTTAAAGTAACAAACCAAAACAAGATATAGCCCTGAATTCAGTGTTATGAGTATGAATATGAAACTGTAAACAATTAACAGTAATAAAAGTCTAATAAAACATGCAGATTTTTCGAATTTATATCTATTTTAGAGAAACATGTAAAATAACAAAACATAAATCCCTTTTATCTAAATCCTAAGTTCACCTTCAGTATCATTCAGATCATAACAATAGCCTGTCAAGTATGTTTTAGTGCTTAGTTTAATAAAAAAAAATACTTACATCTGCACAATTTCAAGATCAGACCTTTCAACCCAACCCCAGAGGTCAAGGGTGTGTATAAACAGGGATCTCGATAACTCCATTTTGGGGCTGAAATTCAGCCCAATTCCCAATGTTAAAAAGTTTGTATTTCTCTATTCCAGACAAAAATTCCCAATCTGAAATGTTTTTTTTTTTGGTTCTCCATCTTTTTTTTCATATAATACGAATACAGAGAATATTGTTACATATTTGTAAAATATATATAAAATATTCATTGCTAGCACTGGCATTTGAAGAAGCTTTTCAGAAATATTGATGATTCTGTCGTTTTCATCTTTCATACCCAGATAGAAAATTCTTCCGATTAATTTCGGCCATGACATCGTTTTGTAGTGTATTGCCAGTGAGTTTTGTGTGGCATCCGGTATAAAAGTTTGAAAATTGGACACCTTAGGATTCAAAAAAAACTTTCTATACAGCAATGTGTTTGCTACCTATGTCGTATATGTTGAGTGAGCATTTAAGAAATTCATTGAGACAAGGCCTTATTTTCTTTTGTTCTGAGCTCCATCAGAGCTCTCTGAAACGCAGAATTACGCGTATTACATAGCTCCAGATAAGGATTGGAGGCAATTGGGTATTTACCCACCTCTTTTTGGCTTAATTGAGTATTTCAAATTTTAAATTGGGTATTTCAAGTTTTTGTATTGGGTATCTATCTGAAATCAAATAAAAAAAGAATCCTGGCCTTGTTTCTCCAGACTTTTTTGTTTACTTTCGGTTTCACTTTCAGAAAGCACACTTGCAATATTAGTATAGATGAGATCGCCATTTCCAACTTAATTCGAAAATCCAACGTATCTATCAATTTATCTTTGATTCTTCGAACCACCAACGCGATAATTAGAGTTTGTTGCGATGTGATATTATTCAATTGCTCTAAGGCTTTTTCGCCCACATTACGCCATTGTTATTGTAAAGCGAGACGAATGTCGTAATCGTGTAAAATATTGGGTATAGCTATACAGCAATAAGAATGTTCCTGGACTGGTTTACAATTAAATTAACTAGATTCGGCGCCACGCCGTGTATAAATTTGTACCAAACAACAGCTTGTGATGCAAAAAACAACAATCGCAAACTGTATACTATAGCGTCATACGCTACGAAAAGTTCGGAATTGAGTATAAAGGATTTTTATTGCGTTTTTGTACGCAAAGACATGAATTTAATTGCGTTTTCAGGTCCACGAAATTGCGTAAATACGCAATACGCAGCCTTATCTGGAGCTATGTATTAGTATGCACATTTTTCCCTGGGACGCATTATTTTTGCTAGGTGGGAGTTCCGCGTACACATGTTTTTTCAGTCGGCACGCGCTAAAAATCCAGGAGCACACCGGGAGATCAAAAGCCCTTTGATATTATCGATCGTGACACGCTTTCGAGCCGCGGGAGTCATGATTATTGTCCTGTCTCTGTTGACCAATCGTATGACTCGGACTGCAGTGAAGCAAATCTGACAGGTGATTGACAGGATTACCGATGCGGGACAGTGTGATTATTACGAGGTCATTATTAAAGTAATTAAGCAAGGATTATCAGATAATTGTTTGCAACAGATGCGCTACCAAAAACTAATAGGGTATTGTAAACATCATCAGACTTGCTTGTCATGTTACCGACTTCCGAATTCGACTGATTAGGGATGAAAGAGAAAACATATTTAATTGCACTCGTTTGCGATTTGAGCAACATAAACATGGAGAAAAAACAATGAGTTTACCGATTTGCATTTCTTCATTCGTTCATTGCTACGGCAAACAAAAGAGTCTGAGAATTGTTGAAAAAATAACGGTACATCAGTAAGCAGTATACGGTAACGTCCGAATGACAAAAATTCTAAATGAAGCTACACTACAAGCCGTGCGATGAATTATATCATCGGAGGTCCAAGCCGAGTGTGTAGATGAATAAACACAAACAAATCACTTTCATCAAGTAAAATGGTTCATTCTAAATCATGGAAGCCATGTTAAATGGCTAAGTAATGTCAGTCTATTCATTGCAATCGCCACAGACACTAGCGAGATGCGATTTTAGAAGAAAAAAGACTTCCATCTGCATAAGATTATTCAAAACAGAGGAATCTATCTATCTATCTATCTATCTATCTGTCTGTCTGTCTGTCTGTCTGTCTGTCTGTCTGTCTGTCTGTCTGTCTGTCTGTCTGTCTGTCTGTCTGTCTTGTTAATGAATAAAACAAGTACCAATAGTTTAATCTTTTATTTTGATTAAAGGCCCAACGAAAAAATGTGCGTTCAGGTTACACGAAATTTAAAAATATACATGTACCAAAATATTTTGTTTTGTTAAGTATGAACAATCCATTAATGCTTAGAGGGTTAAAATCAGTCGATCTATAATTTATCCAAATGTATCACTTCCGGCTAAAATGGAAAAGATATAACGGTATGCACAAATTGGTGGGACTCCAATTTTTTTGGAGTGGGACTCCCACTTTTTCCAGTGGGACTCCTACTTTTTGCCAGATGGGAGTCCTGAACTATTGTTTTCAAAATCCTAGTGAGAGCTCTGACAACAACAGAAAATTCATTTAACAAGACAGACAGACAGACAGACAGACAGACAGACAGACAGGCAGGCAGGCAGGCAGGCAGGCAGGCAGGCAGGCAGGCAGGCAGGCAGGCAGGCAGGCAGGCAGGCAGATAGATAGAAAGAAGTCCTCTGTTTTGATTAATCTTATGCAGTTGGAAGTCTTTTTCCTTCTAAAAACGCATCTAGCTAGTGACTACGGCGATTGCAATAAGTAGATTGACGTTACTTATTAGCCTTTTTAGAATAAACGATTTTACTTGCTGAGAGTGATTTGCTTGTGTGAATTCATCTGCAACAACAGAAAATTCATTTAACAAGACAGACAGACAGACAGACAGACAGGCAGGCAGGCAGGCAGGCAGGCAGGCAGGCAGGCAGGCAGGCAGGCAGGCAGGCAGGCAGGCAGGCAGGCAGGCAGGCAGGCAGATAGATAGAAAGAAGTCCTCTGTTTTGATTAATCTTATGCAGTTGGAAATCTTTTTCCTTCTAAAAACGCATCTAGCTAGTGACTACGGCGATTGCAATAGGTAGATTGACGTTACTTATTAGCCTTTTTAGAATAAACGATTTTACTTGCTGAGAGTGTACGGAGGACTCCCGCATTGTAAAATTTATGCGTACTCAGACAAAAGTTTGCGTCCCAGTACGCGTAATTCTGCGTTTCCGAGAGCTCAATCATCATCATAATCGGATTTTTGATTAACGTGCAGGTGCAGGGGCATCATCCACATGAGTGGGCCCCTTTCCAGGTAGCTGGCTAGCTGCACACATAGCAAATCTCACACCTGATCTCCAGGTGCTCCTTTCTTGAGGCCAATGAGGGTCAACTGTGGTGAGCTTCTACTCACGGCAGTCTTTCTCTGTCAGTTTCTTCCATGTTTGCTTGGGCCTCCCTGCCCCCCGCTTGCCGTCAATCTGCATATCATATGCTGTTCTGATTGCACCACTCGAACGAGCCACATGCCCAAGCCAGCGAAGCCTTCTCTCTCTCAAAATGAGGCTCGCTTGACCTTACCCTGGCCACATCCTCTGGCTTGATACTGCAGATCTGTCTGATCATGGCCCTATCATTGCGTTGCAAGCGCTGCAGGTTCGTCTTGGTAAGTGGCCAAGTTTCACTGGCAAGGAGCATGGCGCTCCGCACGCAAGAGCTGTACACATGGCCAGTGCTTGCACTAGTGGACGTTTTGGGCGTTTTTACGTCTGGAATTGGCTTCTGTACAACTTAAATCCGAAGGTCGGACGTACTCTGACTTCCCCATAAAATCGTGTACGCCCGTCGGCAATAGCCGTGACGTATATATCGGTATTGAGAATTTGACCATCTGATCTCGCCGCCTTCTTCAGAAAGTCAAGTGTGCGTAACGGCAGTTATACTTGATAAAGAATTCATTCAGTGATTGACCAATGAACGCTCAGGACAACATCAGACCGCCCACTGCCTGCTGTGCCGATTTAGTTGACAGGTGTTGAAAAATTATTGCGACGTCCACATGAGTAATATTTTAGAGAAAAAGATCTGTGTCGGGAAACCCTTCCGTTTTTTTCTGTCCAAACTTTTGTTGCATTTTGTTCCAAATATTATTCCAATATTTGTTTAATTTTTGGTTTGAAAAAACGAGAGAACAATGTTTTTATACAAAATTTTACATTTCTGCAGTAGACATGATGTTTTTGTATCGGAATCAAATGCTAAAATCTGAGAAAAATCAGAAACTATCAATCTCCGTATTTACCCCACCCACTAGGCCCGCATTATGAAGAAAATAACGAGACAGTTGCATTTAGGAACATGAGTTTTAAATATCATAACCAACACAATTTTAAGCAATAAAGGCAAGGTCTTTTAACATCATAAAGAGCTAGCAAATTTAGCTTAAATATTTTTGTGAGTTATTTAAAATTTGTTGTTGTTGTTGTTGTTGTATATTCAATAGAGCCAATTCAACACTGGCGTAGAACTCTGTGCGTAATAACTCTTCTGCTGTCACTAAGTGCTTTTCACAAGGTATTGTAGGTATCGAGCAAGTTGATTTTTTTAACTAAATACATGTATCTTCACTATACTATTAATTTTGCGTGATTAAAAAAAAAGAAAAAAAAGGCTATTGTCTGTCTGCCTTAAATCTTCCTGTGCTTGTGATGAATTTTCCCAGTGCAATCCGCATTCTCTGATTTGCTTGTCTTGGAACATCCACCAAATAACCAGTAAGTACTTGAAAGTTTATGTCAACAATATGTCCTAATCCAAATTCTTTTAAAATATCTTCAATTTCTTTTTCTAGTAAGTTCCTTTCTGTATCAAATTTTTTGCAGTCATATATATAGTGTCTGACAGTCTCCTTTTTGTTGCAGGTTTCACATTTATCTGTTTTGGTAAAATTTGTAGATTGTTTTAACAAGTTGAGCTTTTAAAAGAACTATGTCTAGGCCTTGAGTCAAAGCAGGTATTTTTGAGTTGTAAATAAATTCTATCCATATTACAGCACAAGAAAGATTTCTTTAGATCATAAGGGAAATCTTGCCATACCTGCCCGTTCTCTCTGTCTTACCCATCACTTTTTACAGCACCCCCTCCCCCCAAAAAATATGCTGAATTTTTTCATATACCAATTGACAGCCCAATTTTTATGGGAATGCTCTGCCATATTTGTAATAGAATTTGTAAGACTGTCATCTATTTTTTAGGGACCCAAACATTGTGGGCCCAGATCAAACTTCTAATAGAATAAACTGATCAGTGTTCAAAATCTTGATTCTTAAGGCATTGGATGCTAGACAGATTGCTGAAACATTTATCTTTGAACAAGAAAAATGAAACCCATTGCTAAGGAATAGTCAATTAATGACCCTTCTCTTTTAGGGGCAGTCTGATATGGGTCCACAATGTTTTAATTCATACCTGTTTGCAAACTTTGAATCATTGAATAGATATCAGAAGGACACAATAAAATATATTTCATCAGTTTCAACTATTACATTGTTTAACAGAGTTGAACATAAACATGTTTAAAAATAAACACAAAAATCCTGTGAACATGAAACTAAGCATTGCAAACAACATCATGTTTAAAAAAGAGTAGCATTTTTGGCACCGCATGGCGCACCCATAGTTTGACTTCCACAAATTAGGCCTGTGACTTCCAAATCTCAAAGGGTGGAAGTCATGACTTCCTGTTTCAAAAAGTTAGTGCAAGCACTGCATGGCCACGGGTCTTGTAAGAGAGGTGGCGGGAAGTGAGAACTGGTAGTAGCTCCCTGAACTTCTTCCAGGCGGTTTTCACACAAGTAGTGACCGCCATTTCACAGCCTCCACCAGCAGAAAGCATGTCACCTAGGTAGCAGAAGTTAGCTACCACCTCAAGCTTTACCAGGTCCGACCTGGACTTCACTCTGTGGTCTGCCGTCAATAGGGCGAGCATTTCCCATGCACACCTATAATCAGGATTTGGTGTCAGTCATTGTGGCCCACTGCATTTCTTATGCACCCAACGTTTGCAGTCATTGCAGTAGATGCTGTTGTTGCCTACTCCTGTACGACAGACAGCGCATGGGTATTCGCCTGAACTCTGCAAGAGGTCCAGGCCTGTACCACAGATCATGACCTTTGTCTTTCCTGCATTTACCCTCAATCCCTTCTTCTCCATAGCTTCTTTCCATATAAAGAGCCTTCTGACACATTCCTCTAGGGAGTCAGCAATGATGACAAGATCATCTGCATATAGATCCTCCCAGGGAACACCAGCCCGAAACTCACGTGACAAGGCCTCCAGCACAATGATGAAGAGCAAGGGACTGAGTACGGATCCCTGATGGACCCGACCTTCACCTTAAACTCTTTGCTGAAACCCTCGCCAACACGAACCCAGCTTTGTGCATTAGCATACATTCCCTGGACTAACCGCACAATCCATTCCTCAACGCCTAGCTTTCTCAGGGCCCACCAGATAACCTTCCGAGGGACACGGTCAAATGCTTTCTCTAGGTCCACGAAGGCCATATAAAGCCTCTTGTTCACTGCTAGGTATTTCACCTGCAGCTGCCGGACCACAAAGATTGCATCTGTAGTGCCTCTTCTTGGGACAAAGCCAAACTGGGAGTCGTAAATAGACACCACCTGTCTTATGAGACCATCGACAATCCTCTCTAGGATCTTCATGGCCTGCTCAGTCAGCTTGAGGCCTCGATAGTTGCCTCAATCCAAAGCATCACCCTTGCCCTTGTAAAGGCAGACAATGAAACTTTCCTCCCAGTCAGTTGGGACCTTGCCATCACGGATAATCACAGTAGCAAGATCTCGGATCATGGTGGCACCTGTATCACCTGCTGCCTTGATCATCTCCACCACTATGCCTGATGGACCTGCAGCTTTGCCCGACTTCATCTTTGAGATGGCCTTCTTCACTATGTCAATAGTGATTGGGATAGGCGGGCCTTCTAACGGAGGTTCATTGGACAGGTGATCAGGGTCCCAGTCAAATTCAACGTTGAGAAGCCTTTCATAATGTTCAGCCCATGCATTCTGCTTTGCCTCCTCGCTCATTGACATTTCCCCAGTGTCATTTTTCACTGGCTTGTCGCCTACAACATCAACTTTCTCTTTCCTCATCTGGTTGGCGAGGCGGAAGATATCAGACGACTTGTGGTCAATGCCCTCATAGACCTCCTTGTCTGCTTCGTGGCGTGCATGGTGCACCACACGTCTGGAGATGCGCTTGGCAGTGTTATATGATGCTCGTGTGCATTTGCCAGCCTTCCATGCTTTGAAAGCTTGGCGCTTCAATGGCTGTGATGGCATCATCTACTTCCTTACAAGGTATTTTCTAACACTTATCATCATGATAACTTCTGATATGGGTTTTATGTCTGTACCTGTAGCCTGACATGGTAGAATATACTAGAGGTACGGGTCCCTACCCCTAGTCTCAGAGGCTAGGGGTACGAATCCGTACCTCTAGCCACTGCCTATATTGGCAGAAGAATCGACAACAACACCATATTATTATATAGTATTTGTGTCTTAATAAATAGCCATTCTAAATACAACTTGTATTTTTTTTTTACCAAAACTCCATCAGGCCTCAAATCCAGAGATTCGAACTTGTAGTAAACACCCGATTACCTTGGCTCTTGGGAAAACATCCATATTTTAGCACAAAAACACAACGCGAAGTTTCTTTCTCATGTTTTCCCAGGGGCTGTGGTTAACTATATATACGAGCCTGGCTGTCGGTCCGAGGCTAGACGCTCAATCCTAGCCCGACCCAGCCTGTGTCTACTACACTTTTAAAGATAAAAGATAAAGAAGCCTTATTTAGCGTCGCTTATAATGTAACTGACAACATTAGCTCATGAGCTATTCTGCGACATAACAATCATATCTTTAACAGATACTTACCTGTCTTTATCTCCCTAGCACAACCCCTTTTATGCGAGCGTCAGCAAGGGAGCTGCCAGTACCATTTTTTACACCTTTGGTATGGTGCGGCAGCCCGATTCGAACCCACGACCTCCCGCTCCGAAAGCGGACGCTCTACCAACTGAGCTATCGAGGCATTTGCAAATGATTGACAAGTATCATATTAAGGTGGTCGATACCATGGACTTTAAGGCCAGAAGACCCAACTGGTACTGGTTCTAGTAGAATAGGATGAGTTCCGTAACTCGTCTTCTACATCTCTTCTTTTGTGGCTGAAACTAAACGTTTCGCTACACGACCTTCGTGCCAATAGTTTCAATATGCGCACCGCCAAATACCGCGAGATAATACAAGTGTTGACAGTATTGGCCTCACGAAGATACCAGTGTGTTTATATACTGGGATAATCAGTTTTCGCCAACGTAAGCAGATATGGCTCTGAGGATAGCAAAACAAAATACAACCTGACCAGAAAATGATTTTATCATAAAATTTCAACCTTTTATAATAATGTGTGATACCTTAGACCATGAAAATATGTTATCTTAATTTCTAAAAACTTTGATTTGTTTGTGCACCCGTTTTTCAACCATATTGAAAATAGTAATCTAAGTTCGAAAACTCTTGTTGACATGAAAAAAGAGGCCTCATAAAGGGCTGGATAGATAAAAAAAATCAATAGGTGTTATGAGACGAACCATTTTTTTCTTTTAATGAAAAAAAATTATTGCTAAATTTTTATGATTTAATTTATTGCAATCAAAAATATTTCAGTCACATTTTTTTCAATATTCAATTCAAATTTAGATTGATTTGAACCCCTAGGTTCATTGGGATGCTACCACGCAGACTGTAAATGAAAAGTAGACATAAAAGCTTTCTTTTATGTACTTTAGGGATACATCAAGCCACTGCAGGTGAAAAATTGATCTAATTTATCAAAAAATCTTTTTTAGATGTATGGACAATACAGCTGCTTATTAGCCAGACCAATGTTTCTTAGTCTTAACATTAATAAGAACCCCCTTATGATAAAATCAATGATTTCCCCACTTGGGACCCCAATACTTCACTGAGTTTTCTTACCTCCATCGTGGGGATGTCAACGGAAATGAAGATAGGGGAAGCGATGTATTTACCGAATAAAACATATCAGGATCATAATTTAAAGATTGGGGTTAAAAAGAATTAGTGAAAATGGCGAGAAAACATTGATGCAGGCAAGTGATCAATATTTTATCACTCAGATACGTTTTTTCTTACTGCTTAACAATTTAACTGACAGCTTCTCTTCTGCCCTTGGGTATCCCCTTTTCAGAATGAGCCTGTGACTTCACACAAGTGAAAAAACGGTGGGAATGTTCAATTGGCGAAAATACATTCTTGGCGAAATTAGCTTACTCCACTATATGGCCTTAAGGCTTTATACAGAAATACGTAACTAAATCCCAACTAACCAGACAGTATTTCTGTATAAAGCCTTAAGGCCATTTAAACACACTGGTATCTTCGTAAGGTCAATTACTGTCGACACTTGTACTATCTCGCGGTCAGGACAGGCACACCGGCCTATACCCCACCCATTTCACCCAACAAAGAAGTCGGGGGTCTGGTGATGCAGACGGCATGTAAATCGAACGCAAAAGGTTATACTTTATACCTTTGGTGATACAGTGTCCTTAGAACTGCCATGTTTCTTTGAGTCCTTGGTCATAGTTTCAGCAAAAATGCTTAAAAATTCAAAAATTATGCTGCGCCAAAAATCACTTCTTTTCCCGTGGACTGTTCCCGGCTTTAGTTTGTCAATTCACGAGAACAGGGAACCAATGCACGTGAAAACATTCCGAAAGTTAACCAAAAGCAAGGATGGAACTATAATGAACCGAATCGTACTCAACAATGGTCTTACCCTGATAGTGACAGAATACATGGATCAACCTAAAGTAATTGTGACTTACAGATGAAAAAAAAATATATTCAGCGTCAAAGTGTGAGACAAATGACGTCATAAGTGATGTCATAAATGTTTGATGACGTTACGTAACATATGTTACAAGCATTGTCTCAATCACTGAAGCGGGAGGCGCTGAAAATGCAAAGTCGAAAAATTTCAGCAAATTTGTTTTATTTTGGTACCAAAATGTGACTCATGTTCTAACTAAGAAAATGCCTGCCCACTTAATAGGCCATAAACAACTAAGGGTTTTGTTCCCCCCACTGGGAACTTTGTAGGCTATATTTTTCTTAAAGCATAACATCTAACGAGATTTTTGCAACATGTTGGCCATCTGACGATGGAGGCTTTTGGGTGTTACAACGTGTTAAATACGTTACCCCTCATTTTTTTTATTTTTTTTATATAAAAAATTAAGGCCATTAAAGTGGTACTTGAACTATTCAAATTGGCTAAACAGTCATGTAATATATAAGAACAGTTCATTTCATGGAGATACTGATGTTTGTTAGAGTAATTTAGGCCCATTATGGTGTCATTTACGTTACATTTTCAACTATTCCCTATAAAATCATTGATATTTTGTTATATAGTTTGTTTTTATAATCTTCCCAATAAATATTTTAGATTAAAATAACATTTCTCTAAAAGACTATTAACTGACCATTTCAAAACTACAAACAGCTTATTTTTATCACAAAATCTTCAGGAGTTATACGCTGTTGAATATGACAACCACTAAGAAAATGTTATCACAGTATGTAAACTGAAATAAACATCCTGTACCCGTTCCTCATAGCTCACGCAATATAACCATGATTTTCAGCGGTCGTACGTAACCAGGAGTCGGAAAATTCATGTATTTTTAGCGTTGTACACGTTTCGCTTTCCATTATTATGGTTACAGATAGGACACACTCCAACAAGGTAAGGAACATCTTCGAAAACCAATGGTGCTAACTCAACTTTATTCCTTACGCGCGTAAGGAACGAAGTGGAGTTAGTACCCTTGGCTTGCGAAGATGGGTAAGGAATGCCTTTTTTTTCAAAATTCTGACGTTTGATTCCATAATATTATCGGTTAACTCCTATGCATTACGCTTTTTAAATATACAACCTGCTTGGAAACAGTGCCGTTATGTACCGAAAATGAGCTTAAATGCCAGTTTGCATTGGTTTTGATGTAATAAGGAGTCACATGTTTCCTGATTATATGGTTGTAATTGTTAAAGTTTCTTAGATCTGTGGAAAAAAAACAATCTAAATAGATGGACCCTCAAAATTGCAGCTGTACCATCAACTGTCACATCTGAGCTAATCTCTATACCCCTAACTTGTGCGTAACTATACGTCTAACGCTATTGACAGACTATTTTAAAACGACTAAAAGTCACAATGGAAACATTTAGTCCTTCGTAAATGGTTTGTATATAATCCAAAATATCTTTTGACAGAAAACATACCCTTTTTAAGCAATATTAATTGAGGTGATGACACTTACATGGATTATGGAATGCCCAAGGGAGAAGGTCTGGACAGCCAGTTTGATAGAGCCTTCGCCTGTGGCTTGGGCCATCCAGATTATGATTTAAAGATTATGGGCACTAATTGTGCTCCCCTGGTTGCAGATTTATTCCTGTTTTGTTATGAGAGGGACTTTATGATGTCTCTTTCTGATGATAAGCAGGCTAATGTTATTGATGCGTTTAACACTACTTCCAGATAATTGGACGATATTTTAAATATTAATAATGTTTATTTTGACAATATGGTTAGTCAAATATACCCTTCAGAGCTCCAACTGAATAAAGCCAATGTCACTGATACCGAAGCCACATTTTTAGACTTGCATTTGTCAATTTCTAATGATATTGTTTCTACCAAAATTTAAGATAAACGTGACGACTTTGATTTTGAAAGTGTCAATTTCCCATTTTTAGATGGTGATGTTCCTCGTTCTACATCCTATGGAGTCTATATCTCTCAACTCATTCGTTTTGCTAGAGCATCTAGCTATGATGCTGACTTCTACACTCGCAATAAATTGTTAACTCAGAAACTTCTTAAACAAGGCTATCCGTATCATAAACTTCGCAAAACATTTTCAAAATTTTATAGACAATACTATGATTTGATTTCTAAATTCCAAGTTGGACTTAAATCTCTCTTGCACCAAGGACTTTCGGAACTGATTTCTATGGTGATTTGGTGTATAAATTGAAGAAGATTAATGGCTCTAATAATTTTTCAGCGCACTTCATTAAAATAATTTCCCATTATAAAAAGATTGGCTATAACATTAATGTATTGCAACAGACTGCATGCTTGGTGGTCAACCCAATCACGGTTGGCACCTTTGCTTTCCTCTTTAATTGCACGCCGGTGGGTCGGACTTCAGACTCTATGATGGTTCCAACTTAAAGACTTATCTATTGATGAGATGGTAGGGGCCTGATGCTTTGGCTGTTTGTCGGGCCCACCGGGGTTTACCTGTTGGATTTCTTTTGCTCCGGTATTCAGTTTAATTTACTGTTGAGTCCTTATCCTTGCTTTATCTCCTTGTTATATCTTGATTTATATGTTTTAGGAGATGATGCATTGATAAGTTAGGGGTCTTTCATGCAAACCAAAAATCTATGTGTCTTGTTCCACATCTGAATTAAGGGTGAGGTTGGCGCCGTTAAACCGGTTTAAGCCCTCCAGTAAAATATTTTACTGACCGTTCCAAGGCAGTACTTCTTTTGTGGATCTTTTATGTTTTTGTTCTGTCTTGTGTTTGCGATGTCTTTGAGCGCGTCTGTTGATATGTGCTTTGTGGTCACCTGCTGGGAAAGGGCTGACCTCTTGGCTCTCGTTTGTGGTGTCTACTGTGAGTGTGTCACTTTCCCCATTGGTATCCTGGGTCAGGTGTGGTACTGGATTGTATCGATTACCGATCGTTGCACCCTTACTTACTTTAAAGAGTAATGACCTGTGTGTTATTCGAAAACATTGATCTACGTGATAATATACACTAATATAGGGATGAAACATTTCTTTGCATGAATTAACGTTTGTCATGTCCTGAGAGACGTTATATACATACTGAGGACAAAGCCCGACGCTCAGGACGTCTCACAAGGGATCTGGCGGACGTAAAATCCATTGAAACATTGTTATAATTGCATAGATTTAATAATATATTCAACCAGATTTACCAAACTATAATCAAGCAATATAAATTGTCACTGTTTGTGGTTGGACGTTTTCATCAATATTCATGTTCCATGACCCAAAGGTAAGTTAGTATGACAAAAATGCCACATTCACATGCACTGCAGACCAGCCTATGGCTTTGTTTATAGCTGTCGGCTCGGAAACAGTGTATTTAAGGTACCAAAACCCATGCATTAACAGCACGTGAATTGCCTTGTTAAACCATGAGATTGCGCTGGTTGAACCATAATATGCAACACCGATTTTATGGAATTACGTGTGTTTGATAACACAGAGTAAAATATACACTCAAACAAAAAAGAAACATCCGATTTTAATTGACCTGTATCTTTCAATCAAGTTAAGATGTCACAACAACAACAAAAAATGGACACACAAAACTTGGTAATTATTTGATTTTATCTTTTTATCTTGAAGGATTATTGAACCTAATGATCACACAGCTTTTTCCATTATCACCAGGAAGTTAATCATCAAAACGTGGCACATTTTACGTTAAATGGCAACCAGAAACGTCCAACTATAAAAAAAAAATCTAAAAATTCAAAGTCTAGTTATTGAGCGGGCAAAATTGCAGTTCAATACCAATAATTTACAAAATAAACTGAAATAACCTCCCTTTGAATTAAACAAATACCAATTTAAGAACATCCAAATCTCCTTAACATATCATAATTTTGAGACCGTTTTTGTTTTAATGTGCTCAGTTTGTTTATGAAAACAATTACACAAAAGAGAACAACAAAAACTATGGCTGATTACGGGCATCAAAGATTTACTAAATCTGTGTTTTATACCCCACCCCTTACTGCAAAGTCATCAGAAATTTCCATTATCAATTGTTTTGACGTTGATTAGACTTAATTAATGTGGAAATGCTTGTGATGACGAAAAACAAATAAAATTTGTCTAATTCTGTTGATTATCAAAATGTTGGACCAAAAATGAATTTTCTGAGTGTTTTCACGCACGCTCATAATCGATGTTTTGTGACGTCAGAGTATGTTACAGATTAATTGCGTGGTCGTAAAAGCAATGCATACAGCTAGCAAGCATAATATCTTACTATAAAATTAGCTCATGCATGAACGGTTCGGGATTATGACGAACACACAAGCTATTGAAGTTGTGACTTTTGATTTTAAGGGCATCGTGTTTGCTACTTTGTCAGCGGTTCTACTGATTATCAAATTCATTTCTCTTTTGGTGCAAAATGTTTCTAAATGATTACAGTTGGTAATGTAAAAATTTTAATGAAATGCGTTCATACATTTGGAACTGGCAGACATAAACGTGAAGCGGACATAACTTTATTGTTTGAATATATACAACCCAAAATACCTAATATTAACTTATTAAGTCAACAGATGAAAGAGGGGTTTGTGTTACTAGCTTACTTTGGTGAACATCTGACCAAGGTTTAATGAAATTCCATCTACAGGTAAAGGAGAAATGGAACAGACATGAAATTACAAGAAAAATCCCATTACTTGTGATTGTGACCTTGATCTTGAGCCTGCATAGTTACACTATCGGTTTCGCATACCATTTTACTAAGATCAACATTTGACCAAGGTTTGATAAAGATCTTTCAAATAGTTCAGGTGCTGGAATGGACACAAACGTGTTATGGACAGATGGACAGACGGATGGATGAATTAATAGATAGATTGGCAAAGGATGCCCATTTTCATAATCCACTCTCCAAATTGTGAATGGGATCAAAAAGACACTTTGAAGCTGTCTAAACTTTATTTAATGTCACAGCCCATACCTGGGCGGCGATTTTTTTCCCTAAATATTTTTTTTTTCAAACTTTGAAATTTTGTAGTAGTAGCTTATAACAAGAGAAATAGACAAAAAACAGAGAAAATTTACCGTCTAGTTTTAAAGCTATAGCTGCTCATTAAGTGACCTATATTGGCTTTCTAAAACTCATTGAGATAAGAACAATTCATAGCTACTTCATTTTAAAATCAAAATCTTAATTTCAAACATAAACATAAGGTCGTCAGTAAATCGGAAATATGTAACAAGCCCATTTTTGCAGTGATACAAATATATACTTTGAATATCTCACTCGCAAACCAGCAATTGATCACAATTTTGCTTTCATTTACAATTACTACATATTGATAAAACAATAATTAAGCAAGTTTCAAAAAATAGATTTTTCAATATTTTTTCTTGTGAGTTAGTATGATGTTAGTTGCATTGTTACAAATTTTAGCAATTTTCACTGTCTAGTTTGTGAGATATTATTCAATAATTAACACTGCCCCCTAAGCTGAAAAATAATTAACTAAACATCATTTTATTATTTACTATGCTGTTAAAGTCATATGACCACAGACTTGTTATTTACAATACATCTCTTTGATATTTCAAATAAAACTGTATATGTTTGAAAGATTGGTATTCATTTCATTTTCGAACTGATTTTTAGTGTTAAATAAAGATACCAGTTTGTCCACAATAGAGTGTATTGAATCTTATAAAGAAACTATGTCAAATTGTCAAAGCATATTTACTATTGTGAAATAGTTTAATAAGAACTTTTTTTTAAAAAAATGTCGACTTAGCCAAAGTTATAGGTTTTAAACCTCATTAACAAAGACATTTTTGCTTTCAAGTACCAGCTGAATTAGGATACTATTCCATATTATTTCAAAATTGTTAAAGTAACATATATTACCATATAAAATATATCATTTGGAGAATCAAAGGAAAGAATCTAACTTTATTGTTTGAATATATACAGTTCCCGCTTTTATATGTCGTTTTAGGTCCTACATTTCTGTGAGAAAGTTATTTTTGAAGACCTCCCCTAATTTCTCCAGCAGATTCCGTGGCTGTGCGTGCTTCTGGCAGAGCCCTGATATCTTGGGAAAAATCAGAAAATTCAGAAATGCGCCCACAGTCGAAGTCCAGTTGACGATGATTGCCACATAAAATAGATCAATATTCATCGATATGCTTCACGTCTCTTGAGTTTATTTTTAAATGGCTCAAATGCAACACACCCTTTACTCGAATATTAAATCTTTTGATAACAAGTCAGAATAAAAAAAGATTCTTTATTCTACAAAAAAAAATCCTTAAGTTTTACCGGTCCTAGTACACGTGAAAGTAAGGATCAGGGGTCTGGGGGCCTGCAATGGTGGCAATTAGTTATTAGTTCATAGGCATTGGTCAAGCAAACTCAAAAACCCACGTTGACGTGCAGATATTTTCAACAGTGCATGCATGTGGCAAGCACGAGGTAAATTGTGATATTTCGACAGGGATGCCCTTAACCTCATTGACCATTGCAAATTTAACAATTTTCACGAAAGAATGGCTATGTCACTAAAAGACACAGTGAAGGTAATACCTTGATAACAGGACACTATCAGCATGTTATTATCATTATAACTGAAATGAGGCATTTCTACCACCATTAATAATTGCTTGGTTTAATCGACACTACAACTCGATATGTGTTTTATGATGCCATACCCGTGTATAAAGCACGAATCCAATTTCTAACGATATCGGACAACAATTAGGTTTTCGAATAGGTACACCGTGAAAATAAGTTTAATTTTTACATCAAAAATATTTTGAATTTTGCAGACATATCCTATCTTGTAGAGAATTAAAAGCCGAGTCTTTTAAGAGATGTTTGCACTCTGTGCTCCGGGGCGTTAGTCTGTAAGAGCCTGTAACATACGTTACTTAATCAAACTAAGAAAAAGTAAATTGAAAGTTTGGGCTACAAATTAAAGACATTAAAATATTTATTCTTTAAAATCATTCATATAGTCTGCATACTGGATATCTTAACTACGTATGGCAGCCTTTTGAACAAAATTGCGGCTTCCTAAGGTGTCATATACGTTACATAAATCAGATAACCCAATAAAATTTGCAAGTGTGGCTAACATCATTTACATTCACAATCTCTCTGTGTGTTTTGCAAAATGTTTTTAACCATGTCTGACTAGCTCATGCAATTGGCTAACAGAAAAATTAAAGTTTGTTTCCCTAGCTTAAATATTTTTTCTGAATTAAGCAATTAAACAACCCTACCCTTACCCAGTTTTAAGGTGAAATGTATTAAAACTAAAGTAAAATAGTCAAAAAAATATTTGCAGTTGATGAATGTGTTTCATTGTTTGGGATTTATTTGCTTATATGAAAAGACTCATAAATCTGCAAGTTTGCTGCAAATTTTTTAATATCAGAGGCTGTAACATTTGTTACCTGATGTAATAAATGGGCAAGCTCATTGTCTTTACGTAAGATATGCCTAAAATGTTTTAATCTCCTAGAGGGAATTTTGCAGACATATTCCTTCTTATAGTACAACTCCAGCTGCATCGAATAAGGGATGTTTGCTCTTTCTATGTTGGGGCGTTAGTCTGAAACAGCGTGTTACATGCGTTACTATATCAAATAAAGGAAATGTAGTTTGAAAGTTTGAGCTAAAATTGTGAAAAAACTCGCAGCTGTTGGACATCTTACATTGTTTAGGAATTTTAAACTGGCTCCTATGATAAAGACTTATAGATCTGCTAGTTGTCATCAAGTTTTAAAGATCAGAGAGCATTACATATGTTAGTGTGATTAGTAAAATCATCAAACAGTATTTTGACATCAAGCTGAGTAACTGCCTTCTCCATCCTAATCTCCTTTGGAATTCTGCAGACATATTACATCTTATGTAACCATTCAAGTTGCATTTAATAAGAAATGTTTGCACTCTGTTAGTCGGCATCTTCACCTGCGAAGGTTTCGTCGTATCTACCTTTCGACAAACCCTTCACCTCACGACCCTCAAAATTTATTATTAGCGCAGACTAATTGACCAATGAAAACGACAGGAAGGATTTTTACGATAATCCTTTCCTGCCAATCAGATTAAAGGTAGCAGCATCTAATATACACCGCTTGTTAAGTCTCCATAAGTCAAGATAAGCAAAGATTTTGGTCCTAAAAAATATTTATTTTTCTTCTATCCTTCAGTTCAAAATTATGTTTATTGGTGCTCAAAACAACCATCTTAATCTGACAGTTCTTTTGAGTACATTAAACGTATATTTTAGTTGTTAAATTAGAAAACTGAATGTAAATTAATTACGTCGTCTTATCTGGAGGCCTGGTGTTTATCGATTTTTCGCACCGCTTTGTAATTGATCATATTAATTGTTCCTATTTTCGTCATATGACGTACTCAATCGGAAGAAAGTATTATTGTGAGGCCAAGGGTTAAGATAGCGAATCGCAACCCTTGGTATGACTAGATGGTAAGTCGGGTGTTAGCCTGTAACAGCTTGTTACATATGTTACTATATCAATTTGAGAATAAGAAATTTGAATGTTTAAGCTACCAAAAGAAGACATTAAATAAATCTAATAAATTGACATTCTTATAGTCTTTATACTGGATGTCTTTACTACATATGGAAGCTGTTTAAAATTAATACGGCTAACTGTGGTGTTATGTGCGTTACATGAACCTAATTATAATTTAAAAGCTATAATTGTGGCTATCGTCATGTAGTTAAACAACTACTATGACTTGGTTTCAAACTGTTTTATTAGATTTTACAAACATATACTCAATTGATGAATAGGAAAAACCAAGTTTGCTTTTCTATTGTCTTATTAATACACAGCCCTACTCCCAGTTTTACAGAGAAGCGAATTTTGTTATTACCGTTTAAGTAAAACACATGGAAGCGATTACAGCGTGTGGATATTTTTCATTTTCTTAGTCTGTCTTGCTCATATATCTACAAGAATTCATTAAGTTAAAGATCAGGACACTTAATGTGTACTTATAAGTCTTTGGTGCCAAAACACTAGAAATTATATTCATTTCTGATTATCAAGCCCATGGACTGGTGTTACAGATGTTATCAATGACCTTTTGGACACATTTCCTAATACTGTGCATATAATGCTAAATATAGAGCCACAAATAGAAAAGATAGTTTTACATTTTTACAAGAAAATACAATAAATGAAATGGTCCAAACTATTTCTCATCGATTTAACACTCATGTTAAACGTTTGTCGTTGTCTGCTTCTGTGGTAATCATTATTATCATACGCCTCCTTGCAACTAGTAGAATCATCACACAATATTTCAATCATTTACTGTTATTTAATTTTACCACCAGTCCACTCAAAATTGATGAGCCATTATCAACTTTCCAATTTTGCCATTTATGGCTTGGAACATTCGGAAACTGATATGAATTCCTAATAGTTGGCTCTTTGAGTATGTGTTTCAAGTGATACTTTGCAAGCAGGAGAAAGACTAAAGCTTTACAAGGAGAAAAACTATGCCATTAAGAGCAATGAGAACCTGGACTGACGTACCTTGGTATTTCTGTGATAAAGAATCATATCTTAGCTGGTTAACTTTTATAAATGTAGCCTTTCCATACATGCAACCCACATATTTTCATCTAATAATGTCTCCCCACTTATTATCTTTCCCCAAGCATTCAAAAACTTATTTGAAGTCTTAGTACTTCTGAAGTGCTGAAACCGAGGTAACTCTTTCCCTTCAGATAAACAAACTAGATGTATCACAGCAGGTAAAGCAATGAAATTCAGGATGAACAGATCGTAAATGAGACCCTTTCTATTCAATGATTCACTAAGTTTCTAAGATAAGAGCGCTTATTAAAGGATGTAACATATATAACTCGTATTAATAAATGAGCAAGGGCACTGTCGTGACATCCTTTTTGATTACACAGTCAGAGGCAAGTGTTTTCAATTTCAGTGTTTTCAATGGATTATGAAATGAGGCACCTTATCAACTTGTTTATCCTGTATGAATCTTCCTAAGAGCATGATATAGAACTACTGGTTATCCCATTCTACCTATAGTCCACTTTCCTTCTTTTGAATGCAACAGCTAATGATATGGCTGCAAAAACTGAGAAATCATAGGTTTTACATTATTTTAAGACATGCTTCAATGTACTGGCATAAAAAAACAACCAACTGCAAACATAATTGATGGCAATGCCCAACTTCATATTCTTTCTCTTATACCAGATAACTTTCAAGGTGTAACAGAAATTGATTCAGACGGTCTGCCAAAACCATCAAGAGTCAACATTTTAACTAAAGTCACTTAGAAATTTCTTTGGGCGCAGCAAAATACTATTGATCTAGGACCTGAGGACTTGAGCACCAAAAGACTGGATAGGTTCCATGGCAAATGATGCAAAAAAGCGGCCTATCAAATTTCTGTTTGACCAATGTCAGAAATCTTAAAGTATTCTTAGAGGTACACGGTAGAGACATAGATTTTGCAAAATCAGAGCAAAGTTATCATTTGACTAGCAGGGATGCAGAGGCAGCTGCAGTTAGATTGCTCTTGCCACTTCACAGGAAGAGATATATACCAGAGTCATACTCCATTGTATGCATATATGTGAAATGGCATTAAACCCATATTTAATCAGGTGTTTAATTCCATGACACTGACATGCTGTTTCTGCTTTTGAAGAATGCTAAAAGGATTCAAGTTTGGCTGAGTCAAGTTGTTTGACGCTGGCACTGGCCACACATACAAAGAAAATTAAGTCTTTTGATGGCTAAACAGGAGGATCACACAAAATGCTTATAAGTGATGTTTGTCACAATTACCAATTTTAAAAAGTAATCTTAATTAATGTAACACATATTACACCATAGGATTAGTTTAAACATATTTTATTGCCAAAATATTTACAGCAATGGGGTTGGGTCACAAGTTCTCACAACATGAGTTTCGACCCTTCCCCTACATTCTATATATACACAATAGCTTATAAACATGGCTATATATACAAAAGCATATGTTAACTTAACAAGTTGTAATCTAAGCAAAACAGATAGTAACAAAACAAGACTATATCAGAATGAATAAATAAGTAAATAAATAAATAAATAAGCAACTAAATATAAAAGAGATAATCAATAAATAAATAAATGAAAAAAAAAAATAAAATAAAATAAATAAATAAATAAAGAAATAAAAAAATTAATGAAGATAAATATATATGAAAGAAGAAAAAATCGAACATCAGAATAGTAGATAAGTAAATAAGTAAGTAATTAATATTGGATAATTAAAAGAAAAACAAAAACAAAACAAAAAACAACAACAAAAAAACAAAACAAAAAATAGTACGACTGCTAGGAACCCCTTCAACGTGGGAATAGAACAAATTGGTCATAAGTATACTTATTAATATACAAAATATGTTTCAATGAAAACTTCAAGCAAAGAGTCAACTTGTTTTAAAACGCTTAGTAGCATGTATATATCTGTAGACAGCTCTAAACAAGACCATATTGTTTTCCATATTCAAATTAAAATTACCACATAGAATCATATCAATACTTAATGGTTGGAAAACTCTAACTGTGTCATTAAAAACCTGCCGTTCCATTGTAAACTTTCTACAATGAAAGAAGTAGTGGATGGCGTCCTCTATCATGCCACACAAATCACATAAAGGATTATCACGGAGATGATTTCTAAAAAGGTCATTATTAAGGTTGCTGCAATTATTACGAAGTCGTGCATGCAATATAGAAATATATCTATTTGCTATACTAAAGTGAGAAGGAACACATGAGTTATTGAAACTTGAAGTAATATGTTTTTTAAAGGTTTGTAATGTTGATAGATTTTTTAAATCATCTTCAAGGGAGTTCCAAAGTCTAATGGAAGAAGGAATACATGATTTTTGTGAGATACTAGTTCTATTGAAGGGCACCGATATATTTCTATTATTTCTCAGAGGGTAATTTGAAATTTCACTAACTAAAGGAGGAATTAAATCTTGTATATATGAAGGTACAATGCCATTATTAACCTTATACATGAAAGAGAGTTTGTGTTGCTGCCTTCTTTGTGACAAAGTTGTCCATCCACATTCTTTGAACAAGTTTTCTAATGACACAGATCTAGTTAATCCTGTAACAAGGCGGGCGGCTTCATTTTGGATTTTTTGTAAAGTTTGTGAGTCCTGTTCAGAGCATCCATCCCATACACCATAGGAAGCTGTATATTTGTTTAAAATCTGTTCTTAAGTACCAAAGGTATTCAGCATGTAAACTACATGAATAATTCAAATAAATAGATAGTTTTATGTCTTCTTTCTGATTCTCAGACTTTCAATTCATTTATTCTTAAGTTGATATGGTAACATATGTATCATACCATTACAGGCTAACCCCCTAGTTAATAGAGTGCAAACATCTCTTATTTGATGCAGCTTGAATTGTTCTTTAAGGTAGGATTTGTCTGCACAATTCCCAAAGGGGTGGAGAGGAACAGGGTTGTACTCAGTTTGCAGTCCTAATACAATGCCATGATTCTACTGGTTGTAATGAAATGGATGGTTATTTTGCAATAGAAGCAGACACAATGATAGACATTGTGAGGGTGACTTGAATAAAGATTGTTTTTGAATAAATTTATTTGATAGGAATATTTATTAAATTGTGTCATTTAAATGAGAACTATTATTTTCTATCTATATGTCTATATATTTTAATATTATAGGCATTAGGAAATATGTGATTAAAAATGTTATATATAACATAGGTAACACAATTCCAAGGGCTTGTTATCAGCAATGACTGTAATTACTAAGACTAAGGCACCAGAGGCTAGAGATTAATAGGAAAACATGTGAAAAACGGTATTTTTCTGAAATATCATCTCTTACTTCCAAGAAAATTTCTTAGCTCATTCATTATGCCATGTAACATACGTTACATACTTTAATAAGTGCTCTGATCCTGATGTCAAACTTGCAAATGTATGATTCTTTATTGCATTAGCCAGACAGTGCCAAAAATGTAAGATATCCATAACCGTCAAATATTTTCATATATTTTTCTTCAATAAAAGATACCAAACATTGGATACTTAAAATTGGGGGTAGGGTTGTTTAATAGCTCATATAAAACAATGTCTTTGGGATAGAAAAGCAAACTTTGTTTTTTTTTCTATTAGTCAAATGAGTACTTTAGTAAACTAAGATTAAAAACACTTGTAAAAATGCACAAATCGTCTGTAAAATGAATGATGTTAGTCACGATTTCAACTTTCAAAGGGAAATTTAATCTATGTAACGCATATAACACCATTGAAGGATGTAATTTTGTTTAAATGCTGCTTTTATGTAGCTTAGGCATCCAGCTTGCAAACTACATAAGAAATTTGAATAATTATTTGGTTTAATGTCTTCTTTCTGTAGCTCAAACTTTCATTTTCATTTTTCCTTAGTTTGTTACAGTAACATATGTAACAGGCTGTCAGAGACTAACGCCCCGGAGCACAGAGTGCAAACATCTCTTAAAAGATGCGGCTTGAAATTTTCTTCAAGATAGGATGTGTCTGCAAAATTCCCTAGGGTGGGGGGGGGGGGGAGCAGGAACTTTTTTTAGCTCGAAGTCTATAATGCTGGCGCGTAAAGCGCTAGTCAGTGTTTAATTTTTCAGATATACGGTGTGTAGTCACGCTTTATAATTTCCCACGAATTTCTCGCCAATTGGAATAACCACTCCCAAATATTATAATGAAAATACTGTCATTTCCATATACGTTCATGGAGGGCGTTTCAAACGTGTCAAAGTGTCTAAGTCTGCTGGCGTATTTTTCAATTTCATGATTTTCCCAAAATATCAGGGCTTTGCCCGAGGCTTGCACATGCACAGAACCTGCTGGGGAAAATAGGGGAGGCCTGCACGAGTAACTTTCTCACAGCGATGCAGGACCTAAAATGACGAAAAAAGCAGGAACTGCGAAAAACCGGTGCCACACATTTTCTGAACGGAGTTTAACTTATCTGCGCCTTTTGGGATATGCAAAAACAAGTACCTATATCTCTATATATTGCCATATGTTGTAGTTAAAAAGCATCCCTTTGCAACAGGAATAATATGTTTTTCAAGGGAACATTCCACCAAAGACATGGAAATTGATTACACTTGCAAATTTCTCAAGTACTGTTTGTCCGATTGTCCTTGTCAAAAGTTCAGGGTATACTAGAATTATTCAGCCAGCTTTTACAAAATATGGTGCTAAACACACACAGGGTAGTTCGATAAGGATACTATATATTACCATCGATGAGTGAAATGCCTGGATGCAAGCAACTACGAAAAGGTTTTTTTGAAAAAAATAATACAAGTTCCAGCAAACAGTATGACCGAAGGAGATATAGTTTACTTTGGAGACTTTTTGCATAGTTCCACGGACTCCAGAAGTTTCGAAATGTGGTTAGAATGATCGAAATATAAACTTCGCATTTTAGAACCGCTTTGCTAATACATGTAATCAGCCGCAACATGCGATTTCCAACAATATGGCAAAATGTCATTTTGACAAGTGTAGACTCAGACGAGCCTGTGCAGCCTACTTTTAAGCTTAGAAACTTCAAATGCTGTTTGGTCAGTAGGTTAACAGACATAGAATATTCAAGCGACTTACAAAGGCTCTGACCAGACTGCGCGTATGCCCGACTGGTCTGAGCCTTTGTTGGTCGCACATACCACATTGTTGGAAATCTCATGCCGTGGCTCATTACCCGGGGGTGGGGTGTTCATATATATTTCACCAATGGGAAACACATGCACTTATTTGCTTTTAGATTAAGAGATTCACTTGGGGAAATACGAATACGACACACATAAAATATACATTATGTTATTTAATTTGAATCGTGTCAACATTAAGCATTCATACAACGCAAATGCTTAGAGTACCACTCTCTCATGTGCTGGCCCCGTTTGTCGTACATGTACAACGGTGAAATGATGTGTATCATTTGGCATGCTGGGAAATTTCACATGCCCATTAAGCAAAATAGACGCTTTCAAAACAACAATCTTACAGGATACCATCAGAGTGTCAAATAGTTTGAACCCAGATCAGGACAAACGAATTGTCAGGCATGCACGAACCCAGATGAGCGGCATGGGGCCCAGACCCCCCTCCTAAAAATCACAAGCTCTATAATTTCTATTGAAAACAAGCTCCCTTGGAAAAAGTGGAACCCCTGGAATCTTAGAAAATTATAGTTTTCATTGAAATCAGAAACCATTGGAACCCCACTGTACAATAAAAATGTAATTAAAGAACAAGAATACGAAAAAAAAAAAACTGCCCAAGCTTTTTTCCAGATGGGCCTGGACACCCAACCGCCCACTCTGACGAAAATTCCTGTTGGGTCTGTTCTTGGTCCAAACTGTATACAGAGGGCGGCACTAGCAGGCACAGTTGAAATGTGCGATTCTAGACCAGCATTATCTTTAAATTGAGCATAACGGTTAAAGCCAGTTTTGGCGACGATCAATTCTGAAACAGAACACTTGAGGAAGCAGTAGGGTAAAGTCGGGTATATTCGGTCAGACAGCTAAATTCGGACAGCGGCCTTGTTTGTTTCAAATTTCAAATATTGAATTAAAAAATAAATTTACTAAGCAAACAGTGAAAATCCTGATGAGACGGCTCATAAGGAGCCGTCTCATCTGGATTTACACTGTTTGCAAATGTGTGTCCGAATTTACCTGATGCCCGACTTTACCCTATCATGCGTAAATAAAATATTAAGCCTATTATATGAATGCCATGTATTTAGTAGGTGTAACGTTTCGTCCTTCCTATGTTGCTGACCGAGTTATAAATACACCTGCATAATGCCTAGACCGAGCCTATCCTCAGCGACACACATTTCCCATAGCACCAGATCGACCAAAAGCACAGGCTTTGGTTAATCGGTCGTATTATCACTGGGTGGGAGCGAAAAGTACACGTGACCCATTCTGTTGATCTGTATAGTGGACAAATCCTGGTGTGAAGCATGTCAGGTAAGTTTCTGAGTGTTTATTTTTGTGATTTAATATTATTTATCTTGAATATTTCAGCTTCATACCAGTAGTACAAGAAGCATAAGTAAAGGTATTTTCGATGTATTACTCCGTTTTTTCTGTTTTTTGCCGTGATTTCGGTTAATTGCACGATTATTCTTAGAAAATCATCATTCTACTTTCGATTTTAAAATCAACACCGGTACGTTTTCATGTATATTTGCCGAAAACGCTATTTGAAATGACTGATGTTGCATTATGAGTAGTTAATGATGTATTTTGTTTCAGATTATATTAATATTTCTAAATGCCATGCTATCTAAGTGCAATTAATTGCAATGGAAATCGTAGAGGGGTCAAAAATTGGTCTGCATCGCGTGTTGCAAAACTGACTATCAGCACTGGCTGTCGTGTCGCAGGCATGCTGTATAGTATGTTATGATAATATTATAAAGGGGTTTCGATGTTTTTTGTAGGATAACATTTAAATATGTTCGAAATTCTTTTTTTAAAGTGAGAAAACTTGGCAGATACACACATTGTTTATTGAATACTAATAGTACAAAGTGACACTCTTCTAAACGTGGGGGTTCCTAGGCAGTGACTATCCGGGGGTGGGGGTTGGAGGTACTCCGATATTTTCATTTATAATTAGGTTCGGAGCATTATTTTTGGTTAAAAATTTCAGAAAAGTAAAAATTTTGGGAGTATGAAGATTTGTGGATTTTTTTTTTTTTTTTGGGGGGGGGGGGGGGGGGGGGAGGGTTCATTACGAAATCGGACTTTTTTTGAGGGGGTCATTTCTATACATTTTAGGGCTTTTAAGGTCAAGATACAGAATGGGAATATTTTTTCGGCCGCAAAATTTCAAATATTTTTGGGTATGCCTGAGGGTCCAAGCCTATGTATGAAGAAAAAATGAGAGTACCTCCTGGAGTGTCTTTGGGTACAGATTTATACTTCTACTCTAGCCTTGTATGGCGGGCTCGGGAATGACCAGGCTAGAGGCACAGTTTGATAATCCTGATCATAACTAAGAAATGCATTCAGAAATGTCTCCATCTAGACGGGAAAGTCTAACAGCCCTTTACTCCAGGAAGCCATTGTATGTTATATAATCATCATGTATAAGTGCATGACTGATCCTGGTTATCTCAACTTGATGGCCGGCTACGGATACGGATTCGTTTCTCTAGCACGTTCAAATAGGCCGAATTGCCTCCTTCAAGACGGGAAAGGCTAAAAGTCTTTCACTCGAGGAAGCCATTGTTTTGGTGTATTACTTGTCCTGGGTGTCCCAACTTTGTTTCAGAAATTCCGGAAGATCTAAATGAGTAGTTTAGCATAAACATGCTTATTTCACTAGATTAGCATGCGCGGATCTAGAGGGGAGGTATGGGGTCCGGACCCCCCCCCCCCCCCCCCCCGGACCATAACATTAAGTTAAATGTGTTTCTATAAAAAAAAAAAGCATTTGCCCCCCCCCCCCCCCCCCCCCTGGAAAAATGGGACCCCCTCTGAATCCTTGGAAAAGCATATAAATAAGTTGAGGACTCGAAAAACGTAATCAAGGCTGTTTTCTAGCTGTCGGAACTGGATTCAGAGGGGTCCAATTTTTGCAGGGGGGGTCTTATTTCTATAGAAACACATACAACTTAAGATTTTCAGGGGGGTCCGGACTCACTACCCTCTGACAAAAATTCCTGGATCCGCGCATGATTAGCTACATTGCTAATTGAGCATGCGGAGTTCGACAAAGTTCACAATTTAGCCAGTTCATGTGACTGATATTTAATGAACTGGATCACTTACCAAGTACAAGGTTGTTAGCCGCGAGGGTCAGCCAAAAATAACTGAGAGCTGGTTAATATCTTTTGGCTGGGTCTACACGTTTGACTGAAACTTGGGACCTATGTGGAATAACCTCCTCGCTTCATTGCATAATAAAAGTTGATAAATTAGCATATTTGAGGTGATGTTGCTATGCACTCGAAGATAGTCTCTCAGAGATATGTTTTGGTGCTGATGACATTTCTGACAAAGCATCTATGAATTTAAAATCATTTCAAATCTACTGAATCGACGAGATAATAACAGCCCTTTATCACGCCACTTGTATCAAACAATGTGTAAGCAATGTTTTAAAGATGGTTTGCAGAAAGTATTTCGATACGTATTATATTTCATTGTCTAGCAACGAAACTCGATGGAAATTCTATTTTTGACAATTATTGACAGATCTTGTTATGGTATAGCAACAGTTTGTTCCAGAAAATAGTCAAATATGCATTTAGATATTAAAAGCAATTACTAAACACAATCAAGTACTCATAAATATGATACTTATGCAATAGTTTTAATTCTGGAATGAGCCATTATTATAGGTGGGGGTGGGTGTTACATTTGTTGGTGATTTTTGTTTAGGGAAATTGCCTTATCCTCGCTGTTTTCTGTGGAATAAAATTCAAATGCCTAAATCAAAGTTGTTGCATTTAGTAAAAATGGATGTATGCATTTTATTTGCAACAAATGTACAAATTGATGCCGCTCACTTTTGTAATGTGTTTCCACAGCTACACTTTATTCCAGCATGAGCGCATGGCATAAGATCGCGCTCTTTGTTTGCTTAGCAACAGCAACCTTTACTTTGTATGATCATGTTTTTGCATATTCTGAGGCAGGATAGTTCAAATATGCCATATTTGACTGTCGTACGTCAACTTAATTAAAAGATATGTATCAAATCTTTTAATTTTGAGTTACCCTCGTATATAACTTGAATTTGGGTAGAAAACAATGTGTGTCTTAAGAGATCCTTTTAGTGCTATCATAGGCCAGCTCTTAAAACATTACCCCAGGTCTATAGACTAGACTACTAGCTTTAAAAGTTTCAGGATATCTTTATTACAAGATATCTTTATCTATGTCCAACTTTGCAAAGGGAAATGACTCGAAAAATGCAAAGGGCAATAAGCGAAAAAATAAAATAACATTTTTTAAATCTTCACGAGGTTATCTACTCATTATCCTCTATCAGCTATTCAAGTTTGTTCAAAGCTCCTAGCTGTAAGAGTATTTGAGATATCAAGTTTTCTATGTTCAAATTTGCAAAGGGCAATAACTGAATTTTGTTTAATTTTCACCAGGTAATCTCCTCATTTCTTCTATCAGCTGACAAAGTTTGGAGCTCCTAGCTGTAATAGTTTTTGAGCTATCTTAATTACAAAGTTTCATAATGGCCTCTAAAAAGGGCATTGATCCACAAAGGGAGATAATTCAGACTTAATAAATTACGGGTCACTTATATTTTGATGAGAAATCCAACTATAAAATACAAAAACCCTATCTTAAATTTTGAACCGACACACGTACGGACAAGCTTATTTCAATATGCCCCTTCAACTTTTTCAAAGTTGTGGCAATAATAAAATTACACGTTTGTTCATTAACCTAATAAATTACTTGTCATATTCACTATATTGTAACCTTTTTTTATTATCAAACAGAGTAAACCCTGATCAGGCAACTTTGACAAGAGCTGCTGATCTGTGTCTGCCCTGATTGAAAACGTGTTAAAGGCGTCTCTCATTGAGGTAAACGGTTAACGTAGCTTAGCTTCACATACTTCAGCATATTTTTTTGTTGCAAAGAAAAATATTTTTCAAATAAAATTATAAACTACTGCATATTAAAATCGACACACGATACAGAAAAATCGAAGTGTATCAGCACAAACTATACACTAGTTCTGCGACATGCCATGCAGTCTGAAATTTTTGGGAATGGTCACTCATGCTCCTCGTGTGCTTTCATACGCATTTCTAACGACATTTATCATAAGTGAATGTCATCATAGATCATTACTCTAACTTAAAAAGGCATTGACCGATATTTTGTTTCATTCAAAGCGCTCAATCTGTCGATTTTCTGTTCACAGGTGGTGTGTAATTCTCGCAAGCAATAGTGATTTGCGGACGAAAAAAACAATTTATACCATAGAAACCATCTTTTCGTGCCCAAAGCTTTTCAATTAGAAGAACAAGAATAAATAAAACACGCTTACCAAGTTGTCTATGTCCAAAACCTCATTACACAGCTGACTATACACACACCGTCATCAAGGTCATAGAAAACACAAGGATTTGTCCACTATACAGATCAACACAACGGGTCACATGTACTTTCGCTCCCACCCAGTGATTATGAAAAGACTTGTTGCATTTCGCCGTTGGTTATCAAAAGTGAATGATAAACATTATGATTTGGGATAGTTGATGCTTATGTCCGAGTCAACACTTTTTTCATTCATGTCCGGACGATTCCCTGTCTTTCACGGTCGTCCCAGTACCAGTACTAAGCAGCGGATAAATAGTCTTGCTGAATGACACAACACAATGACTCTTAACTAGCAACGTCTATCACACTACCAACTGAGCGCTATCATTTTTTCTGGTTCAATATTTGGCTATCAAATTTTTCATTGAATGAGCAGTTTCCATGTCTTTTTTGACTGTCATATTCTATAAGCACAATGCGGAATATAGAGCATTCACAGGTGTTGCGAATACACACTAGTATTTCATTCAGGGGCGGGTCCAGGTTTTCTTGATAGGGGGTCAAATTTCCATAGGGGAACCTATTTGTTAATGTTACCTGATTATTTATAAATTCGCCTTGAAGTTTAGGAAAGAGCTCCATGAAAATGAAAAATTTTGTCTTAAAGAGGGGGGGGGGGGGTCAAGCGAACCCCACGACCCACTCTGGATCCCCAACTTATTTCATTGCCTTAGCTTACTTCCAAGCATGAAACGAGTTCATTTAAAAATTGCTTGTCTAAGATTATGATGATTCCCAATTTTATTGGGCAGATTCCAAGAAGAGACTATTTGAGTAGACCATATAGGGCCAAGAGCCGCTTCATGATTGGACCAACTGGACGGCTGTGCTCCACGAGAAGACTCCGATCAGCCTGGGCATCAGCTCACTCTGATATAAGTCTTCGTTTTCAAATGAACGAAGCTATGGTATTTAGATGTCCTTTAAGTATTCAGTGAAGACCCTGATCAGTCTGGGTTAACGCCACGGCTGACCTGAGTTTTCACTCGGCACACACTCATCTTGTCGGTCCTGTCGTGCTTGGCCCTAATGTTAGAAATGCGCACTGGCTTTACGATTGTATTTGAATATTAACCCTCCAGGTTCCGCCTTTATTTCAACTTGGTGTTTTGTTTATAGGGTCTCTATCAGGAGACTAACTAAGGTTTGGTTGTTTCCATAGGTGAGACATAGGAGAAAAGCAGACAAAGACGTCCCTACGTCAAAATGCCCCGAGTGGAGAAATAAGCCCTCAAAATCAAGTAGTTTTCACGAAATCAACTATTTTTGGTCTAAATCACCCTTAGCCAAGCTGATTTCTCTGTTTAGCTTTACTGTCACGATTTTATCGATACAAAAAAGTAGGTGGTGATTTTGGACCACCCGACTAGCTCGGTTCAAGTCGTTAGATAGCCTGACCAGAGTTCCGAGGATTGCGAGCTCTTGTCATCTTCATTACGAGAAAGGTTGTTTCTGGCAAAATCATTAAGAAGTTCTGATCTCGTTTTTACACCACACACGTAGGAATCCAGGGGTGGGGGGCTATTGCATAACAGGTCCTCAATTTTAATGATCTTCTAGGACATTCTAATGAATATGCATGTGCATCACCCCAAGTTCATTGATATTTAGGCTTTCAAAGGACAATAAATTCTCTACATCCAATGACATCCTCATGAAACTTCACACGCATAAAAATAGTAAGTGAGTATGATCAGGAAATACCACAATCACAAACCGCAGACAACCCCGTGGCACCGCGAAGAAGAGCCGCTTAACCATCACGAGACATCAGGAAGACAAATTAAGCAAAGCAACCAGCTCTCTCTTCCCCATCAAGATGATTGCAATACTAGAATTGACATAAAGTAACGTACAACAAAACATAGAACAATTACAGACTCCCACAATGGGAGTAACAATAAAAAAGGTCAACAACAACAGAACCACCGCCTTAGAACGGACAGCAGCCTAAGCCACCGGAGGGCTTAAATGCATTTTACTGGTGCCAAATCTTCGCCCTAGATTCTGCTGTTGTTGAAATACAAGAAATGTTCAGCTCGCATGGAGGCCATCTAACTAATGCAATGTATTATCATGGAGAAACACTCTAATCAAATTAACACACTATGATGAAACAAAGAAAAGGGCTCATGGCTCACAGATAGTCAGAGCTAAAGAAAACCTGAAATTGAGCCATATATACTTTGTATACGTTTCATGAAATTTCTTCCGTTGCTTGCTAATTTATGGCTGACGACAGAAAATTCATTAACGTTTAGAAACCCAAAGGGCAATAACTCATCTATTACCTAGGACATTCTGACAAAACTTCAGGTGCATTACCATATTAAGGTCATATATATTCGCAATAAAGTCATGGAATTCAATCATATGGCTGAGGACAGAATAAATTCTTTAAATGTAAGCAATCAAAGGGCAATAACTACTATATCAACTCTTTGCATGCTTGTGCCACCTGCTGATAATCTTTCTATACATTTTGGACCAAGGACAGACCCAACATGCGCGTATCCAGGAATTTTCGTCAGGAAGGGCGTGGGGGCAGGCCCAACTGATAGAAAAAAACACTGAGTAGCTTTATGTACGAGGGCTGTTCAAATATGAATGTAATTAGCTTCATAACTTTCTTCCCATATATGCTACGACAAAATGTCATACCTTTCTGGAAAGAACTATTTGTTGCCTTTAAAATGGCAACAAACATAAAGAAACGCTCACTATATTTCTCGAGTTACAGACGCTTATATAAAGGTTATCCCTGTATACTGGACTTTTTCTGAAACAAATTTCCATCCACGTTTGTGTACATGTGCGATTATAGTGTTATATCTTTGTAAGTTTGAGACAAAAAGGCACCAAATTTTAGATGCAAGTTTAAGGTACAATGACAAAGTTGCTTACAGGAAAAAAGTTTATACAATCCTGTTTCAATCTCGAGTAAACAGGCACGTTTGTGACGTCATTTATTTTATGATAATCGTCATTTTGAGTTATCTACTGGTGATGCAATAATGAACATCACTGTGTCTTTTGCTTTGCGCTTTGCTTAAAAACATGCTTAATATGTCATACGGAAGTTTTCAAAACGCTCCGACCTCTATTTACAGAGTTATCACATTTTATAAATTTTTCAAGCATTTTTCTGCTTCTTATGACGTGTTTACATTAATTAAAATATGTTTAATCTGTCTAGTCGTCAAGACCAAGTGAGTAATTTTTATTGTAAATAATGCCTATAGTGGTCAAACTTAAAGTTTACGTTCAAATTTTGATGAAACCGCAAAGTTATGGCAACCAAATTAAGTATAAGTTATATAACCCCTTCACTTAAGGCAGTTTTGACTTAATAAAAATGCTTTTTAGCGTTTAAAAATGACTCACTGTCCTTTAATGGTTTGTAGCAACAACTCAGTATGAGCGATCAACATATTGTCTTTGAGTTAAAACTAGTTTAAAAGTTGTTTCGTGCATTTTGTTAGAGAAAATTTTGACTTAAAACTGAAAGGTGGTGTTTTGTTTACCATTTATTTGCAAACATAAGGAGACTTTAGTAAAAACGATTCGATGTAATGTAAAAAATACAGGTCGGATTTCCGCAACTTTCACAGAATCATTATATAAGTATATGGGGATACTTCCTTTAAAATTTAAAGAAATTTCACCGATTTATCAAAGAATTATACGCTCGTCTATATCACTGATATTTTTGAAGCATTGAGTTTGTTAGTATACTAAAGTGACCCTCATTCAAAGGGCTATAGCTCGATAAGTATACTGTATTTTTCTTTCGGTTTGGTGCCAGTTTGAAAGTGACATATAATCCTTTATAGAAACGTATACCATTTTCTCGTAGCATATATATGACGGAAGTTATGAAGCTACTTGCATTCATATTTGAACAGCCCTCGTATTAGCGTAGCATGAATGCTTAATATATACTAGACAAAAGTTCTAAACGGCCACGTGTGTTTTTATTTATTTTCTAAAAAGCTTTAAGCACAATATAGATTTCATTTTCATTCCCAAATAGGCCAGCCTACTAGTAAATGATAGCAGAAAACAGCTTAGCAAAATTCTTAAAATTGTATCTGGGAGGCTTTGCACATACCCATACACATACCCTCAATATAATAATTCACAAGAATTTGCATTGGATGGTTGGCTAATTTTTGGCACTTTGGTCAATAACACAGAGTCCCGTGCAGATTTGGTGTTCATTTCAGCACCATAGTGTTCAATATGAGTTTGGCTTTTGAAATGAAAACGTATTGCGCGTGAAAATGGGTTAATTCAAAAAGGCATGACTTGCAAATTGTGCCCAAATGCGAGTTTTTAAAAATGGGGGTAGCACTATTCAAATGGGCATCCTGCATGTACTGATGAACATTTTGACAATACCTTTACCGTCTAGGGTACATGACGCGTCTGGTAGTAGTCATGTAATTTTACATTTTGAAGAAAATTAATGAAATGCAGGTGGCCGGTTAGAACTTTTGACTAGTATATAAAGGAAACCTGTTGACACTACATTATCTTGTGACTCTAATTTAAAAAAATGTGCATTTTAGGTGTGTAGGTATTCGTCTTTCCCCAAGTGAATCTCTCAATTTAAAGTCAGATAAGTGTACGTGTTTCCAAATGCTAAAACATATACAGCCAGACATAAGTTAAGCGTCCCCAAACATCATTTCAGAGACGCTTTTCGCGTACAAATTTCTTCAGAAAACAACAAGTTTGTAATATTTTGTTACCCTAGTCTTCCTTTGGTCTGCTGAACATATCAGAATGACATTTGGTTATTTTGCTGAATTTCAATGGTGTCCTGTATACACCAACCCCTATTTTTGGGTGTACCCTAAAAAGTGTCACAGCTTAACCCAAAGTGCTTACTTTGAATTCAAATCAACGTAGAAATAATCTAGACATATTTTTCAATCTTGTGCCAAACTGATTCTGTCGAACTCAAAGTTTCATGTCAGTTATAGAGGACCATAGAGATAGTTAATCGCGTGTTTATAAGTTTTGCATTATCACTATATAACATGCCATTCTTTACACATCCATAACTTTTATTCTTTTTGAGATATGAATCTGAAATTTTCAGACAAAAACTTGTCTTTGATATTGTAACAATATGACTCTAACACTTTACATGCCTAAGCGTTTTGGAAATACCATAATGGGTTAGAGAATAGGGACATTTTAGGGGTAAGTGTGCATTTACCATGCCTGGTTGTTTACCTTTTTGTTAATCGAATCGAAATTTGCTGTAAATTGTCACCACTTTATCCATTTTCATAAATAAAACAAGAAAATATTCATGACTGAAAAACTTCCTTTGTTTTCTAGGAAACTATTGAGGCAATGCTTAACTTATGTCTGACTGTATACATGTATAATGCTTTAGCCGCGACTTGATATTTTCAACAATGTGGTACGTGCGACCAACAAAGGCTCAGACCAGTCGACGCATACGTGCAGTCTGGCCAGAGCCTTCAGTGCTAGTCGCTTGAATATGAACCGTGACATGTGATTTCCAACAATGTGGCATTTTGACATGTATAGACACAGACGAGCCAGTGCAGCCTCCATTTAAGCTTAGAAACTCCAAATGATGTTCAGTCAGTAGCTTAAGAGTCATAGAATATTCAAGCGACTAGCAAAGGCTCTGATCAGGCTGCGCGTATGCGCAGACTGATCTGAGGCTTTGCTGGTCGCACATACCATATTGTTGGAAATCTCATGCACTGGCTCATATTCTATGACTGTTTAGGTACAGACCAAACAGAATATGGAGTTTCTAAGCTTCAAAAGAGGCTGCACAGGCTCATCTGAGTCAATACTTGTCAAAGTGCCACATTGTTGGAAATCACATGTTACGACTGATACAAAAGTGCTAAGTTCAATTTCGATCATTCTAAACACGTTTCAAATTTAATGGAGTCTGTGGAGCTTAGACTTTTCAATATGCAAAAAGTCTCCGAAGTAAACTATATTTTTTTCTGTCATACTCTTTGCTGGAACTTGTATCATTTAAAAAAAACTTCTTTGTAGTTGCTTGCATCCAGGTATTTCACTCATCGATGGTAATAGTATCCTAATCACACTACCCTGTGTGTGTTTAACACCATATCTTGATTTTACTATATTCTGCTGCTGATACGTAACAAAGAATAATTCTAGTATACCCTGAACTTTTGACAAGGACAATCAGAACTCGAGCAATTAGCAAGTGTAATCAATTTTCGTGTCTTTGGTGGAATATTCCCATGAAAAACATATTATTTCTGTTGCAAAGGGATGCTTTTCTTAACTACAACATATGGCGAAATATAGAAGTTTCTCTGCAGAGTCTTGACTCACAACTCCTCGTATAATTGTCTGTAAAAGTAAAATAACGTCAACTTGCGACAATCCATTTTCTCACGCGACGTGTGTGCTTGCATCTAATCTGCGCTGTAAAAATAATGTTGCATCCAGGGTATAGGGTGTGTGGATGGTGGATCCTTTTTTTGTCCAAATTGTGGTCAAAGGATGTCCGTCGTCCATCAGTCCGTCCTGGCAGCCACCAGTACGTCATTCAGTCGTCCCTCAACAATATCTTCCTCCTAAACAACTGGGCAGAATTTCATCAATCTTCACAGGTTTGATCGGTCCCCTTTCAAATTTTTTCAAAGATTTCCCACTTAATGTAGAAATCTAGTTGCCATGGCAACTAAAAGGAAACACTATAAAATCTTGCCAAAAACGTCTTGTCAGATTTCAAAATAATTTGTTAAGACACCATCTACCAAAACTGTTCAAATTATTTTGATTGGTTTAAAATATGACCGCCAGTTGGCTCGCCCGTTTTTCCTTTGTCAATATGTGATATTTGAAATCGCAAGGCTTAGTAAGGGAGAAAACACTTCTTGTATTGAAAAACTTGATCTAGAGCCTCAGCTAGTAGACCTCTACCATGTTTGTTCACAACATGACCATGGGGCCAAAAAAGGCCCCGCCCAGAGTGTCAACATCCTGTTGATTTTGTCAACATGATTAATGGACACTTTTCCATGTAAAGCTTTATAATGAACCTGCTAGACATCATGGCTGGGCTTTGGGAGGACCTATGCTTTACTTTACCCTTAAAAACAGCCTTTCTCAGGCGAGCCACCTCTGACCCGAAGATTATCTTATTTCTATATAATGAATCGTGTTCCAGAGAGACATATTTATTTGGCCAGCGTCATCTGATACAAGATCATGTCCGCTCTGTCATTCAAAATTATGAAGGAAGACACTTAAAAGTTATGTAGAATATTTCACAAATTATTTTTGTGGTGCTTAGGGACCTATTGAATTGTGGCATCCAGTTATTCTTAAAATATTGTTTTGGAAACAGTTCTAGCGTATTTTCTTCTAGGCGACGTCTATTGACAGCCGGCTGTCAATAGCATTTTAGGTCTAGTGCCAGCCGGCTGGCAATAGACTTTTTGGTCTAGTGACAGCCGGCTGGCACTAGACCTAAAATGCTATTGACAGCCAGCTACTGGAATATAGATAAAAGGGATAATAACAAGTAAAAATTAAAAGATATCGTTTATATTTAAGTGTATTAACAATTATAAGGTAACAAAGAAATTGGTGATATAATACATGCTTATTTATTATCAAATAACAACTAAAAATATAGCATTAGTATTCAAATAATCCTACTTTAAATTTCCCTGCTAGTGGCAACTTTTGCTTTCTACTTTTGTACATTATACAAACCGTGTGGACCAAGGTCAGCCGGGACCTGATCTGGATCCAAACTATTTGGCACTGTGATGGTATTTCTGAAAGAATTATTTTAAGATTGTTCATTTTGAAAAAAAATTAGCTCTCATAATTACCAAGGAGTTAATTTGAGTGCCAGCACCAAACTATCCTGGCAGAAAAAGCCTGAGCAAATAAACTATCCTGAACAGTCTGCTTCTAGAGGAGCAGTCTGGACAGGACTATCAGATTGCTTTCTTCATCATTCTTGATCAGCTGGAAGATTCCATTGTAGAAGTCACACCCTTAAGGAGTTTTTTCCTCTAAAATATATTTGGGACAAACAATACTGCATCCTTTTTGGCAACACTGTGGATCCAGAGCAGCTGGTTTCTGATGAAGCTGTTTGATCAGGATCCACATTTTTCCTGAATAGAATTGAAATTTCATGCAATCTATACCTGTCCAGTAGTCAGTAGATAGAATGCTGTAGTATTCTATAATATTCGGCGTAAAATAAATCTTCTATGTCTATGTCTATGTAGGTTGACCCTTTTCATTCTGATTATGTATTGTAAGGGGTGTGTAAAATATATAAAATTATGTCAGATGGCAGTGCAGATCCTAATAAAATGCCATCGTATGCTGCATTTCATCTGGGTCTTCACTGTTTGAACATGTATACAGAATGAAAAGGAAAATGTAGAGAAGCTGTCTTACATACCCTGTTGTAATATTCAGCAAGATTTTGGTAAATAATGTCCAAATTATTTCAAACGTCTAAAACATATATACATTTTTACATGATGGAAATCTAAATTACATGTGCAAATGTAATAATCCAAGAACAGTCTGCTGCTAGAGGGGCAGTCTGATCAGAACTATCCGCTGGCTTAGTGATAACTGGATCAGCTAGGCGGTTATATAATACTCCTTTTAGTTATTTTGGGGACAAACAATACTCTTGTAGGACTTCAAACTTGTCATGCTTAACCGACTGGATCCTTTTTGGTAACATTGTGGATCCATAGCAGCTGGCTTCCATTGAAGCTGTCTGATCAGGATCCACATTGTTTTCAACTTGAATTGATTTTGAAAACACATGCTTAAAACTAGAGTGCTGCAGGTTGACCCTTTTCATTCTTAACATGTATTACCCCCATACATATTTATACATTATCTATGAAAATGTCCAGTTTATATCTTTATATTACCTGGGATTATCAGTAAAAAATTCTGTAAAATGATGAATTTCAGTTCTTTAAGATTGTTTTTATTTTAGCAAACAGTGCTAACCCTGATGAAATGCCACCTTATGCTGTATTTCATGCGGGTCTTTACTATTTGAACCTGCATCCAGATTGAAAAGGTTTAACTGGATAATATGGGCAGAAGTGTGGAACATAGTTATATTCAGCCAAGGTTTTAGCCAGAAAGTAGTATCAACAAGTAGTTTTGTATTTAACTCTTTACTCCCTAGAGTTGACTTAAGTTGTTGTCAAACTGTTTGACACCTGGATGATATTGGAAAAATCCAACATCCAAAGAGTAAAATATGGCACAATACTAAAGTGTGAAGGAATAATAAAAGCAATATCTGAAAATCCAAAAGCAAATGAAAATACACTTTTTCGCAAATATGTAATTTTTGAATAACCTAGACTGTACATTTAGCCAATGACATATTTGTAGCCACTCAACATTTTTGTAGCAAATGGCTACAATGGCTCTGCTTTGAGCTGGCTCATCCCAGGAAGACCCATCCTGAAATGACTGAAAATTTGAAAATCAGGACGTAAAGAACCAAATCAACAAATGTTATATACATATATGGCCCTACTCTATATTTATATTTTTGTACATGATGGAAATCTAAGTAGCATGCTGGAAGATTCCATTTTAGCAGTCCAGCTGTTTGAACACCTAAATAGTTTAGGCAATAGTTTATTCTTTTAAAATATATTTGAGACAAGCAATACTCTTGTAGGATTTAAATTTTGTCCTGCTTAACCCGACTTTTTGTAAAACCGTGGAGCCAGAGCAGCTGGCTTCTGATGAAGCCGTCTGCTCAGGATCCACATTATTATCAACTTGAATCCAAAATGTATGCTTATATTCAGTGCGTACCAGAAAATTAATTTTCTTACTTAGGCCTAAATGAAATATATGTGTGGTTCCTGTTGCATACCAACAAAATTTAGGGTAGGGTAGGTAGGGAAATTATTAATTTTTGTTATAACATTTAACAAAGAAAATAGTGACAAAATCTGAAAAAGTGCCCATTTTAGGTATTTTTTTCTCCGAAGACCATTTTAATGTTTAGGGTAGGGTTAAAAAAATTAGGGTAGGTAGGCAACAGGAACCACACATATATTTCATTTAAGCCTTATCAACCAAAACACATGCTGTGGGTGCTCAAAAGAACCGTCTCAATGAGACAATTCTTTTTGAGCACCCAAATGATATGGATAAACTTATGGATAAGAAAACTGTTTACAGTTTTAGGCTCAAAATTTTTGTTTATCTGAACCGATATATTATAGCCTATATATTATAGGGCCTATATTATAACTGCAGGTCAACACTGATGGAGAAATCAATTAAGGTCATCAAATCAAACAAAAGCTCAGAATGAGTTTAACATCTACTGTCTGCTGATCCCTCCCATCATCATCAAATTCTGTCATGCAAAATTCACAAAAAAAAACTCAGATGGTATATGCCCACCAACAACACATAAGCAATTTGGATGAAACAACTAACTGCAGTTCACACATTTTATCATTTTGGTGACATCATGCCGACACCTACATGTGCAATACACCCTGATTCTTTGTGTTTTGTTTCTTTTCCGTCTTTTGTTTACATCAAATGGGAACAGAGAAAACTGCCCTGCTTCTAAGCATGAAATCAGGTGATTTCTCATTCTGTCTTGATGGAACAGTATTTTGTTAGGCTCATACCCAAAACAAAGTGCAACTACAAGTCATTCGATGACGCGCAATTGCAAATTGCCACGCTCTCGAAGAAATCTAATGGTATTTGACCTTATGACCACACCCCAAGGCCACCTGTTTGATCCTAAGGTAAACTTTTCATAGTACCCTGGTCTACTGATCATGCATCCCCTTTAATTTGATATGCCACATGACCATGTTCAGAAAATTTAAGTTTAAACCCCCAGCAACCCCCAAGTACCACCCCTGGTACATGACCTAGGCAACCGAATGAAAATCTCACCTAATTTATTTTTGTATCTTTCATTTGTGAGAAGACACACAAAGTTTGGTTTAAAAATATTTGAAATTAACTCAGCAATGATATTTGACGTTTTGGCTTTTCCCCAGGGCCCCAGGGGGCGGGGACCAAAAAAAATTTGCCTTTGCATGTGCCATTCATGTGAGTAACTCACACACCAGATTTGGTTGAATTTCGGAAAAAAATAATTTTCGACCCCCAGCCCCCTATATCCCCCTATCCAACCCCAGGGGCATGACCCAGGCAACTAAATGAAAATCTCGTCTGACATGTTTTTTATTTTTCATTTGGGAGAAGACACACAAATTTTGGTTTAAATATATTTGAAATTGAATTACTAATAGAAATTTAATGATATTTGACCGTTTGGCCCCTCCCCAGGGCCCCTAGGGGGCGGGGACCAAAAGAATTGTGCCGTTGCATGTGCCATTCATGTAAGTAACTCACACACCAATTTTGATTGAATTTCGGGAAAAAAATATTTTTTGACCCCCCAACCCCCCTGTACCCCTCAAGTCACACCCCTGTGGCCTGACCCAGGCAACGGAATGAAAATCTTGTCTGATATGTTATATATTGTGCATTTGTGAGAAGTCACACAAAGTTTTGTTTAAAAATATTTAAAATTGACTTTGCAATTGAAATTTAACGATATTTGACCTTTTGGCCCCTCCCCAGGGCCCCAGGGGGCGTGGCAAAAAAAATATGCCGTTGCACACCCCACTCGTGTATTATTTTATTTGCAAAAATATAAAAGATAATTGAATTTTAATATAAATCATACTAAAATGATAAAGTTGGATAAATTCTAGCTGGCTGTCAATAGCGTTTTAGGTCAAGTGCCAGCCGGCTGGCACTAGACCAAAAAGTCTATTGCCAGCCGGCTGGCACTAGACCTAAAATGCTTTTGACAGCCGGCTGTCAATAGACACTTCCTTTCTTCTAATGCTTGGTTAGAACTTTTTTTCATATCCTTAAATCATCAGATTGTGTGGCTTCAACGCTAATATTTCACTTTAATATTGATAAAATCACTCAAATTCATTATTTCAAGCCTCTGTGCAAATAGCAACTTTTTGAGATAGCGTACAGACACATGAACTCTAGGTACACACATGAAATTTCATACAAATATTAACCAACTTTGAAGACATGCCGAACACAGCGGCCATAACTCTAGTATTTACACTTTTGAGTTGTTTCCTTTTGATCTATTTGTGAAAATTTAGTACCATTTCTTCACATCTTAAAAAATCGAACACGTTCTTCACATATAAGACGAATTAATACCGATTCTTCACACGTTAAAAATATAAATATGTGAAATTTGAGCACAGATTTTAGACCCTCAACAGTATCGAAATTGACCATACGCAAATTTCGCATTTGCCAAAAGTGACGTGTTGGTACCAATTCTTCACACGGTGTGAAATTTGCGAAGTGTAAAAATTTGCGGTTCAATAGAGCTATCACCTCCCACATCAGCTCGGAAGAGCCAATGCATTTACATGGACTTGGGATCTGTATTATTTTCAGTAGGCAGTAGTGCTTATACCCAGATCATTAAATAAAATTAAAGGTAAAAAGTTAGATTTCTATAGATAAATGATGTATATGCTTGGATTAATATCTTCCTGCACAGGTTCATTATACAAACATACCCACTATCAGCCCGTCAGCGAAACGCCATTTGCCGCTTTTACATGCATGCGCGGATCCAGAAAGTTTTGTCAGAGGGGGTACAACTTTAACAACGTTTTTTTGTTTTGTTTTTTAGTTGATGAGGGAATGAGTATCCAAGTTCCACTATAAGCGGGCCATCATCGACCCGCCAGCGAAACGCGTTTCGCTGGCGTGCCGATGATGGCCCAACATTGAATGCTGGCTTGATTATCTGGGGATCCAGACCAGTATTGCTAAGAAACCTTACATTTTTGTGATTTTTCGGGGGGGGGGGCGTCCAGACCCCCTGCCCCCCCCCCCCTCTGGATCCGCACATGGACCTGCATAATTTTGCATATTTAATGTTTGCGATATTAACATTTTCTCATGGGCTGACCCGTAGTTTATTGGACCTTTTTATCAGGTCGGTTCTATCTTGAACTGATTAGAAAGTGTTTGAGGGTATTTTAAGAAATATACACTTCCTGATCGGGAAAACAGGATGCAAAATTAAAAAAAAAAGTTACCCCCCCCCCCCCACACACACACACTGATATACCATACCTAACGATAAGTAAATTCAAAACCAATCATTGTTAGCTTAATGCATATTTCAATGATAATTGAGAAAAGAACTTAACCCATTTAGACCGAATGGACTTGCCTACCATGATCAATAGGACGAGTCCAATTCAAATATTAGGGATGTTGAGTTGTATTCTACGTTTTTTCCAAATTGCAATATAACATCCTGTAACCAAACAGTGAAGATCCTGGTCTGATCTGGATATGCACTGTTTGTCTATGTCCCATAAAAGGACGCTAGATTTACATGTATACTGACGGGCAAAAGAAACGCTTCATCTAAAATTTGCGATAAATTACTTAGAAGGAAAAAAAGGTGACAGCATTTAAATATATACATGTATATTAGCCAACATACCTGGTAAATAAAATCGACAAATTAAAATAACCCCGAGGCTTGACTCAAGATTCTGGTCATGGCAAATTTGTGCAGCTCGTGTTTGTGGGCCACATGCAAAATATGACAAAATTTTACTGTACCGTTTCTTTTGCCCGTCACTATAGGACAAACATGACAAAACACTTTAGAACTATATAAAGAACCAGACGACTGAATTGTGTGAATCAAATTGTAAAAGCTGTGTAATAGAAACTTTAAATATTATATATATATATATATATATATATATATATATATATATATATATATATATATATATATATATATATATATATATATATATATATATATATATATATATATATATATATATATATATATATATATATATATATATATATATATATATATATATATATATATATATATATATATATATATATATATATATATGTTTAAAATATACATAATCTGCTTATCGCGGTCATATGGAAAATTCAAAGATTTATTCGAAAAAAAAAATCACAATTTTAATTCGTTATTAGACGAACAATCTTTATTCTTATGCACTTGCAAATGCAACGCGACGTCTGATTGGATAACTTCATAAATTTGCGACAGTACTGTCGGAAACCCGACGTCATTACGTAACGTCGCTTTCCATTGGTTGACAAGTGAATATATGCAGCTGGCAAGCGGTTTTATGCAGCTGGCAGCCGCTGGACGTATAAGCGCAACAAAGTACATTTTTGAAGGGAAAATGTTGTTAGTGCATTAGAATGAAGATAACCATATTCAAAATTTTCATTTGGAGAGGTATATCGTCTGATATCCGCTTACGCGTCGCCGTAAAACTCCGACCGTATATCCGACGATATACCTCCCCAAATGAAAATTTTGAATGCAGTTATCCCCTAACTTAACGTAAAAGCCTTCATACGACAAATAACACTTTACAGACCAGTCTCTGTGGTTGAGCAGACTGGTTTGAGTCAAACCAGCCTGCTCAACCACAGAGACTGGTCTGTAAAGTGTTATATGAGGTCCAGGATTGCATTGAAATATTACTAAAATGTAATCATTGACCAACTTCAGGAGAAATTTCAATATCCTGGACCTCATTTAACCCTTAAAGTGCCAAACACAGTCTACTTTTAACATCTGCTGGACTGTTTCAGAAGACCCAGTGTGTCACGTGACCCTGTGCCTATTGTAGAAAGTGTGCACTAGTCATTTGTAACCACTGCCACCTCCCACCAACGGGGAAAGCCGGTATAACAACTGTTCATAATTTACAGCCCTGCCCTACACTGCGGTCAGTGCGGTATATTTGCTTAGAAGCACTAGCCCAGCAGCAATGCGCGAGACTCTCTGCTTATTGCCCCAAGTACCAATTGGCCTTCCCCGTAGGTGGGGATGAGGGGGGGCAGTGGTTTCAAATGATTGAAGCATTAACTAGGTTAAACATTACTGTAATAACAAAGCAAGAAACAAGGCACTAGATCCAGAAAGTATATTTGATGAGCCAATGAGCCTGGATTTCTGCTATATTTTTACCTTGTATTTATAAAGGCAGGTTCACATTCATTCTATTTATAATGCTTTAGTAAAACATGCTAAAGCGGCGATTTTTTTTCTACACTTTAAAATTATTTTAGCAAATAATGAAAAAGTTCTGAGCTCATCTGAGCATGACATAATAACATTTTGTCCACATGATTAAAATGGGAACAATGTTAACATTTTATTATCTAAGAGCAGGATGAATATTAACGAAATTCTGACATGAATCTGTTAAAAATGTTAGTTTCTGCCTTTGTTTAGAACAAAAAGTTTAAATCGGAATTATCAATAACAACAATATTTTAACGACTTGGTATCAAGATATTGCAGCAAATCTTAGCCGTTTTCCCAGCTAATGCGGTAATCTGTCGAATTTATCAGTAACAACAATATTTTAACGACTTGGTATCAAATATTGCAGCAAATCTGCTTAAAAATCTATTTATTTAGTATAATAATAAAAACAATAATAATATTCATTTCCTCCACAAGTGGAGAGCATACAATGGTTTGACAATAAACATATAAAGCAATACGAAAATCATAATTCATATATACATATATACAGCACAGAAGTATACTTGATAACAGGAGTAAATTTCATTTCAAAAGTAAGACATTGACACGTTTGATAATCTGTAGAGGAGCCAGTTCAAAAATGTCAAAAATAAGCATTTAGGTATGTCCCCTTTTTAGCAGAATTTTCACTTGTTTTATCCATTAGTACATAGTATAGGCAGTATGAAACCAGATATTGCACTCAATTTAAGTCTTGCAAACATACCTGTAACAGTGTGTTTAATACGTTACCCCTCATTTTCTTAAAAGCAAAAATATGTAATTAAGTCAATTTAGGTAGAAGTTGAAATGTTTAAATAAACAAAACATTTATGTAATCTGTAAGAACTTGCTCTTCTCTACACATATTTATGTTTTTAAAAGTTGTTTGGGTCCATGATAATGTCATTTACGTTACATTTTTAAATATACTCTTAAAATTATTGATATTTTGTTAAAAAGTTTCATTTGACAAGTTGTTTTAATATGTGTTTAACTTCAGGATAACACGTCTTTAAAAGAACGTTATCTGGCCATTTCAAAACTGCAAACAGATACGTTCTAACATAAATACTTTGTCAGTTATAAGCTGTTTAATTAGATGGCCATAGATCAAACTTTATATAAGTTTAGAACCTCTTAAGTTTGAAAATAAGCATGAAGTTTCTTTCTGTTAGCTTTTAAACACCTTATGATAATTGTTATGATATCACCAGCTTTAGAGTAATACTTAACAACATTGCTGAGGTAAAATATCATTTTGATGTTCGATTTTCAATATGTAACGTATAAAACAAAGTTGAAGAAAAACAAATATTGCTTAATAGCTTAAATTATACATCACTGGAAAGTTTATTTCATTTAAAAAAGGGGGGGGGGGTGTTTGATAGGCATAAAAAGAGCATTTGTTCTTAAAGAAGAAGTTATCAGTACTAATTAGGAGACTGTGTATTTGGTTGTAAATTTTTCTTTTAAGAAATTGTATACTTCTTGACTTAAAAACAAAACATTGTTTGCTAATTTTTCTATGTTATGTTATGCAATTTATAAACTTATAAAATGATAAGTCTGATGCAACATCTCAACAAGTATACATTCCCTTAAGCTTGTTCAGTCAAATTTGCTAAAGTAACATTTATAACTATAAATAAACGAAATATATATTATGATTTAAATATATATTTGTCACAACCGTTTTCCATATACAGCTGAGCCTGAAAACCTAAAACAAATTTAGATATTTGCACTTTTTTTCTTTTTATAGAACAAAACAATCTTATAAGCTATTCAGAAGCAGCCAAAGCTTTGTGTCGAACCTGTTCACACTCATCACAATATATAACATAGTGAATAACATATCTGTTCTATCAATTCAGATTCATTTATGATAAAATATATAAGGACTTCTGAAATGATGTGTGGATGTTGGAAACTTTGTTTGTTGTTGTTCCTATTGGTTGTGGGAGATTTGTATCAGGCCTTTGTTTTCTCATTTGTTTCTAGTTCAGCAATCATCTTGACAAGGAAGAGAGTTGGTTGTTTCACTTTAATTATATTGTAGATATCTGTGTTCCGTGTCCCTTCCTTAAGGTGCAGTGGGTCAGTCAGGGATCTGTGATTGTGACATTTCCTAGTCATGTTCACTTAAAGAAAGAAGACGTTTGCTGACAATCTAGACAGCATCACTCCTTTATGAATATATAAAATAAAATGTTGTTTACGTTACACTAAATTTAAAGAAACATAAGTGTTTGTTATCATTTATTCTTTAAGAGAGTGGCTCTGTTATGCAAATTGTTTAAGCCACATCTATTTATGCATATATAAGAAGGTGACTTCTGAATTTATTCTAGGTATGAACTTTAATTTCAGCTCATTTTTAACATGGCTTTCATTGTTTGATTAATGAAACTGATAGTCCTTTTAACTTAACACTACTAATCATTTGTCAAAGCAATGCAAACTTTAAAACTGAATGGGTTATTAAAAATGAATTATTGCCGTTGAAATTGGGGAAATCATCCATAAGGATGGGTTTTACATGGCAAGGCGGTGATCATATCAAAGAAATCTAGATTTCTTCAGTTGTAATTTACGATACCAAACTTACATTATAAAATTTCAACAGAGAGAAAATATTAAGCCAAATTTAACTAGGACGCATTAAAATACCATTTAAAAGATTATTTACGTTAATCAGAACATTGATAGGAATAGCAATATCTTAGAGTAAAAATAGCAGTCATAAGATCAAACTTAGTTTTAGCAATTAGTGCTAATATAGCTGATGTTAACTTCTATCATAATACCATAGCAGTCAGGGAGCGCAGTGGCTCAGTGGTAGAGTGCTTGACTCGAGACTGAAGGGCCGCGGGTTCGAGCCTCACCGGCGTCACTGCATTGTGGTCCTTGAGCAAGACACATTTATCCTAGCTTAGTACTGGTTCAACCCAGGAAGGCTCGTCCCTGTTTAACTGAAAGATTGTTGATGGGACGTAAAGAATTAAATCAAACAAACAAAACCATAGCAGTCATTGGACCCCATTTTAAACAAACTGTTGCAGGAATCCTGTCAGTTGATTCCTTTAATGTGCGTTAAATAATAGATGAGTTGTAAACACATCAGGGTATGGAGACAAAAAGGCATACATTAAATTATCAACTGTGCTAATAAAATAATAAGTTATATGGACAATAGAGAAGGCACAATAGTTATTATCATTACTAACACAAATAATAGGTTTACATTTTATGCTGAGAAAGTATGCATAAACTTAACAAACAGGATGTATGCATGTTTAATATGTCTGCCACTCTTTTTTATCAATCGTCTGCATAAGAAATTGTATTTCTTTTGATTTGTAAAAGTATCATGATACATCTCAGATAGTGAAAACTTTGTCTCTATTGCCAATTGCACTATCTGAAATTATGATACGGCATAGCATTTGTTGACTATATTATTTAAAAGTATTCTTTGGAAGTAGCATAAGTATGGATTTTGTTTCTATTACATGAACTATCAATATACCATGAATATAGCATCGTTTAACAAGTTGGTACATGTTTTATGGGTCTTTATTAGTTAGTTTTAAGGACTGAATGACGGTTGTTATGATTACAAATTGTGAGTGTAAAAAATAAATAATGTCCTGCTGAAAAAAATAAACCTTAAAGCAGATTCTATCACGTATGCGGATAAGCTATATAGCTAAAAAGCAAACGTCTGCAAACATTCTGGAATATATGATCAATCAAGTCCTATTCTCGAAAGGTGTTTGCTCAAGGTCCTGATTATCGAAGTCTAAACATTTAGAAATTTCTACAATACTAACAATGCAGGGGAGCTTTTCCAACTTATTAACAGACATGTGTCTGTTTCTAAAGTATTAAAATTGGAATTTAGAATAGATGCTGTCCTGTTTCATTGCTTCACAAACGTGTAGAACCAGGCAATACAATGATTAAAGTAATGATCTTTAAATTTTTGTTATATACGTTACCAACATAAATAATACTCTTTTTCCAAAGCGGACACGCTGTAGATACTAAAATATTATAACACCAAGGATAGCTAAGGCGGGTGCTAAATCAGAGACAGAAATCATCACGATTTCCATAAACTTCAGTTTTGTTTCATATGACACCGATGAAGGTATCTTTAATGTTTCACTTCTTGATTTGGACTTCTGCTTGGAATATCTTATATTCTTTAGAGAGTTTTAAGGTATATTTTGTGCCTTATTGTTTTAAATATAGCTGCTGTAGCGAATAACTGTTTACAAATGCATATATTTGATGGCTTTTACAATGTGTGATGGATCTGACTATGTTACTGCTTGCTTTTTATTTATTATTTGAGCTGTTGACGGTGAAAGAAAATGTCTTGTATATGTCATTTAACGCCATTTTATGCATAAAAAGAAGCCTATCATTTAAGCTTTTTGAAACAATTTAGTTATAAATGATAAATAGGTATCAATTATCCTATTTACATGATTCCTAAAACATATACTTAATGACATTTATTTTCAAGCTTTTCCTTTAAACCAAATATGAATTTGTTGATGCTGCATCTCATTAATATTAAATCTTTAAAAATACAATATTTCCTATCTAATTTTGAGCACTAAGATGGTAGTCAATTTCATTTTCACCTACTAGCTCTTTGAACGCATATACACATACCATTGCACAAAAATATTGTTTTAAAAGAAAGTAACGTATATAACAGAACTTCCAGGTGCCCAAACTAATATAATTATTCTGGTTTTAAGCTGTATCTGATTAAAATATCAATCATAACGATATGTAAGAAAACGATGCAAATGATAATAACACTATACTTAACACTATACTAGTAGTTTCCTTATTATCTAATGGTAACATATTAGACTTGGCTATTGCATGGTGAATGCACACGTTCATCAAAAGCTAACAGACATTTTATAATATATAAAGTAGCTAAGAAAATCTTAATGTGCAAATATCTCACTCCACAAGTCTTATGGCAGCCCATGGCCAAGTAAATAATAGTAATATATTTGAATGTAAGTAACGTATATAACAATTACGCAAGCGTAAGTCATTTAAACTTATTGTCAGTTTGATGCTTTGAATTAAGTTACTGTAAAGCAATGTGCAGATAGTAGGAATGTGACCTATCTGGTCTAATTAACTTTACTTTTCAGTAATGTAGCGAATAGCCTACTACATGAAGCCTGCTAGGGGGTAGCTTTGGTTACCCCACAAATAAACATCTTTTGCAAGACTTAAAATCTGTGCAATATCTGTTTTCACACTTCTGAAACAACATAGTAACTGAGGATATAGTCTAAAATTCTGCTACTTTCCTGCCACTTTTTTCCAATTTTTTAATCTCTGGCTCCCCTACTATTATGATACTCCTGAACTTTATATATACCAAATAATTTCTCATGCAAGATCCAAAGAAATTTCAATTGCGGCTATGGTTCACATGTCGTCAGCTTCAGCCCAATTGCTAAAACTGACGGTTGGTCAAGCAAACCACAGCCACTACTAAAACGTCATGTCTGAGCTATACAAGCAGCTAATATAAAACTTGTCAAAACATTTTTTTCAATTTCACCAAATAGATCCATATGCCAGGTCCAATGAAATTTCACTAGCGACTATGGTTCACGTGTCGTCAGCTTCAGCTCAATTGCTACAACTGACGGTTAGTCAAGCAAACCACAGTCGCTACTTAAACACTATGTCTGAGCTATGTCATAGATATGACAGCTGGAAATGAACAACATATACTCATGCTAAGAAAAAGAAGGCCTCCCTGAGATTCTTATGAGGTTCGTTTGATTTGCATAGTAATTCGGGGGTCGCTTACAGGCCAACGCTATGTGGATTAAGGCCTTCATCCACAGGTTCTGAAAATCTATCAGACTGTTTGAATCAATTTTCTCTTCTGGCGAGGCAATGCTAGCATACCTGCAATATGGCAAGGAACTGTTTGCAAGCTGGTCATGCCATACCCCTTGACTGGTCCTACGGGTCTCGATCCATCTCCGGTCGACCATCCCTGGGATAATCTAGGCTAATTGGTACATGATCGTACCCCTTCTTAGCTGCCACATCACCCGAATTGGAACACAAGCTGCTTGAACAATGACAATGCATTCCACAAGGGTTGGGGTAGGGTACAATCCAAGGCTTCTTTTAAGCGTGGACAAGATGCTCATAGAATGTATTCATATAGGTGGTGCAGCAGTCATACAAGATATGACTTACAATTTATAACTTTGTAATCATAACATGTTCATGTCTGTATTTATTTTCAACAAAGCCGGTGAATTGGGGTGGCCTTCTTTTTATTAGCATGGGTATATGAAATCTGTGCAGTTTTGCACAGATTTCATATTTTGATTATTTCCCGCGATTGCAACGGTTAAGTTACTACCACACAGGCTTTTTGAGCAACATATTGATTGCTCATTCTTGAAAGCATTGGTAAGTCTGGGGTTCCACTTTAATGACAAACCTATACATTTCGATCATTCGAGCCGCGCAATGAAAACCTTACACTGTAGCTGTGCATCACAAAAAGACTTAGATCAGTCTAGCGGTATCATCTCGGTCTGATCAGAGTCTTCGGTGTCCATACGAAGAAAGCGTGTGTCCTTAGTTACACATTGAACGCACAGTAAAGACTCTGTTCAGACTGGGCGGATGCTCTGCGCACACTCATCTTGTTGGTTTTGTCATGACATGTCTCAATTTGTTTGTTTGATTTGATTCTTTACGGCCCATCACCAATCTTTCAGTTATGTAGGGACCGTGGCCTTCCTGGGTTGAACCAGTACTAAGCTAGGATCAATGTGTCTTGCTCAAGGACACAACGCAGTGACGCCGGTGAGGCTCGAACCCGCGGCCTCTCGGTCTCGAGTCAAGCGTTCTACTACTGATCCACTGCGCTCCCTACATGTTTCAATTTGTTTTTACAGAAGAAATATAACATATTTGATAGGAAACACGGTCCGCATTCTAGATCTATCAATGTCATACTTAAGATTTACCATGATGGTAGACAAGGCTATCAAAACGTGCCATTAACGGTCCCACCAGCGAAACGCCATTCAAATGGCGCTTCGCTGTTGGGTCGATAATGGCCTGAGATTGTTTGCCAAACAATCTCGGGCCATTAACGGCTCACCAGCGAAACGGGATAAACAAGCCAAGAATGGTGCAACTATAGGATATTTGCACTATTCTTAGCTTGTTTATCCCATTTTTTATTATCAAAATTCACTTTTCTGTGATAAATGATATGCATACAATACTGATATCTTATACCTTTCAGTCCCTATTTTTCTCCAATCAGTATGTTAAGCTCCTCTTTTTCCTCATTTTCTCTAATAGGATAAGAGAAAAATGGCCATTTTTTTCATTTAAATCATTTAATGAGCCTCATTATGAAGCTTATTGAGTAAGTTCCATCAAGAGGTTCAAAAAAGGAATGTCCAAGTTAAAAAAAAAATCTAAAACTTTGGAATTATCTAATAACAAGTGGCCGAAAAAAGTTATTCCCATCTCGAAGTATACTCGAAGCTGACCTCAGTTTTAGCTAGTTTCGTTTATTTGTTCTAGTCTCTTCTGCAACATGCCAGTAGTTTGGCATAGCCGTCACTGATTTCTCTACGGAATCGCCGGTCACAGTACCCATAAATAATAGGGTTCGCCATATTGTTAATGAAGAAACACCATACGAATGTATTGTATGCCACTTTCCCCGCGAACGTCATGTTGGGGACAAACTGGGGTTTGAGAAATGTAACTATCTTCAATATCAAGTGGGGAACGAAACTGATAAAGAAGAAAGCAGTTATCAAAAACAACATAAACGTTGTCTTTTTACTTCTGTCATGAGTGTGCATCTTATCCCGAGAACCTTTTGTTTTGCTGACGTCATACTTCTTTTGAGATTTCTCGGGTGAAAAAACAGACTTTCTAAAATCAAATATCTTGCTTTGCTTCACATTCCGTTTGACAGGTGTTTCATTTGAGTCATCATCGGAACACACAGCGGGCGTTTCAGCCGTACCGGAAGTACTCATTTTAGCACCATCTGAACTTCCGCTGTTAATATCAGGTTTAATGTTAGATTTGAATGCCTTGTGCTTCCAGATTTGCCGCCCAGAAAGCACAGAAAGTACGAGAAGAACACCAAATACGACGAAAATGAGGACGGCGTTGAAATAAGCTGAAGTTGATATTTTGTGTCCTTGAACTTATCGTCTGTGAAACAACGAACTCCGGAAATGTTCTGAACTCGTGTCTGAACAGTAGCATGTCCATACAAGACGGGGGCAGGCCAAGACATAAGTAGTGAAACTCCCATGACAACTACAATGATCGCCTTAGCAACGGTCAAGGACATCTGCTTTCCGAGTGGCACACATATTTTCCTGTATCTGTCAACAGCAATCACAAGCAGAGTCCAAGCCGAGGCTGTACACATGAAATAGTTGATAATCTAAGAATTTTACAAGCAGGTACCATGAAAAATGTAAATGGTTTCCGGAGGTCAACTAGCACAAACGGCATTCCTATACAACACGTTGTTAAATCAAGTACTCCCAGGCACAAAATAAAAATCCTGTGATTTGACGGTTTCATTCTAAATCCATATACGAAAATCACGTGTAGATTTCCAATTATTCCCAACACCATGAGGATTGAGACAAAAACGACACCTCCAGCATAAACGGCTGCCTCCTCGGCATTAAGTTCTTCAAGTGTTATCACGTCGTCCCCCATTTTAGTTTAATATGTGTATGTTGGCGTCGTAAATCTTAAAATTCAGTTTTTTCAGTCTGCAATATTTGTGTTATTAATATTGTTTATCCAGTACTTTGCTGCCTTAAAACACGAGCACAATATCATTGTCAATTCAGTGGCGGATCCAGAGGTGGTCCAGGGGGTTCTCTCGAACCCCCTACACCCCCCCCCCCCCGTTTTTAAAATATCCTATGAAAATGAAATCATTTGGTCTCAGTGAGACCAAATTATTTCACTTTCATGGGATATGTAAGACAAATGAGATACAATCAGCAAAGCGAACTCCCATATCTTTATACATACGAACCCCCTTTCCAGAAAACTTGGATCCGCCCCTGCAACTTGACAGACTTTGAGTTTCTATAAGCTCTTTGGCTGCTGATAACCTTAGCAAACAGTTTGGACATAGATCAGGTACAACAAAACGTGGGACCTGTTCTAGATCCAACCCGTTTGAATTTGCCTGTCATTGTCTTCTGTTGGTAGCAGTTGCAAACAGTTTGGACCTAGTTCTGGATCCAAACTCTTTGACGCTCTGATGGTATGAATTCTTGAAAACGCTAATTTTGAAAAAAAAAAAAAAAAAAGACGACAAAAATATTCAAAATTTTCACAGCATGCAGTGAGTTTAAGACGCTAAATCCGCTAAAAGTCTATAAATCGAATAGACGCACACCCTTATCGTCGTTTTCACACTCTATTCATCATTTGTAAAATCATAATGACGAAATTCAAGATATACTAAATACACGCATGTATGGTAAAACACCAGACACTTTAGTCTTGCGATCAACTTCCTTTTTAAGGGTAAAAGTCGATCACTTTCAGAGAAAGGAAGTAAGAAATCCTGCTTCTGAATTGAACGCCACGAGAAGCCAGTACGCTCAGTAGCAGTGTACCTCATTTGAAGTGTTTTTGTAAATCGTCCACAATCTTATCACAGCGAAAAGCAAACTCATGCGCACTTTTAATCGGATCTGCTGCATGTCATGTGTTGCAGTAGGCGTAAGATCTACTGTTTCATGGCGTGGTTCTCAAAGTTAAGTGCTTGAATTGTGTCTATTCAAGGAGAAATCTCCTTAAAGTACTCAAGGAAGTTTATTTTTGTACGATTTGTATGCAACACTACATGATAAACATCTTGACTAAACAACTTGTTTATAAGATTCTGCACCAAATTATTCAGAATTCAAATAAGCTATTGAAACGAAAATGTATGCTGCAGCACGACAAGATAATATGTATACTTAGCATAAAAAATTATGAAGTCAAAGAATATATTCTGCACCGATGTGCATTTACCTGTATATCATTTTTAACATCTGCATTTCCTTACTGTGTCCTGACTTTTAAGTGTATTAAATATCTTATAATGGTCTAAAGTAATGTTACTGATCGCCAAATGATGTACGTGTATTTTGACGATCGAAGGCGTTGATTCAAAGTTAGGTAATAGTATGAAACGCACAAAAGCCAATTTTCTAAACTGCCAAGCAAAATCGACAGTTCAATGAGTGCCTCGTCAAATAGACAAAAAGTTTTACCTCATTGATATAAGGCGGCGATGAACGAGTTGGATTAGTGGGTGTGTAGACTGTACGCAAGCTTGCTTTTGTTTTTTGTTTTATAGATATCATTCATAATTGCCAGATTTAGATTAGAGTTTAAGTTAGCCTTTCCTGAACTTTTCTCCGTTACAATGGTTCCGTTACACTGGTAACTAAAGTTCTTCTGTATCACCCCAGAGTCCCATTACATCAGACTAGCTTGATGAACTTGTCGCTGTCAGCAATGACGCTAAAGTGAACCTGTCTAAAACGGCCACTAAAAAGACAAAACGAAGGTCTTAACGACAAATGATAGCTTAATGAAGTATTGCTTAACGAAAGTATTGCAGAATACTCTCTAAAGTATGTTTATCCGACATGCTTGATGACATTACCATCTGATACCATTAACATTAGAATCCGTTTATACCACCCTTACCAACTTAAGCACGAAATAGCTCATGATATGCAAGGTCTACAATGATGTAGGTGGTATACAATAGTTAAACCATGTTTGTCCACCTGTGCGTGAGATAATTCACTCGCTAAAGCTCGAGGACAATCTCCACGTACAGGCGGACAAGCCTTGGTGTAACAAGACAAATTCGACGAATTTATATCCCCCGACGAAGGAATATTTGAGAGAAACATGTAAATCACAAAACATAAATCTCATTTACATGTATCTAACCCTTAGTTCACCTTCAGTATCATTCAGATCATAACAAACGCCTGTCAAGTATGTTTTAGAGCTTAGTTTAATAAAAAGTATACTTACATCTGTACAATTTCAATATCTGACCTTTAAACCCAACCCCAGAGGTCAAGGGTGTGTATAAATTCAGAGGTCAAGGGTGTGTATAAATTCAAAGTGTTACCTTGCATGTAGGTCTACACTTCATCCACTTTAAATTGATATGCAACATGACCACTTTTAGAAAAGAAAACAAAACGACCCTTTGGCCCTACCTCAGGGGTCGCTGGTGTGTGTAATGGCAGCATATTTGCTTTCATGGTGCTCTGTGCTCAATTGCCTTTAATTTGATATGCAACATGACTACTTTCAGAAAAATATCTAGTTTGACCTTTTGATCCCACCCCCTGGGTCGAGGGTGTGTCTGTGGGCAAAATATTTGCTACCATGTTGCTGCCAGCGTCGTCAGCTTTAATTTGATATGCAACATGATTATATTGTGAAAAAGTTTAATCGCCCCCTAAGTCCACCCAACGGACTCGGACCCAGGCCTTCAAACTGTAATCCCGTTTGATATGTTTCATATCTATTGCTGCTCTGCATGCATGCAAAATTTCAGCAAAAATTAACAATTGCCTGAGTTATTGCGAAATTAAAATATTTGACCTTTGACCCCTTAGGTGGGATCAGAGGGGTGGGGTAAAACTTTGACACTCCCATGCTTATCTACAGGCACTTGGCAATCATGGTCTATAATGAGAAGTTGTTAAATATAAAAGCTTTGATGAAATGTGAAGATTATCACACAAAAAGCTAATATAGGTTTTGCCTTATAATTGCCTATACCAAAACAAGGGCAATAACTCAAGTGTTAATGGGTCGATTTTGACCAAACTTATAGGATATCGAGAGTACGTGGTACTTATCATTTGTACTTAGAATGAATCAAATCTGACAAATAGGTACTGAGATATGGTTCCGGACAGACAAAAAGTGTGGATGGACGGACTGACGGAAGGACGGACGTAATGGACGCACGGACGACGCCAAAACTATATCCCTCCGACTTCGTCGGGGGATAAATATTACTTATTACCGAAAAAAGGACTTTAAGTCGTATTTTGTTTCACCTGTTAATTAAATATTACTAAATGCTTGTGTATCTGCTTAACAAAATTTTTGTGGGTTGCGTGATAAGCGCTACAGCGCCAGAGTTATGCCAAAAATGTGATTTTCCTGAAAAGGAGGATGAAAGAAATTTTTGCTGATGTTTAGGAATTTACGCTTACTTTCGATAAAAAGCAAATCTGAGGACAGGGCATTTTAGAAGGTATTCAAGCTTTTCATACTGTAGGCATAGTTCTGTATATCGGGTGTTCTGGCCCAGTAGTCGATTGTCTAAATCAAAAAAATATGAAACAGTCAACGACCCGACCACTGGGCCAGATACCAGATATACAGAACTATGCGTATAGTATGAAAAGCTTGAATAACTTTCAAAATGCTCTAGCCTGAGTTTTCGAAGTTTTTTCACATTAAAGTACTGCCATCTTGCATTTTAGCTGAAGTAGGCATACATTTCAGAACAGAAGCAGAAATTTCTTTCATCTACTTTTTCAGGAAAAAATCACATTTTGGCATAACTCTGGCGCTGTAGTGACTATCACTCAACCCACAAAAAGTTTGTTAAGCAGATAAATAGCTTGATCTGTAAGTGACAAAATTTTGCGATGAATATTTTCAGAAGTAAAAGATTGAGCAAAATATTACCCTTTGAAACAGCTAGGTACACTATTTTGTGCACTCGTCGACTGCAACCACCATGCGATGACTGCACCTTTTGAGTACAGAGGTTCTCTAGCGTGAAATATTTCAATTTTTGTGTCGGATGAAGAATGCTCATTTCTAATAGAAATCGGCTATCTTTTTACAGTCCAGAATATATTTTGATTTGTTAAACCCGCTTTTTTTCCTTAGTAAAAAAGGTATATTAGTTTCGTACCAAAGTCGGTACGTCGTCTGTCACATTTCTTGTAAATGTATCTACTCCTAAACCGTTAGACCTTTCAACTTCAAACTCTGTAGCTGCATATAGATGGTACTGGATAACATTTCGTGTGACCTTGACGCCAAAGGTAAAATAATGCATTTTCTTGTAAATGCGTCTCTTCATACGAGGGGCATTTGGAAAGTTCTTAGCATGGTCTTTTATCTCGGTAACCAATTTACAAACCTTATCATGTTTGGTATAATTTTAAAGAGCTATCTTTTTTCTATGTTATGGCACAAATTTCATGAGGATATTATAATGCATACACAATAAATATTATTGTGAATACATGTACTGTTTCTATACTGGAAAACGCAAAATTTCAGTGGAAAATAAAACATTTTACCTTTTGAAAAGTGTGCAGAACATTAACAATAGTTCATGAAATTAGATACTTTTATACCATTTTGGTAGGCCATAATCTGGTACAGTTATTATACAATTTCTTATAACTAAATACCGGAACAGCAAAACCAAAACCGTCTAGAAAGCAAAGCAATGCGCTAATTTTTTCGACTAAAATCGCATTTCACAATGTACGTATTTTGAAAATATATAACCGACAGTAGTTAAAAATGCCTTGCGTTGGTATTTTTGTCAAGCACACTTTATGCTCTTTGTATTGAAACCAAAATAAATTATGTAAAACAGAACAAAGGGAAGATAATTCTTATGATCTTCCCATGGGGCAGAGTAAGCTTAGCTATGAGCTGGCGTTCTGGTCCATTTTAATTAAAAACTGTGGCAAACAAAAAAGTAATAATACCTTAAGAGTAGAAATCAATCAATTTTGTGATGGTAAACGCTATACAATGAGAAGTTCTTATGCCATCGACAAAATGCGAGGGGTTAAGTTACCCCACCCACTTCTTGAAAAGTAGGGATAGTGTTATTAGTAATAATTTTCTTCAATGCAGAGCTAAACAAGCCACACTTTTTGCGCGACGAAATGATGTTTATGCATTGTTCACTACAAATAAAGCAAAACATATACTCAATAGGCATTTTCGTGCTCCTGTAGTGACACAATTTATAGTAAAAGTATAAAGAAAAATCGAAAAAAGTCCCATTTTTTAAAGTTAACCATTTCTCTATCAGTCAACATTTTCCGTATGTAGAGGTGGCAGTCGTGCAAGCAGTGATCGCATAATATAATTTTATAAAAAGTAAGTTGGCACCAAATCGTTAATTTGTCAAATCAAGATCGCAAATAAGGTCCCCAATTTTCCCTCGTTTTTTCCAAGTATTTTGCTTAAAATTTCCGCCAGTATATAAATCCCTATTCATTGTGAGAATGCGCTGCACGTGCACGCCAAGTCCTTTTTCGATAAGAATTAAACCATCAAGTAGCCGTTGAATTCTAGTTTCCAGAAATGTATTATTTTATAGCATTTTATCAACGCGTTGTGGAGTTATGATGCCATGCTAAGAACTTTCCAAATGACCCTCGTAAACCGCTAGACCTAGCAACTTCAAACTTTTAGCTGCATAAGTCACATGATGTATGGGGTACTAGGCAATATTTCGTGTGACCTTGTCCCCAAAGTCAAGGTCAAAAGTCAAATAATGATTTTCTTGTAAATGCATCTCTTCCTAAACTGTTAAACGTAGCAACTTCTTAAAACTTTGCAGCCCTAGGGTCAAGGTCAAAGGTAAATGAATTTTCTTGTAAATCCATCTCCCCTAAAACCGTGGGATTTAGCAACTCCAAACTGTGCATGTGCATATGTCACATAACGTAGAGGATACAGGGCTACTTCTTGTGTGGCATTGGCCCCTAGTTCAAGGTAAAAGGCCAAATAATGTTATTTTCTTGAAAATGCATCTCCTCCCAAGCCCTTGGACATAGCGATTTCAAACTTTGCATATGTATAGGTCACATGACGTACATGGCTACTTCTTTTGTGAACAGATCCCTAGGTCAAGGACTGTACTTTCATGTAAATGCATCTCCAAAACCGTTGGACTTAGCAACATCAAACTTTGCAGTTGCATAGGTCACATGATGTAGAGGGTACTGGGCAACATCTCATGTCACCTTGACCCCAAGGTCAAGGTCTAATACACTGTACTGTATTTTCTTGTAAAAACATCTGCTTCTTGGCTGTTGGGCGTAGCAACTTCAGACGTTGCAGGTGCACAGGCCACATGATGTAGAGGTACTGGGCAATATTTTATGTGACCTTTATGCCAAGGTCAAATAATGTATTTTGTTGTAAATGTATCTCCTCCTGTACCGTTGGACATAGCATCTTCTAACTTTGCAGGTGCATATGTCACATAATGTAGAGGATACTGGGCAATATTTTGTGTTGCCTTGACCCCAAGGTCAAAATCAGAGATAAAAGCGGGTATATGCGATGGTGTACCATCGACTGCATTCTAGATTTCGGTAACTATCGCATGTGCATGCAGCGACTGCTCAGATTAGCCTGTACAAACGTTGTCTGCTCGTACATAGTATGGACGTAGATGAAGGCTCAGGCCAAAGTCTTCAAGTCCCCAGGCCCCTGGATAAGTGTGTCATAAAAAATCTTATTTCTCAACCCAAATATATGCTTTGGATACTCAAAGAACCGCCTCAAAGGGACGGTTCTTTTGAGCATCCAAACCATCTGTAAACACTATTGGGTAAGAAAATATACACAATTTTACACTCAAAAAGTATTCAGACTATTAGATTTAGAGAAACGTGTATCATGTTACTTTGTATTATGAGTATATTTCGTTACGGGCTTTTCCCAGACAGATCCAAATGAAAGAGACCATTGTTAGATTTTAAAAGCTCATGAACCTATTATTAATAAATCGGCGCGATGCATGTATCATATAAAGTATGCACTGAAAATGGATAGGCAAGCTTCCTGTCTGGTGTACCCCAATCACCCTTAATGGGCGGGCACCTTACTACATTTATATGCAGCATAAAAATTGAGGTGACCCGCGAGATGTGTAAATTGTGGTGTTGGAGAACAACCGGACTGCTCATTCAATCTGACCACGGTTTACATTGTTTGCTCAGACATATCCATCCAAGTATTCAAACAGCTTTTATATCAAACTAAACCAAGAGGACCCTAGGGACTCTGACAATACTGGGTGCGAGCTAGGGCCCTAGATCGCTCGCCCGAATCCTGGCACATTTAAAGATATTTCTATTTCTAGCTCTGGTAGCCATGTTGTTCAGCCCAGCTGGCTGTCTTGACCAATATTGGTAGAGGGCATCATAAGCAACATTTCTGTGAAATATTTTGGACTTCGGACCAGTGGTTCAGGAGATGCCGTTTAAAGACATTTCTTATCTAGAGCTCTGATGGCCCCCTTTTTAGCGGAGCGGAACCATTTGCAATATTGGTAAACGTACAAGTGAAATTATTTTGAATTTGGACCAGTGGTTCAGATGTCGTTTAAAGACATTTCTCATCTATTGCTCTGGTGGCCCCACTGTTAGTGGAGCGGAACCGTTTGTGCAATTTTGGTAGAGGGCATTATGAGGAACAATTCTGGTAAAAATATTTTGAATTTGGACCAGTGGTTCAGGAGAAAATGTTCTAAACGATCATTCTTATCTAGAGCTCTGGTGGCCCTTTTAGCCAGCAGAGCGGAACCGCTTGTGCAATTTTGGTAGAAGTTTCATATGGAACAATTCTGCGAAATTATTTTGAATTTGGACCATAGTTCAAGAGATGTCGTTTAAAAGATTTATCTAGAGCTCTGGCAGCCCTCGTGTGTGATGGAGCAGTGCCATTTATGCAATTTTGCTAGAGGGCATTACAAGGACATTCATGTAATATTATTTTGAATTTGGACCAGTGGTTCAGGAGATGTCGTTCAAAGAAAAAGTTTACAGACACGCAGGCGATTGACTAAGATCGATCACAATAGCTCACCTTAAGCTAAAACAAGAGGGCACAAGGGCCCTGGGTCGCTCACCTTAATCCTTGTCACAAGGAGGGGATGTAAACAACAAATTATAAATCTCATTTCTCCAACACCTAAGTCCATCTTTGGTGTCACTCAGATCATAACCAAAGCCTATCAATTCACTAAGTTCAATCTCAATATACTTATCTGCACAATTTCAATGTCTGACCTTTTTTTACCCAATGCCAAAAGGTCAGGGGTGTGCATAAGGTCAAACAACAGGAATCAAGGATCTGTCTAAGGGTAAAATATTTGCTATCGTGTTAATGTATGCCTTGTTCCCTTTAATTTGATATGCAACATGTCCATATTCTGAAAAAAGAGTACATTAAATAAGCCAATGTGACCCCATGGTGGAGCAATTTTTGGTTTCAGACGAGAAGATTTTTTCATGTTTATCCCTACATAAGCCTTTGTAAAACATGTGACTCCTGGGGCGGGCCCATTTTTGGTCCAAGCGGCCTTATTTGAACAAATTTGGAAGAGGTCAACTAGATGCTGCTACATACCAAATATCAAGGCTCAATGCCTTGTGGTTTCAGACAAGAATATCTTTAAGGTTTTCATCTCAAAAATCAATTATTTCACCTGTGTGACCTAGATATGAAACGGACCTGAGCCATTTGAACATTTATTAAAGAGGGCCATATAATGATCATACCTGCCAGGTTTGGTCAAAATCAAGCCAGTAGTTTAGGAGATGTCCTTTAAAGCAATTGATGACGGACGACACACGACTGACATCCAATGATCACAATAACTCACCTTGAGCCCAAGCCTTTAAGCCTCAGGTTGAGTTAAAAAGTGGACCGCTAAAACAAAGTATATTACACCCCATGTACATTTCAAACATCCATGGTCATACTTATTGTTCCTATAACCATTGACAAGCCCTCATCTTAAACAAGAGGATCATGAGGCCCCGGATCACTTTTTGTTCAGCAGAGCGAACATTTGTGCAATTTTGGTAGAGAACATATAAGTGAAACAATTTTCAATTTGGAATTAGGGTCAATGCTGTTTGAAGTTTTCTATTCTCGCTCTGGTGGCAATTTTGTGTTCAGAAGAGCAGCACCATTTGTGCAGTTTCGTCGGAATTATTTGGACTAGTGGTTAAGGAAATGTTTTAAAGAGAAAGTTAGCAACAAGGCGCTGGACTTATAACGTGAGTATGACCAGGAAATGCCACAATCACACTGTAGACCCGCCCAAGGCACAGAGAGGAAGAGACACAGAACACTAACAGCACAGCATCCCAGCTAGATGATTGCATAACTAAGGACACTTTAACTGATCACAAAAGCTCACCTCAATGACAAAAAGGAGGTTCTAAGACGGCATTCAGCATGCCACCAAGCTTGTCGATTATACATTGACCACACAATGGTGCAGTTTAGCTTCCTCTAGTGAGTCTAATCTAGACGGTGATCAAAATTGCTCTTAAACTGAGCCGTTAACTTTAGCGGCTTGTAAGCCAAAATATTTTGACACAAGTATTTGCCACATAATTTGACAATGAATTGTAGCTTGATTTCATTTTCTCAGTTCCACCTTCCGATAGCGGCATTATCATCCACGAAGGGGATATTGTAATCGCCTCCGTCTGTTATGCTATCTCCTCCTTAACCATTGGACGAAATCCAACCAAATTTGGTATGCGAGTTGCTCACATGAATGGGGCGTGCAACGGCATTTTTTTGGCCCCATCCCCTGGGGAGGGTCAAAAGGTCAAATATTATTAAATTCCAATTAAACTCAATTTTAAAGATTTTATACCAAACTCTGTGTGTTCTCACAAATAAAAGATATACAAAATATCAAACGGGATTTTCATTCAAGCACCTGGGTCATGCCCCAGGGGTGGGACTTAGGGGCGCTAGGGGTGCCCATGGGGTCAAAAAAATTTCGAACATGGTCATGTCACATATCAAAATGACGGGGATGACGAGCAGAACAGAATGCAAGTAAAATTTTCACCCTATGGTCAAACTGGTGACCTTGGGGTGAGGCCAAAAGGTCAAATATCATAAAAATTTCAGTTTCAAAGTCAATTTCAAAGATATTTATACGAAACCTTGAATGTGTTCTCACAAATAAAAGATAGAAAACATATTGAACGGAATTTCATTCTTTGGCCTGGGTCATGCCCCAGGGATGGGACTTTGGGGTGCTGGGGTCAAAAACTGAAGCATGAGGATTTGCGATGGTGCCCCATTGACATCCCGTTCTAGTTCAATCCGTTTTCTAAACAGGGTATGTCCCGGTTCACCAAAAAAATGCATCTTTAGAGCAAACAAAAGTTCACCCACCCACCATCCAAACCCAAACAGCATCAGCAGTTCAAGAGACACAGTGCACACAAGCAGGTTTTGTTTATCTTAAATGAGGTATTTTATAAGTAAATGTGACCTTGAAACAGGCCTCAAGATGAGAGGGATTAATCAAAAATTAATTTTGTTATTTCTCCACCAACACGTATTTTATGTGTACTCAAAGATACTGTCTCAATTAGACACTTCTTTTAAGCACCCAAGACATATTGTAAAATAAGAAAATAATCACAACAGTGCACATAAAAACTCCTTTATCCCGACATATGTTCAAATATCCGTACAAATAACGGTGTCATCAGTAAACCGGGTTTGAGATAGCGGTACAGTAACCCCAATGCCTACAGGATCTACAACAAAATCATTTTGTCATCTGCCCATTCAGTGGGGTGACATATACTGTTCACAAAAAGTAGGGGATATTCGAATATTAAAAATTATAACATTTACTAAACAAATGTCATAAACCTGAAACAGCTAGTATTAATTACCAAAGTCATCTCATGGCCAATATTATGAGGTAAACTTGGGTAGAAAAATATCTACCCAGTGTAGGATTCGAACCCACGACCTTCTGCTTGCAAGTCAGATGCTCTACCAGCCGAGCTAACCGGGCTTCTGGTTAGAGAAGCCAGCGAATCACTACATTCCTCCCCACCTTGATCTTGAAGGGCTGAACTGTCGTGGACAGAAACTAGAGCGAGGCGTCACACCTCTGCATCCGCATGCTCTATGATCCACAGAAAACCCTCCAAAGACCTGATACCAGATTTCCTCGTCGCCATTGAGGTAAACTTGGGTAGAAAAATATCTACCCAGTGTAGGATTCGAACCCACGACCTTCTGCTTGCTAGTCAGATGCTCTACCAGCCGAGCTAACCGGGCTTCTGGTTAGAGAAGCCAGCGAATCACTACATTCCTCCCCACCTTGATCTTGAAGGGCTGAACTGTCGTGGACAGAAACTAGAGCGAGGCGTCACACCTCTACATCCGCATGCTCTATGATCCACAGAAAACCCTCCAAAGACCTGATACCAGATTTCCTCGTCGCCATTGAGGTAAACTTGGGTAGAAAAATATCTACCCAGTGTAGGATTCGAACCCACGACCTTCTGCTTGCTAGTCAGATGCTCTACCAGCCGAGCTAACCGGGCTTCTGGTTAGAGAAGCCAGCGAATCACTACATTCCTCCCCACCTTGATCTTGAAGGGCTGAACTGTCGTGGACAGAAACTAGAGCGAGGCGTCACACCTCTACATCCGCATGCTCTAGGATCCATGGAGCCCTCCAAAGACCTGAGACCAGATTTCCTTGTGGCCATTGAGGTAAACTTGGGTAGAAAAATATCTACCCAGTGTAGGATTCGAACCCACGACCTTCTGCTTGCTAGTCAGATGCTCTACCAGCCGAGCTAACCGGGCTTCTGGTTAGAGAAGCCAGCGAATCACTACATTCCTCCCCACCTTGATCTTGAAGGGCTGAACTGTCGTGGACAGAAACTAGAGCGAGGCGTCACACCTCTGCATCCGCATGCTCTAGGATCCACGGAACCCTCCAAAGACCTGAGACCAGATTTCCTCGTCGCCATTGAGGTAAACTTGGGTAGAAAAATATCTACCCAGTGTAGGATTCGAGCCCACGACCTTCTGCTTGCTAGTCAGATGCTCTACCAGCCGAGCTAACCGGGCTTCTGGTTAGAGAAGCCAGCGAATCACTACATTCCTCCCCACCTTGATCTTGAAGGGCTGAACTGTCGTGGACAGAAACTAGAGCGAGGCGTCACACCTCTGCATCCGCATGCTCTAGGATCCACGGAACCCTCCAAAGACCTGAGACCAGATTTCCTCGTCGCCATTGAGGTAAACTTGGGTAGAAAAATATCTACCCAGTGTAGGATTCGAGCCCACGACCTTCTGCTTGCTAGTCAGATGCTCTACCAGCCGAGCTAACCGGGCTTCTGGTTAGAGAAGCCAGCGAATCACTACATTCCTCCCCACCTTGATCTTGAAGGGCTGAACTGTCGTGGACAGAAACTAGAGCGAGGCGTCACACCTCTGCATCCGCATGCTCTATGATCCACAGAAAACCCTCCAAAGACCTGAGACCAGATTTCCTCGTCGCCATTGAGGAAACTTGAGTAGAAAAATATCTACCCAGTGTAGGATTCGAACCCACGACCTTCTGCTTGCTAGTCAGATGCTCTACCAGCCGAGCTAACCGGGCTTCTGGTTAGAGAAGCCAGCGAATCACTACAAAGAATTAATTTTCAAGGATTTGTCTGGTCACATGTTTCTGAGACAACTGGGGTAGCCTTACCATTTTCACACATGTATCACGATGGCGGATTATGCAATGGCTATGCTTTTTAAAAAGAAAATATCCGTTATTCAATATTTTTTCATGTTCAGAATTTGTTTTGATCTCTTTGTCCTCAATTTCAGGAATGTGAGGCTAAAATCTGTCAAATTTTAGTGAATTGTTTCACTTTTTACATTTTTGTCACCGCCCTATCTCCTAGAAATAACAATTATGGTACGCTAAAAAAATCTTAAAAAACAAAGATATCCGTAACACATCTTTAGCTTGCATTATCGAAAGCATGCCCAAAATTTTGATACTTTTTTGTGAAATTTAGGTCTTGACCCCTAGTTTCTTTGGCACGCGTTTAAGGTCACATTACCCAATTTTCAGCCCTCAAATTAAGCAGGAAAACTGGCGTACATGTTGCTCTATGAAAATACAAAATTATTTATGCGACAAATTAGGATTTTAATTTTTACGCTTTTTTATGTCCCAATATCCCCTACTTTTTGTGGACAGTATATATACAAGAGGGCCAAGTGAACATGGATCGTGCATCTGGGTGCTTACAGTTTCTGATATAGTACAACCTGTCTTAAGCATCCACTCTAAAAAAGACCAAAAATTGGTTTCAAGACCAATTATCGCTTAATCCAGGTCAAATGTATTGCAGAATGCTCTGCAATTCTTTTGACCTTCATTAAGCTTCCATTTGTCATTAAGATCTTTGTTTGGTCTATTTTTGGGTGGCCGCTTAAGACAGATTTTACTGTATTTGTATAAATGGAAAGCTGGCCTGGCCCTCTGGTGACTTTTTTTTCAGATCAACTTTGTTTAAGCTTTCTATGTAGATCACCTAGTTTACATTTCTGTAAAATCATTTTAAATTCTGACCATTTGTGTCTGAGGAGATGATTAAGCTTCTGTTAAAGGAATGGGTGAAAGCTAAAAATGACCAAAATCCTGAAATTTAGAAATTCAAATTTTAAAACTTGCAGTTTGCCTATTTTAAGTTTAAATGGCCAACTGTCTTTAAAAATATAAAGATAAATCAGAGAAGCTATGCAATCAGCCTAGTTCAGAATTTAGAGGCTGACTTTCTATGTAAAGTCAGCCTCTAAAATCCTGAATTCAGGATAATTCCTGAAAATCTTCACCAATGTAAAGGTATACAGGGGAAACACCTTTTTGTTTGTTTTGTTGCTTTACGTCCCAAGTCAACAGGGACGTAAAGCAACAAAACAAACAAAAACCTGTTTCCCCTTTATAAAACACATCACATCCCCAATTTGTTTTTGTTATTTCTGCAGGTCATCCAGTGACCGTTTCTGCCAAATTATTTTGAATTCTGATCAGCTGTTTCAAAAGAAAGTTCCCCTTAGCTCCCATGTTTTTGGACTGATCAAATCTGCTTCACTTATTTTTGTAGGGGATCACCTAACATTCCTGTCAAAATTCTGACCATTGGTTTCAGAGAAGCTATTTTTAAAGTTTTGTATATAGGTATATAAGGGAAAATGCTCCTCCCCCTTGATGGCCATGTTTTTTTTAAACTTATCAAGTTCATTTTAGCATTTTTGTAGGTCACCCATTTTCCATTTTTGCCACATCATTTTGAATTCTGATCAGCCCTGTCAGAGAAGATTTTTTTTAATTTTTTGTGGCCGCAAAAGTCATGTTTTTGATGGATCAAATTAGTTTTAGCTACTTTTGAACTGTGTAACCTTGGAGATATTCCTGAGAACTTTGGTTAAAATTGGGCCAGTCGTATTTGAAGAATTGTCACTGAAAGCAAATTGTTGACAACAGATGACAGACATTGAGAGATCACTTGAGTGAGCTAACAAGCTGGTCCTTAGGCCCTGGGTGGCTCACCTGAAAATGGCTTTTTATAGAGTCAGGCTCCTAACACTCCAGCTATGAATATTAGATGGATCAGCGGTTTCAACAAGACATTGCATGGAAAAGTTTGAAAGTACTGTAAAACCTGTCTTAAGCGGCCACTCAAAAATAGACAGAACAAAGATCTAAATGACAAATGGTAGCTTAATGAAGGTTAAAAGTATTGCAGAATGCTCTCTTGGAGCATTCTGCAATACTTTTGACCTCTATTAAGCGATAATCGGTCTTATAAACCAATTTTTGGTCTTCTTTTTAGTGACCCCTTAAGACAGGTTTTACTGTAAAAAGTTGTAGAATCAAATTCAGTCAGTTCAACAGCTTCTTGAAGCTTATATATCTCTCCAACTCAAAATAATATCTTGTCTTTAAACCAAGAATGAGTGAAATCTGATCAATGCTTGAAGGGACAGACTAATGGATTACTCAGTTTTTGTAACAGACTTGTATAATTTGACAATCTTGGTACAGAGTCACCCTAAGACCATTTGTGCCTAATTAATTTCAAATCGGTCCAGAAGTTTTTGACAAGGTTTAAAGTTTTTCCTTTTTGTTACCATGGCACGGAATGTTCTTAGTTTCTATTCTGTAGTTTAAGAGATGTTGTTTAACCCTTAAAGCACCAATTACTACTGCAGCAGACGACACATTTTGTGACATATTTCCCAATTTTCGACAAAAATAAGGTATGATATAACATGAGAATCGTCTGCCAGCAGACGATTTTCAAGAAATATCATCCCTATTGGTTATTTTTGAAAAGGCGGCAAAATTTGAAATTGTCTCTTCTGCAAATTATAGGTGGCGCTTTAAAGGTTAAAGCAAATTGTTGAGAGATGATGGATGGAGGACATCCTATGATCAAAATAACTCAGCTTCAGCCTATGGCTCAGGTGAGCTAGAAAAGGAGTCTCAGGACACCAGAGCTGCCCAACCTGTGGATCAGCAAAAAGCAATGACACAGTAAAAGTCAATTTAATTGTGTCTTTCAATAGTCACATCACTTTAAGAAGGCATTCATTTACACATTTTGTATAAAACATGAAAACATAACAACATAAATAAAACTCACAATGTTATATAATGGAAGTATTTACAATGAATCTACGAATTACTTTACAATGCATCTCTGTACAAACACCAAAACAGTTACTTGCCAACAAATCTTACAACTAAAAATATCTCAAGCAAAACAATATTACAGAAATCTTAAACTGCCCCAGGTTGTAACATACCAGCTACAACAGGACTCCTGGTTATAAAATTTATTTCATGCTCACTCAACTGAGCATGTAATTTATCCTGCTCATAAATATTACTGTAAGCCCAATGTTTACTGTCGTCGCCCTGGGCCCTGTCGCCTGTTAAACTAACGGTACCGGGAGCCAACTAGCGACGGTAAACATGGAAGGCATTATAAAATGCCAATATTTGTTGCCATTTTAACATTTATTAGCAGGATAAATACACCATTTGAGAGTTTTAAAGCAAGAAAAGTCTTATTTTTCACCATTTTACCCTTTATGAGCAATTCAAATTTCATGCTCAGTTGAGCATAATAAAGTTTTATAACCTTGACGTCAGACTACGATATGTAGTTCTCACTATTCTATGAACATTGGGGCAACTATATCTTGTCAGTATCAATGCATATACAATATTTGGTAAAATTCTATTGATTTGCTCTCAAGATATCGAGCGGAAACGAAATTATGACGGAATGACAGACAACCCAAATCTAGTATAGCCCCACTTTTTCAGAGCATGGCTATAAATACATACTGTGGTTACCCTTGATATTTTGGATTATTCTTACTATACTTTTATAACTCTACCCTAATATCCGACAACGTTCATTTGACAATCTGATGTCTACCCTAATATGGGCTTCCACGCGAAAAAAAACCTGTCTTCGGGGGTTTGCGAACAACACAGGTGCAGGCCAGCCTGCGCATTAGCTCAGTCTAATCAGCCCCTTGTTATTCGCTATTTTGAAAGTATCATATAAAAGCTTGCTACAGGTGAAATTTAAATTTTCTAGCTAGTCTGTGTAGCAGAAGCGACTGGTTTGAAACTTGCTTTGTCAGAAACCTCGAAGACAGGTTTTCTCACGACAAGGCCCATATATGACCAAGTTCATTTGAAAATCTAATGTAGTTGTAACATCAAATGACAAAAAAGCAAATAATGTGCATTGTGTCGACACTCATGAAAATAAAATTTTTCATGAGTGTCTACACAATACACGTTATTTGATGTTACATAAAATTAGTGTAAATTGCAGTGTGATCTGGGTTTACAATAATTTGGGGTATCTGACCCAAATTTCAATGTCCTGATTCTTCAATCAATAAGATCAAGGTTCATACATTTAAGGTTGAGTAAAATTCAAGGACTTTTCAAGAACTTCTAAAAGACTTTCCTACTGTTTTCAAGGACTGAAAACTTATGAAAAATACTGACTAACATGTTAAAATTCTACTTTGGAAATGTTAGAGTCCATTGCTAAAGATATAAGCTTTAGAAAATTAGTATATAATTATGGTGCCTTTATTTGGGGCAACTTATGCTGCACCAAATAAAGGCACCACAATTTTATACTGATTTTACAGTATTGGTAAAATACAAGGATTTTTCGAGGCATTTGAGAGTTTTTCAAGTACTTTTCAAGGCAAATTTAAATTTCAAGGACTTTTCAAGACAGTCCTGTATATTCAAGTACTTTTCAAGCCTGTGCCAACCCTGAGGATTATGTTTGATTTGTGCTTTAAACTCCCAGTCAACAGCTATGGTCATTTCGAGACAGTCAGTTAACCTATCAACAATTTTCCTGGGCAAGCTTAAATTAAGTGGTTAACCAGTACTCTGTGAACATACGTCAGATTGTAATTGACCACAGCCCTTCATGAATCAGTGGAAGGAGGAGAATGACCGTAGCACAGGTCCAGATAAGGATTTTTAAAGTAAAATTGTAATTATGTTCCAACTTATCAATTAATAGATGTATTTTGGGTTAAACAGTTCTAATGAGACGGTTCTTTTGAGTACCAACAACAACATTTTGGATGAGAAATAAGAAAAATTACTATCCATTATGCACATTTATCTTGGGGCCTGCCAAAGAAAATATTCACTATCAATCTACGCGAAAGTATGGGGCCCGGATCGATCTCTCGTCCCCTGGATCAGCAATTGAGCTTGCTACCAATTGCGCTACTGAACCCGGCAATCTTTCAATAGGATTACGTAATTTAACAATTCATGTAATGTCAAACAATTATTTCAAATGTAATCCTGTTGATTGAAGATTCAGGACAAGTACACGACAGCCATTTGAGCCGTGACATGTGATTTCCAACAATGTGGTATTTTGACATGTGTAGACTCGGACAACCCTGTGTAACCCCCTTTTAAGCATAGAAACTCCAAATAATGTTCAGTCAGTAGCTTAACACTCATAGAATATTCAAGCGACTAGCAAAGGCTTTGATCAGACTGTGTGTATGTGCAGGCTGATCTGAGCCTTTGCTGGTCACACATACCACATTGTTTAGTATCTCATGTCACAGCTCATTTCTTTCCAAAAGGCAGGGTTATTAAGTGAGGGGTAATTAAAATTATTTTTTCCCTTCCCAAACCAAAGTATATGTTTTTAACTTTTTGGATACTCAAAGAACAGTCTCAATGAGATGGTTCTTTTCAGCACCATATTAAACCTGATGGATTAGAATATAATCGCAATTTTAGACTCATAATTTGTGTTTATCTAGACATATACTGATATTTTCTTATTTTTTCATGAGAATATTTGTTGTGGGTACGCATAAGAAATATCTTAGAGACATTTCCGATGAGTGACCACAACATATTTTTGTGGTGAAATAAAAACAATTGCCTGGGCGCCTCTCTTATTTAGAACTACATTTTATAAAATTAATAGTAAAATAAATTCTCCAGTAATCAAATAATCTATTATTTCAATTGTCATATTTTAAACAATATTCATGCCTACCAAACCCTCTGATGCTCAATCGCTGGTTGAAAAAAAAAAAAACAACCGCTCTAGGTCCAAGGAGGAGAATAAAAAATCGGGAAAGGTCATATAATAGCTTTTATTACCCAACCATCTATATACGGAGTAGTTGTCTATTTTTGCTATGTCAGGAGTCACTGAACTATTCAACCGGTCTATAAATTTGACTATTGTCTGGCACTATACCATGGCCTGGTTACCAGCTTTCCTGTTAAAAACACACAGGCACTTATCGACGATGTGCGTACTGTTCGTTTATGAAAGGAGACGTTATGCAACAATGGTGAAAATAAGGCATGGTTTTGCAACTTTAAACTCCAATAACTCCGTTGTTTATGGTCAGAAACATAAAGAGTGGGTACTTGTTTTCTTAGTTAGAACAAGCCGAACATTTTGAGACCAAAGTTGATCAGATTTGGTGAAATTTTCTGTTTTGCAACAAAACCTACAGCAACTCCATGCAAGAAACGCTGCTAAGTATTTCATCAAATGGGTTGGGTAATAAAACAGTTATTTCATGCCTGTTTGTAGTATAGTCAATATAGCTTATATGGATTCCAACGTTTGTGGTACAAATATGAGCACAGAGAGTATTCTCATTATGTCATACATTGTATTTACTTTACAGTCAAACCTGTCTTAAGCAAGCGGTCAAGGGAAAATCCAAAATCGCTTGCTTAAGACAGGTGGCTGCTTAATAGAGGGTCAGTTTACGCGGGGAAAATTTTGTCGCTAATAACACAAGATTTGTAAATGATACAATGTGGATGGGGGTTTATGATAGAATTTTTAAAGGACTGTAGGCCAATTAAGCAAATTGAATGGAATCAAAGGATGGCCACACCCTTCTCTCTCTCTTTCCAATAAAATTTAAGATTGCACCCTCATTGGTCCGTTTTTGTAAACACAATTAAAAAGCACAAAAGATGGCCACACCTTATTTTCCCATCATTCCATTTATTTTGAGATCGCACCCTCATTGGTCATTTTTTGTAAAACCCAATTAATCACATGCGCAAACCCGTGATTGCAATTAAGGAGCCCCAATTAAGGTGACCATTTGAAGTTGATGACAATTGCCAATTGCCTTTAATTATTGTTTTCTTAATCAATCATAGTTTTTCAAGTTCACTTATTGCAAACAAACTGCCGTTAGTCAGTAATTACCCCCACCTGTCCACCTGTCTAATTGTGAAGCCAGATCGTCGGCACTGCCTTTGATGTTTCGAACGCATTGCGAAATTCAGAATTTATGACCTGAACCAGTGTTCTTCTATTGCTGCGTTCGATTAGCGTAACACTTGATATTTATCGATTTCGAATAGGTTGCGGTACGGTAAACAATTTACCACTGCACCCAGAGTATGACTGGTTCAAAATTGTAGATTGTAGAATTCCAATCGAGCTGGCCGCATCCACTTCGAAAATTGACCGGTAAAGAAGGGAATTTCGGCTATATCGGACGGTTTTTGCCGACCGCTGGCCGCGTTGGACAGGTTCACGCTTAATAAAGGTGCGTTAGCGTTAGAAATCGTTCGGGGGGGACTCTGAACTGGCCGCATATGGGAGGGTCACGCTTAATACAGGTGGCAGTTACAGCAGGTTTGACTGTACTTTGTATTTACTT